>VWZN01011804.1:41933-85257 GCA_013396955.1 Regulus satrapa | reverse complement strand
GGTCCGGCCGGGAGGGGGCGGGCGCGGGGGCGGTGCCTGCGGTCGGGCGGACCCGGGACATGTGCGCCCGCCGCGCCGCCCCACAGCAGGGCCCCGCCGGGCTGCCTCCTACCGGGGAGCGTCCGTGAGGCTCCGCCGTGGCGGGGGTGGAGGCGTCCGCACGGACAGGCCGGGAAACGGGTACGTTCGGACGAAGCGAGGGGAATCCCCGCCGGCTGCAGTGCGGAGCTTGGCCCCAAGGAAAGCTACGGAATGCCTCTCGGCCGAGGGGGCTGGAGCACGGAGGGCGGCGGCTAGGCCCAGAGGGACCCGGCATGATCAGACCGGGTCATCGAGGTCCTAGGCAGAGCTTAGGACGAAAGCCTCGGCGTGGGGCATCTCAGAGATCCGGACACCCTCCTGAGTGTGGGCGGTATCCACCCACCCCTCTGCCTGCTCTCCTCCGGTCAACCAAAGGAAGCCATAAAAAACTGGACTTCAGAAATAAAAAGTTGATAGAACAGCGATGAAAATGGTACAACAGTGATTCTAAAAAAACACAACCTCACCACCCCAACAAAAGCCTACCGGCCCTCCTGTCTCTACCCTACTTCCATTGCATATTTTAAGTCTCTTTGTGGTAGATCTGAGAACAAATTCCTGGAAGGCTTGCCATATTTCAGCTGTGCTTGGGACACATGTTCATCTCACCATAGGCGCAGCACAGCTACTGCTCCAACAAATTTGTGAGTTCACAGCAGCTACTGAGCACAGCTGATATGGGAGGCCTTGATCTCTTCAGTGTTGTTTGCAAAAATCAGCTTCATTACCCAGTGTGCAAGAAGCCAATAATTGCACATTCAAAGGCGGCATTGACTACTTATCTCAGAGTTGTGCAAGCCTGGGTGTTCAGTGGTATTCCACAAGTCAGACACGTCCAATATCAAAACGTTTTGCTATTTATACATTTTGGCAAACTGAGGAATTTGTGTTCATTGTTAACAAGTTCCACAGTTCTCTTATTAATTAGTATTTTTTCCTCTATTGGTTAATGGTCCTCTCATTTCCCATGCAAATCAGTTTTCATGCTCAGCCTTCTTTTGATTTGGTGGATTTCTTGGATCGGTGGTCCTTGAGTTGGTGGTTGCAACCTCCCTCTGCTGGAATTACATTTTATTGAGCTGGAACTGATTTCAGCATACTTGCCTAGTTGTGTTTATTGGTTTCTTCCTCAACTTGGGAGTTCTGCCAAATGTCCTTGTGTTGCATAAATTTTTAATTCTTTGTGTCCACTATCAGTGGTACATCCTTTTCCCAAAGCTTTGTTAACCTCCCCTAGGTCTGAGTTCACTGAAGCATGTCAAGCCCTAAACATTAGCAATGCAATTCCACCAAGTAATTTGTTTTTCTAATACATGGACATCACTTAGAGCTTGCTTTTAGGCTGCTATCTGTTTCAAGGACTGCATCTCCCTTCTTCTTGATTAGACTTGGAAGTATACAAAGATCAAACATTAAAGAGCATCCTTTCTTAAGATAATTTTTACATATGCCACATTTTGCAACAAGAGTAAGAGTAAATGGCAATGCTTTTCTTACAGAATCCACACTATCCAAAAGAGAATTTACGAACATTTACTCATGAACTTCATTTTAAGAGCAAGTACCTGTAAACTCTATGGAAGTGTTCACAGGTGGAAGTGTACTGGTAAGATTGCCAGTGCTCAGTCAGTTGAGGTGTAACAAACAAAAAGCACTGAATTTTAAACACAGTTGTTGTTGCAGAGGTTGGAGTAATGAGTTATTTATTCGTGCTCTCCAAAAACGTTATTTCTGTCAAATGAACTCTACTAGCCAGATGAAGAAAAGAAACAAATATCAGCGTTCTGATCTTGTGAATGCTCTTGTGAATGATCTTGTAATAGGGAATTGCGTGTCAGCTCATGCTGCAAAACTGTAATGGAAATGGGCACAAAGCAGCATAGAGAACTCAAGATTCTGAGATACAACAAATGTTTTACTCCATCACAATATTTTCTAAGTTATTTCTAACCTAACTCTTACTGTCTGATGGCCTGGTATCTATATTTAGCTGCCTGTGTGTATTAGAGGTTCGCATAACAATGTATTTGCTCTCAAAATCACAAAAAGTGGTGAAGTCACTTATCAAAGGAGACACTGATCCTTAATCTGATCCAAAATCCTTACAATAACTGAGTCCTTGGTAAGATAAAATATATAATGCTATTACAGCTAAGTCTATTTAGTGGACATTAAATGGCACAAAATCATTCTAAATGCTAGTTCAGACCATTCACAGAGTATTCAAAATTGATTATTTAAGTAACATGTCTAATGTGAATAAAGACAAAAATCATCATATCACAATAGTGAAAATACTATTGCAATGGCAGTCCTTTCCCATGTGAATTTCTGTGTGAAAAAAAATCCTGATGATTCACTGAAGGGCTTTGGGACCAGGGTTTTTTTAACACATATGACCATTAAAACCAGCAGAGATTCTTGCAGTCTGAAAGCTTTTGGATAAGGCCCAACATGCCAGAAGGTTTCTTATCAAGTTATTTTATTCTCATCAGGTAGAAAATAGAAAGCAAATATCCATCTCCCAGCACACACTTTACTCATCAAAGATTTCACAATATACAGGACTTTGGACTGAGTTCAAGATCTACTCTGGGATCTTTATTAAAATCCACACAAGAAACCAGACAGAGACCTTCTACTGCAAATGCATTCAGGAAACTGCCTGTGCCTCTGTCAAAACTACTTAAGGGAATTGAATTTTTAAATTAACCTGAAGCAGAGCATGTAATGTTGTTAGTCCTGTGTAAACAGAGAGTATTTTCTTACAGTATTAATTCTCAGAAGTGGAGAATAAGATAAAAAAACCTACCTGCAATAACAATTTAGTCCTGCTTATGCACAAAACCACTTCTTGTCTGAATGAGTAATCCCACATATTTTAGCTAGGATTTACACAGCATACCCTGAATTAGGTATGTCTAAATCAACTCAAGTGTGTACCCATACAGTAGGAAGAAGATTTGATCCTTTTTCTTTTAGCTCTTAATAAGTTTCTATGACTTTTCAACCTGAGGTACAATTCCTAATATTTTAGATGACATCCCAACTCCACTGAAGTTAATAGCAATTTTCGAGTTTACTTCAATGTTATTTGAACTTCCCAATTTGTACTTCAAATATTACTTTTGAAGAAAAAAGGACTTCAATGAGGTCAATTTTCTGAACTGGGGATTACTATAGGCTTTTTCTGTAACTATTTACTCAGTCATGGGACTAGTTTATGAGAAAAGAGGTTCAAATTCTACCTTATCCAAGCATTACAGCAAATTTCTTCCTGACAGAGATAAGACAATTACTTGTTTTAAAAGATAAATTATGTCTGATCTGGGGAAAGATTCAGCATCTCCACTGTTTTCCTTTGAGCTAGAATTGTCATTTATTTTTATAACATACCCTAGAAAAAACCCCACTGGTTTGAACAGTTTTGCAGCTGCCTTTAGTAACAATTGTTCAAATTGGACCTCCACAGTACTGCAAACTTCACACTTCAATGAATTTGAACTATCAAATGTTTAGGCAAGATTAAAATGAATATTTTTGTCAGCCTTTCCAGCTCAGATCCCATGGCTATAAAAGGACTAAAACAATTTACCACTTCTCAATAAAAAAAAAAAAAAAAATCCATTATAGGCAAAAAAAAAAGGTCTGTATAATACATAAGTAGTTTATATTTTTAGCGTACTTACAACTTTGAATTAATTACGTTTTTTTAATAACTGCTGTGGTGCAGTATTGCAGTGCAGTATTGCAGTTACAGTCATAAGTCATACTAGGAGTTTATAGAAATTTCTAAGGTTCAGGGCACAAAGCCCAGAAGTGTTTGTGGACTTGTAAACCTGGTGATAAACCAGGTAAACCTGGGATAATTAACACTGTTAGAAGCAATCATAGGAATCCTAGAGCAAGAGAAATGAAAATTGGATGTTGTCCTTCTCAGTACCTTAAATGTACAAAATATGTAAGTTACATGAATATTAACTGATTTTATTTTTTGATATATGTTTTAAGATAGTGGTATTGTATTTTGGATATTTGCAGTCAGGAACTTGACACACAGAAAAAAATTACAAAAGCTCCAATTCAGTGTCCAAAGTAAGGAATCCAAGACCTCACACGGTGAGGTCAGCAAAGGCTCAGCATTTTGTAGCACGTTTTCCAAATACAGTTCCCATTGATTTTAGTTGCAGTTGTCATTATTCAACATTTCAACAGTGAACTGAGAGAGATGCCAGAAAAATAAGAAGGAAGCACATGACAAGTATAAAAACTTAGTCAGTGCAATTTGCAGAACCTCCATTAAACACTGTGTAGCACAAGCAGGACTTGACTCTGGTTAACTTAGACATGTTCAGTTGTACTACTCAAAGATTTCTTTATTTTCTTGCAGTGTTCTGACAAATTTGCTATATGTATTCTAGAAAGAACTCTGTGTGTGTGTATACAGATACATATATACATATGTGCCTCTGTGTGTGTGCCAAGTGTAAGAGGACAATACACACAATAGTGGATTTAGATGCACAGCCCTGATTTAATTCAAAATTCAGTATATTCAGAAAAAAAAAAAAAGTGATCATGTAATTCTGAAATCTCTATCATGATGAACAATTGGGCCAAAATAAAGCTGAATTTTGTATTTTGAATATGTGGATCAGTAATCCATAAGTCATATTTTCACATAATTCTTTCCTCTGTTGTTAAAAAGTAATATTGCTATTATTGAGACATGATATTACAACTGATATCTTTGAAAGATCTGTAACCTTTCGCATCCTTACACAAGAAACTGCTTCCCAAGGGCAGATCACCAGTAGGTATTCACCACTTACCTACTCAGTGACAGCAGTAATGAAACTGCCTGAAGGTTTTTATCCATGTTTCTACAGCAATTATACTGAAATTCAAGGTGGCTTGGGGAAGGGTCCAGATCCAAACTTAAATATTTGGGTGAGGCTTCCCTAGAAGACCTCCAGATGAGTTGCCCCTTTCAATTTCCTCAGGATACATCACTGAGTGCTGTAACCATGGCACTATAAAGTAGGGACCCATCACAGCAACCTCTGGTCCTGTTGCCTTAATATGTGGCACCATCAACTTAAGGTGACTCACAACTCACAATCATCTCAGCCTGGGTCCCCCTCCAGTCCTAATGGGCTGCCAGCACATCAACCAGGAATGCCATTATCCCAACCAGGAGGCACCACCACCACAATCTGGAGAACGATGAACTTGATATGGGGTACTGCTACCGCAACATGGAAAACTATCACCTCAGCATGGAGCGTCATTGCCTTAACCTGGGGCACCATAACCTCAGCCTTTGCTTCTGTCCCCTCACCTTGGAATCCCATGATCAAAATCTAGGGGCAATCATGTCAGCTAGGGGCACTATTTCTTCAACTTGGGGGCCCATTGTGTCTCAGTCTGGAGATTGAGACTAATGTGTGAATGACTGATGAAATTGGGAGCACTATCACCTGGAGGTCCCATTGCTTCCACCCAGCGTACCATTGTCTCAGCTCAGAACACCATTGCCTCAGCGTGAGGCACAGGCACCTGAGCACACAGCTCCATCACCTCCAGCCTGGAGCAACACTGCTGCAACCTGGGGACCATCAGCCCAACTTGGGGCACAGTCACCTCATCTTGGGGCCTTATGGCCTGAGTAAGAGTCCCAGCTCTCTGCCCCATTCCCACAGAGGAAAGAAAGGTGGGAGTCTGATGTATCAGAAATAGCTGGCCAGCAGAACTAGGAAAGTGATTCTTCCCCTGTACTTGGCACTAGTAAGGCCACTACATGAGAGCTATGTCCAGTTCCAGACTTCTCGATTCAGGTAGGACAGTGAAGCACTGGAGCCAGTTCAGAGAAAGGAAATGAAGCTGGTGAAACGTCTAGAGCACAGGTCTTAAGAGGAGGAGCTGAAGGAGCTGGGGTTATTTAGTCTGGAAAAGAGGAGGTGCAGGGAAGACCTTGCTGCACTCTACAACTACCTGAAAGGAGGCTGTACCCAGGTGGGGATCGGCCTCTTCTCCCAGTCAACCAGCGATAGGATTAAAGGAAACAGTCTTAAAGTGCGCCAGGGGACGTTTAGCGTGGACATTAGGAGGAATTTCTTCACAGAAAGGGTGATCAGACACCGGAACAGGCTGCTCAGNGCTCCCGCCTCCCCGGCTCGCTGCTCGCTCTCTCCTGCCGTGCCTGTGAGTATCCGCCCGGCTGCCTGCGCGGTTACCATAACGAGGCCGGGAGAAGGGGGGCCCAAGGGAGACGCGGCGGCGGCCGCTGTTGCTGCTTCTTCCCGGGGGTCCCGGCCGGGCGGTGGGGCCTGCGGTGCCTCCTCGCCACGGAAGGTGCCTGGGGGGCCGGTGGGGACGGTTGGGAACGACGGGTATGTTCCTGCCCCGTCTGCGGTAATTCTTTTACCGAAACAAGGTGGGAGACATGTTTTGTTCGTGTGTGCATGTGCATTATTTTTAACCATTATATAATTTTAAAAAATAATTTCGTTTTAATTATCTGTCTTCCTGCTCGCGACGCGCACGTAGGTGTCCCCCGAGCGCGTCGTGCGCGCCGCCTTTGCAGGGCTGGGGCTGGCGTTGAGCTGCCAGAGTTTGGTCATGCTGCCCTGAGACGTTTATTCGGCCCCGCAGCAGAGCCGTGCCTGCCCGCTTTGCTCCTCGGAGAGATTGGAAAAGAGGTGGGAGTCTCCGTTCTGAGACACCGGCCCTCGTTGTCGCCGTAGCGGTCGGCTTTGGGAGAAAGTTCCCGGTGCCGTGTGTGCTGTCCGTAAAGTTACCCGACTTGGAGAGACGCGCTGCAGTCATGCCCCCAGATAGAGTTCAGAGGGGTGTTTTGGTCGGGCTTAATTAGTAGGAATTAAGTCAGCAGAATGATTATTGCAAACAGATTGCCTCGAGCTTGTTAATCATCGCAAGAGTCACGTTTCCACACTTTCCTCAGGACGCACGGCTAACTCCTCCTGCCTAGCGCAGGGCTGTGTTCTGCAGCAATGGCTCCCAGAGTGGGGGCTGTAGTTTTGAAAAATAACTAGCCACCAAATCTGTCTGGACTGGGTCGGAAATCACAAATAAGGTAGTTCTGAAACCTGGGCTCCAGCAGCAGAGCAGAGTACTGAATTAATCTGAAAAACACCGGTGAGATGCTACAACAAAATGCAATATATGTTGTCATTGTCAAACATTGTTTCTTTTTCTGGAATTTTCACAGCATTTTAAAATGTAGTTCAGCATGATTTATGGCACAAGTTAGTTTAAAGTAATGTAATCTTCATGCCTGGCTGAAATTTTTCCTTTCTGAAGTTTTTGAAAACTAGTAAATTATAGTATGAAAATACTTGCATTTTTATATTCTTAGTATATAATAGTAATAATAAAAACAAATCTAGCTTGCATTTGGAGGTGTATAGATTTTTTAATTGTGTTTTTAATATTTCTATGCAGCATTCATAAAAGCACCAGGACAACAAAGTGGGATGGAATGAATGTGATAGAAAATAGCAGTGCTAAATTTCTTTTGTATCCCTGCTTTTGTCTGTAGTGAGGTGCTTAATGTAGTGTATAGAATGCATTGTACACAGTTTTGCTTCTTTGAAAAAAATAGTTCTCTCTTTTTTGGATAGGCAGTGGTTGCTGGAATTGTCGGTGGAGAAAGAACAAAGTTCCACAAAATTAAATTCTTCAGTGGAGTTTTTTGAAGACTAAAATGAAATTGTCATTGCAAAAAAATAAGTAAGCTTAAGAATCAATTTATGAAATAATTTGCATTAAAAATATAGTTGTCGGAGCTTTGGACTCTGCTTCTGGAATGCTTCAAGCTCTTCCAACACTNAGAGGAGGAGCTGAAGGAGCTGGGGTTATTTAGTCTGGAAAAGAGGAGGTGCAGGGAAGACCTTGCTGCACTCTACAACTACCTGAAAGGAGGCTGTACCCAGGTGGGGATCGGCCTCTTCTCCCAGTCAACCAGCGATAGGATTAAAGGAAACAGTCTTAAAGTGCGCCAGGGGACGTTTAGCGTGGACATTAGGAGGAATTTCTTCACAGAAAGGGTGATCAGACACCGGAACAGGCTGCTCAGGGAGGTGGTGGAGCCACGATCACTGAAAGTGTTTGAGGAAAGACTGGACGTTGCACTTAGTGCCGTGGTCTGGTTAATTCAGTGGTGCTCAGTCAGAAGTTGGAGCCGACTGGAGACTCAGAGGTCTCTCCCGACCTCCTTGTTTCCGCTATTCCGTGGGGAGCCCGTGCCCGAGGGGCCCCTCCCAGGGGGTGGCGGTGCTCGGCTCCCTTCCCGCCCCGCTGAGGCACCGCCTCTCCCTGCCCGGCGGCGCGCGGGGCCGGCCGGGCTGCGCAGGANGCATGTGCATTATTTTTAACCATTATATAATTTTAAAAAATAATTTCGTTTTAATTATCTGTCTTCCTGCTCGCGACGCGCACGTAGGTGTCCCCCGAGCGCGTCGTGCGCGCCGCCTTTGCAGGGCTGGGGCTGGCGTTGAGCTGCCAGAGTTTGGTCATGCTGCCCTGAGACGTTTGTTCGGCCCCGCAGCAGAGCCGTGCCTGCCCGCTTTGCTCCTCGGAGAGATTGGAAAAGAGGTGGGAGTCTCCGTTCTGAGACACCGGCCCTCGTTGTCGCCGTAGCGGTCGGCTTTGGGAGAAAGTTCCCGGTGCCGTGTGTGCTGTCCGTAAAGTTACCCGACTTGGAGAGACGCGCTGCAGTCATGCCCCCAGATAGAGTTCAGAGGGGTGTTTTGGTCGGGCTTAATTAGTAGGAATTAAGTCAGCAGAATGATTATTGCAAACAGATTGCCTCGAGCTTGTTAATCATCGCAAGAGTCACGTTTCCACACTTTCCTCAGGACGCACGGCTAACTCCCCCTGCCTAGCGCAGGGCTGTGTTCTGCAGCAATGGCTCCCAGCGTGGGGCTGTAGTTTTGAAAAATAACTAGCCACCAAATCTGTCTGGACTGGGTCGGAAATCACAAATAAGGTAGTTCTGAAACCTGGGCTCCAGCAGCAGAGCAGAGTACTGAATTAATCTGAAAAACACCGGTGAGATGCTACAACAAAATGCAATATATGTTGTCATTGTCAAACATTGTTTCTTTTTCTGGAATTTTCACAGCATTTTAAAATGTAGTTCAGCATGATTTATGGCACAAGTTAGTTTAAAGTAATGTAATCTTCATGCCTGGCTGAAATTTTTCCTTTCTGAAGTTTTTGAAAACTAGTAAATTATAGTATGAAAATACTTGCATTTTTATATTCTTAGTATATAATAGTAATAATAAAAACAAATCTAGCTTGCATTTGGAGGTGTATAGATTTTTTAATTGTGTTTTTAATATTTCTATGCAGCATTCATAAAAGCACCAGGACAACAAAGTGGGATGGAATGAATGTGATAGAAAATAGCAGTGCTAAATTTCTTTTGTATCCCTGCTTTTGTCTGTAGTGAGGTGCTTAATGTAGTGTATAGAATGCATTGTACACAGTTTTGCTTCTTTGAAAAAAATAGTTCTCTCTTTTTTGGATAGGCAGTGGTTGCTGGAATTGTCGGTGGAGAAAGAACAAAGTTCCACAAAATTAAATTCTTCAGTGGAGTTTTTTGAAGACTAAAATGAAATTGTCATTGCAAAAAAATAAGTAAGCTTAAGAATCAATTTATGAAATAATTTGCATTAAAAATATAGTTGTCGGAGCTTTGGACTCTGCTTCTGGAATGCTTCAAGCTCATCCAACACTTCTTCCTGCTTTGTTTATTTGTTGTTTTTTTTTTCTGTAGTGCATATGTTGTTCTTTTGGTTTTCTGAACCTAGATAGTACTTTAATGATTCGGAATAGAAACCAGAGAAAAGGACAAGTAGTTTGGGGACTAGTTCTATTCCTTTTCTTGGAACTTAAAGCTGTTATGACCTGCCAGTGTTTTTGTTCTGGTTTTGTGCTTGCCCGTGTTTAGCAGGGCATTCAGAGGGCCCTGTGCTTCTTGGTAAGACTTAAGTGGGCTCAGAGAGCCATCAGGAAAGGCCCTTGAGGCTTTGAATACAGTTGGCCAATCTCTTGAAAGGCTCAACCCAGGAACACATGAAAGTGCTTTTTTTTAGGATGGGCGGCATATGGTCATCTGTGGCAGAGGTGATGAGATCAGATCATCTACAAGCTTTAAGTCTGCCCTTTCAGATGGCATAATATTACACCTGAAGCTTAAATGTAAGAATTCGAAAGTGAGCTTGAGCCTAGGTACTCCCTAAATCCATGGGAGATAGGCTGACTATTACTGCTTCCACCAGTCATTTTTTAAGCTGTTTCGTTCTTTGCTTCCTGATGTTATGTTTCACCAAGATTGGTGATAGTAGTGGTCTAAACCATGGTCTGTGTTCCTTGTCCGAGTTATTTTCCATCCAACAATTTCAACTGATGTGTAAGTCACAATTCAGTAATCAGTATTTGTCATTCTTGAAGTGTTTCACTGTAATAATAAACCCTGGAACTCCAGGAGCTCCATGTTATGTTGAATTTAATAGAGCTGTCTGTTTCAACATCTTATCTGCTTTCCCATACTTCATATTTTCTCATCTGAAGAAAGGACCAAGTCACAAAAATATAATGCAAGAAATTATCTCAAGAGGCTTTTACCTCATTTGCCCCTTACACAAATTCTGGGGAAATATAAATATATTTAGACTTTTCCTAAGCAATATTTTTTTAAGCTGCTCTTTGTATACTGATGTAGTGACTGAATTTCTGTGGTTTCTCCTGTGCATCTGTACCAGGCAGTTCTTGTTCCTCTTACATAGAGATATATTCACTGAAAATTAAGAATTCCATCTTATTTTCAGTGGTTGTAGGTAATGTAATTGTTACATCTGTATGTATGTGTGTGTTTTAAACTGTGATAAGAAGCACATGTTGTGATGAAGGCTTTGTGAAGGAAATTCTTCCAGAAACTCAGGTCTATTTGACGTGTGTTGAAGCACATCTATGCAAACAGTTAAAGGAAATGCTGATACAATAGATGACACATCTATTAGTCCAGTCAGGTCACTAAGCACGCTAAACATGTGATGTTAGAAGCATGAAAACCCTTGTAGTTCAATGGGCATTTCTATTGTGGGAGACAGTTCATATGTTGTGCTTGGTAGGGATGGCCTGATATTCAGAAATACGCTGATTTATCTCCATCAGTAGTTTGTGGTGTACTTGATTCCTCTACGGTCCTGCCATCTGTTTCAACACTGGCAAATATAACTCCAGCCTTTATGTGGCAGTTATGCTGAACCTTTGCTTTAATAAGAGCAGTTGTTTTCCTTTTTCTTGGCATGCAGTTTTGAGCTGCTGTGCCAGCCTCTCCCCCTTCAGCTGTGGATAGCCTGGTTGAGTACCTGTTGCCCCCACCCATATTTAAATCTTGATACTGAACAGAAATATTCTTCATAGTCCTGTACCAATGTAGAAGGAGCGGGAAAACAAAGCTGGACCTTTACTTTGCTCTTCACCATCAATATGTGGCAGTAGAGTCTGTCCTTTCCTGGGGTTTTTGTACCTTTTCTATATTATCAAAACATTGTGGCTATGAGTCGCTTTTGGGAAAGATCAGTATCAGTGACC
Source organism: Regulus satrapa (assembly GCA_013396955.1). NCBI lineage: Eukaryota > Metazoa > Chordata > Aves > Passeriformes > Regulidae > Regulus > Regulus satrapa. Next base: position 73,548 of record VWZN01011804.1, on the reverse strand, counting down.
CTAATTTTCCCCTAGCAGCTTGATGCCTTTTAGTCTTCGAGGTAGCTGGGGTTGGAACTCTTGCAGATAGGGATAAATTGTATGGCAGCATACAGTCCCACCACCCATGAGACTTCATTGTGGGTGGTGTCACTTACGCTTGTAGAAGTAGAAGGCCTTCCAGAAGCTGCTGCTACTTTTATCAACCAACATATGATCCGTTGTCTTTATTTTTGATTATAATTGTGAGCTACTTCTTTTTACCCTGTGTTTAGAGGGTTTGTGAGTAATTTTCTTGGGATTCTCAGCAATGAGTGAGTAGCCATGGTCTGTTTAGACAGACCTGATGGCCATCATCACTCCCCATCATTTAAGATCACTATTCTCTCACCCTGCTTTTCTGCTTGAGAGGTCACAAGGTGACCTTTGCTGTAGAGCCTGAGGAGCAAATATTTAATGTATTTCTGTGAGTGAAGTCCTGGAGCTCCAGACACACATCTCTCAGAATAATGTATTGCAGCTTTTTGCAGTAGGCAAATGGTTTCTTTTTGGCTCAAGAGGAAATATTTTTTCTTTTCTCCCCCTTCTTTCTCCCCTCATCCCCTCTCATTTCTGCTGGTTCTCTCTCCTCCTTACCTTGTACATTAACTTGAAAGCCTTTGCCCAGTAGCAATCTGGGGCTCTTTGGTGGTCATGTACTTTCATTTGCCCTAACCATTGACTGTGTTCCAGGATTTTCTAGTGCCCATTGACTGAACAGAATTCTTACTTGAAATAGTCCTGAGACTCAGGGCTTTCTGTCACAGCTCTTTTTAAAAGACTCAGGAGTGCTTTGAAGCATCTCCAGTGAGCCTACCTGTTTGAGACAAAATTGCTTCTTCTGGGAACTAATCTCTCATAGGTTTGGAAATTAATAAATTGAATCTTAGAGCATGCTGAGGAAAATCCTTCCATTGTATCCAGAAGAGAACCAAGGATGCAGAACAGCTGTAGCAGGTATTGTGCTCTGAGCTTAGAAAATCAGAGTATTTGTTAGAGGCTGATTGTTTCATTCATTGGGAGCTTCACTTAAGGGAAGTAGTTTCCTAAGAGCTATATTTCTTCCTCTGCATGCCTTTTTATTCTTAGTAACAAATATGAGAGCTTTAATTTAAGAGGAGGTAAATGGGGCTGAATATGTGTGCTTTGTCACACAAGTTTTATGACTTGTGTTTTCTCATCCTTCCCTTTTTTTGAACTAACCTGCAAAAGTAGAACTTTTCTCATCCTAACATTTTTATTGCTCTCTTCTGGATGTTTTAAAAATTATCTTCTTTCTTTGTTTGCTGGGTTTTTTTTAAGCTTCAGCAAAAAATGAGGAAGGGAGGGAGAAGGAGCCGGGTGCAATTCCTTTAGCATTTTTAACCCCTCCCAAGTTCACCGTACAAGAGGTTATTTGCCGGTCAGCATGTTTGGGGGGCAGGATTCCCAGAGGGGAAATAACAAGAATGCAGAATTAGAAAATTTTGGAGTGCCATAAAGAAAATGTACCATTGGTAATATAACTCTTTTATTTAAAACACCTTCAACCAAAACCACTTTCAACCTCAAAACAGAAGGTGCCCTGTTGGAGCTAAATACAAAATTATACTGCTTCTGATACTTTACATGTTTTTTAATACATCCTAAGATGATGTCTGTTCTTTTTAGTTGCTGTGAACATACTATTGACTCATCTTGAGTCATATAGCTGTGCTGTATTATGGCTTTTGTGGTGATATGCAGGATGCACACAGTACCATCAAATGTTTGTTTGATCAGCCCCTAGGATGTGTAAAGGTCTTGTTTTCTGCTTTCATTAAATACCAGAATCTTATGATGTCATGAAAGCATTTAGGCTCTTCAGAGGATGCATAACATTCAAACTCAGAATGTGATGTCCTGCATGCTAGGAATATGTATGTTACCAGACAGGGAAAAAGATGCTTTTCTTGGAGCATGGTAGTCTTCATGATAGGAATTTTTATGTTACAAAATATGGAAAAAAACCCCAGTTATCCTCTCTATATAAAAAATCCTCTTCCTTGATTATAACAGTAAAATGCTTAAAATAAAAGAAAGTTGATCAGTGTTTTTACCTGAATGTTGATTTTTTTTTTTCTATGATTTATTTCAGTACTCTTGGATGCACAAGTTTCAGAGGGGTGCATTTTAAAAAGTGAAAGATTTAGTGGATAACTTAAAGGTTTAACCAAATTTAAAACTCCTCAAATCTTTCACTAGGTACTTAATGTACCTCATAAATGTTAGTTTCTGACATTCAAAAGTGTTTTCAAAAGGCAGGATATGTTGAAACACAAACCCACGTCTAAGTCTATTCTCATTATGTGACTTTTTATGTACCATCCTACCTTTGTAGAAGATACTTCAAATTACAGTCATGCCTAGTGGCCTGCTCTTAGGCATTGCCTGCAAAAATATTTCAGGTGCAGGTTTGCAGCTGGCAGGGGAAAAACACTCAATATGCTTAGTGTGGTTAGGGACTTGATCTGTTTTTTGGCATGGAGGAAGATGTCAGAATGCTGCTTGTTCTTTGGGTAGTGCAGCAGCAGGCAGTGGTTGACCTGTGCAGGAGCTGCGTGGTCTTTGTTCTTGCAGTGTCCAGCTGGGAGAATGTGGACGTGGCCTGAGTAGGTCGTCAGACTCGCAGTGTGTCAACCCTCTGAGGAGAAAGAAAGTGTGCGTCTCTAAAGCCCTGACAGACTGCATGTTCAGCATGGCTGCTTGGCCACTGCTTTCTGATCTTAGACGGGTCAAGCTTGAAGGGTTTAAAAAGGGTATGAACTAGTTCTTCCTAACCTAGGAAGAGCTGCAGTGAGGAAGAGACAAAGACAAAAGGGTATACTTGGCAGTGGTAATGAATGATTATTACAGTTGTAAGCAAAATTGGGTGAGGGGTAGAGAATTACGTGGGGAAGAAGAAATATTACAGTAAAAAAAAAAATCTGGCAAATAATTAATGGCCAGCCTGCTCTTTGGAGCTGATCATGCTTATGTTAGAGGGTTTCATGGCAGAAAGCCACAAAGAGCCTGTGTTTTTGTAAATAAATATAGCGGTCACTAAAATGAGCAGTTAATTGGAAGTATTTGACTGTAATGGCAGGTTTTTTTGGGATTTCAGAGTATCACTTGTTGACTTTGTATTTTAAAAACAGGCAACGTAGTAGAACTCTGTATTTCTCCCAGAAGTTACACTGTGTTGTGTATCAATGGGTGTGAAATTGTAAACAGAGCCAATTTATTGATTCAGGTGTGCTTTATCAGCAAAATTACTTATTCTGTATTGCATTGTCTTAGCAAATTTCAGCTCTGTTGCAGAAACTCTCGATGAAGTAGTGGAATAGGATCCAAGAATACCATATCTTTGTTTATTTCCTCTTGTTTGTTTTTAATGTAAATGACAAAATTCACCTTTAGCTTGTGAATGATTGAGTGTCAGGGAGAGACATGGCATGTTGGTTTCCCTTTGAGATGAAGGCTGAAGTTATTAGGGACTTGTACTCGAGGAGTGGAATATGTATTTGGCAGTGGAATGACTGCTGCTCCTTGGGCAGGGCCGGACTGCTAAATTATCTCTCCTGTACTGGTGGTCGCTGTCTGCAAAACAGTTCTGTCTCAGTCTTCCTAGGAAGCAGCCCACCGGCAGGTGAGCTATTCCTGAATCATGTAGAGTGGGAAGATGTGCACTCCCTGGCTGGCTAATGGTGGAAAGGAATGTACAAGCTTACTGCTGTCTTTTATCACCCTTTGCCAGCTCTACACTCGGCTCTTGTCTTGAGTGAAATCCCGTTCTCCCTTCCGAGGCTGTGTTCAGAAGAGCCATCTGAGAAGCTGTGGTGTGGCTTTACAGCCGATGAGATACTGTCAGTTCCGTCTCCTTTGCAGGTGTAGCATTACATAAACTAAAAATGCACAGATGTCATTACACTTAACAAAATGTTTTATTTTCAGCTATACTAAAGTTTTCAGCTATGTTAAGATATCCTCGTTTGTCTGCATCCACCTGTAAACCTTTTTGCCTTAGCCCCTTATGCTCTTACTTATACAACAGTGCTAACAGTATTTCAAATCTGCTTTTGAGACAAGTGAAATGCACCACATGCCTGCTTTTACCAATCGGCCATCATATTTCCAGTTATGAGCTGGAGAGAGTAGTTCCTTAACTGATAAAAGTTTCATGGAGATGAAAGGGTTTTATTTTTAAACTCTACTTCCTGTGTTATTTTTTTTCATAGAACTGGCTTTGTTCAAGTTGTACTTGCTAAATAAATAATTCATGGTCTATACAGGTTTTGTTCCCTTCTGGTTTAGATTACATGAGGTAGAAAATTACATTTAAATAATGTGTTATTCTTCTGATTATTTTTTTATTTTTCTGTTGTGCATATTTTTATATATTAAAATTTATTATCCTTTTAGGAAACTCCTCTAGAAAACCTTTCAGGAATTCACACGGTAGCTGCATGTCGCAGGCTATGCAAGCTGCCTAAAGCCAGGTATCACAGGAAGTGACACAAAGGGTCAGCCCAGCTGAAGTGCATCTGCACCAATGCACACAAGATGGGTAAAAGCCAGGAGGAGCCAGAAGCCATGCTGCTGTGGAAAACCACGACAGTCACCATCACGGAAACGTCGTGGGGTGATTGTCATGGCTGGCGTGGTGCAGTGGATGGTTATAAGCTCCTCAGAAGGGATATGCAAGGAAGGAGAGGTGGTGGGGTGGCCCTCTACATTAGGGAGTATTTCAGCTGTGTAGAGCTCAAGGTTAGTGATGATAAGGCTGAGTGCCTGTGAGTGAGGACCAGGGAATGGCCAGCAAGGCAGTCATCCTGGGGGTGTCTCTTATGGACCACCCTGCCAGGATGAAGTATTCTGTAAGCAGCAGGGTGGTGTTTCACAATGGCTGGTGTCTGTTCTGGTGCAAGACTGTAACTTGCTGGATATCTGTGTTCCCAAAAGTGATTTACTCCTTTGTTTTGTTGCTCTTTGAAGAGCTAGGTGCTTTAGAGAGTGGTCCTGAAAATTGATCTCTGCTTCTGTTGCTTAATAGTGTTTTCAGCTTTATACAACATCTAAGTCTCTTTTCAGTTCTTTGGCTTTGTGTTCAGTTCTTCAAATCATAGAAGGTTCCAGACTTTTTGTTTTTATGTTGTGATTTGAGTAGCATATTTTCAATTCCTCTAAATCCATAATGTTTGAGGAGTGGCAAAATATGACTGATGTTTAAAAATTCTGTATTTTAAAGTAATTTTTAGCTAGAACCTTTCCTGGAAATTCTGTTTTTCCCCCCTTTGTTTACCATGGCAACAAACTCTATGTGATTTAAGGGACACCATCCATCTTGCAAAATATTCTGGTTCTCTAGCCTTGTATAGTTGCTTCAACTGTTTTCACATTAGGCTTCCTTGGGTCTAAAGAATGTTACATATTGATTGTAGCTTACTAAATTTATGTGAAATCTGTTGTAAAGAGTAGGAGAAAAGTGCCTAGATGGGACTGGTAGTCTGATACTGGCTATTTTTGTTCAGTTGTGGCATGTTTGGATTTTTTTAACTCTATATATATACTACTAATGAGTGGAAAGTTTCATATCCTCCTGCCACGTGCATAAGATCAAACACCATAAAATTCTGTAAGAAGTAGGACATAATAGGAGCAGATTTGTAGAACATAATGGTTAACATTGAGGTCCTGATGTCTGCAATATTATGTATTTGGGCTAGCTATGATCTGGTCCCATGGACTGAATGCTGACTTGTGATTTAAATGCACTGGTTTCATGCTTGGGTCATGATTTTAGAAGTCTAAATTCATCTGAAAGAATGAAGTTTTCTTACTGTACTGTGGAGTGTGAGTTACAGGATGAAAAGCGGCTCCTTGTCCAAACTAAAACATGAACACTGACAGACCCTACATTTGTCACAATTTAACCTTGGAGGCATGGGTTTTTGTTGTAAATTGAAATTTCTCCTGATTTTAAGTGCTAAAAATCTGCAATATGCATGGCTGTGTCAGTCAAGATGATGAGCATTGTATACAGACAAGGTTTACGATATAAAATTCCAACTAATGATAGCTCATAAGTGGCTCTAGCTTAAAGGGAAAAAGATAAGACACTTTAATTGCTTGTTTGTAATAGTTAAGATTTTTTAGCCACTAACAGTGTTTGACAAATTTGGTTAGAAGTAATAGTTTTGAAATTTTGATGGGTTGGCTTAGAGTAAAGCTTTCTGGTCTAACATATAAGCTGTGTGCAATAAGGCGGCACTGCATTTTTTTACTGAGCCACTACAGAATTGTCTTTAGCAACTTCATGTAATTAATTGCAGAATTCTAAATTACTAGAGCTGGAATAGTGAAGAGCAAAACTATTATACTAAAAGTGTACTTGGCTCCGTTTTTATGCAAATCCTTGGAAATGTTTTCTGATACTTGCAGGTGGCACTTCATATCTCATTATGGACCGTTTTGAAGACATATCAGATGGTGAAGTGGATCATGCCTTCTTTGACAGCGACTTTGAGGAAGAGAAAAAGAAGGCTGAAGAAAATGGTGAATATATAGAGAAAGGAAGTGCAAACACAGGTCTTGCAGACACTAATTTAGTTTCTAATTCAAAGGATGAAAAGTGTTGTGAGGAGGAAAGTGAAGAAAAGCAGATAGATTTGCAAAAGGATCAGTCCCTAGAAAATAGCAAAGATCCTACTGAAAATGCTTCATCTTTGACAGTTTCTCCAGCTGCAGAAGATGCAGGTACATCTGGAGCAACACCTGCAGCGCATAGAAGAGCAGAGGAGATTGTTCCTGCTGGAATTCCTAGAATAGTTAAAGAAGGTGAAGAAGATTACTATACAGATGAAGAAGATAGTAGTGATGATGGCAAAAAACAGAAGGTTAGACCAAAGTCAACTAAGCAACCAAACAACATAAAAAAGGCTAGCAAAAAATATACCATCAGCTCCTCCTCTTCTTCCTCCTCCTCCTCGTCCTCTTCCTCATCATCCTCAAGCTCAGATACAGATTGTTCTGACACAGATTCTGATAGCTGTTTATCAGAGTCATCTCATTCTTCCCCAAAAAGGAATGTTTGTAGAAATGCTCTTCTGTCTCCAAAACAAAAATTCAAGTCAGCAGTTAAATTAGCAGAAGGAAAACCAAAGCTCGGTGATGACCTGGAGGAGTCTGAAGACACAGTGACTGACGTAACACCTCTGTCAACTCCAGACATCAGTCCTATCCAGTCTTTTGAACTTGTAGCATCAAATGATAAGAAACTAAAAGTAAAGAGACAGGAAAATGTGAACCAAGAATTATACGGTAATTTTGAGAATTTAAGTATGACACTAAATGTGCAGAACCTATGGGGCTGGGAAATCCAATCTTATATCTGTATGTTTTTTCATTAGATTCCGAGTTTGATCGCAGATATAGTCGAAAAGTCTTGCATGATGCCATGGACCTGAATCAGCTTCTGAAAGGTGATTTTTAAATTTTCTTTTTACAAAATACAACATCTACCAGTTGTTGAGAGCAGCTGTGTTGTAGTAGAAGAGAGTGGGGTTTTCATATGTCATGTGTATTTTTAAAACTGGTTGCTGTTTAAGGGGAGCTAAGTGATCTAATTCTTTGAGTTCTTCTCTATGTAACAGCACTGATTCTGCGGTAGAGAAAAGGCACGTGAGTCGGTTTGCGTATACCTAGAAGTAAGATACACAGGGTGAATCTAGAAATGATTTGATACATTAATAAATTGGGTACTAAAACTGCACATGCATTTTAAGGTGTACTAGACTACGGCACTATTATTTTAATTTAATATCTAAATTAAAGCATCTTCCTTGCTGTTGAAAGGCTGGATTATTGGTCTCCAAAACTGAAAGACAATCCCAAATTTCATTGCATTATAAATGGTACTCATATACTTCTAGTACCTTTTTGATAATTAAACAGAAGTATTTGAGATTCTTTTCTGAACTAGGCGTCTGCCTTCTGAAATACCGTAGATTGAGTAAAGGTATTTAAAAAAGAAAAATAGCAGATAATCTTTACTAAAACTCAAGTGGTTGCTTCTGGCTAATAGACTTGAAAAATGTTAATAATGAAGCCTAGGAAAATTTGCTATCTTCTTCCCTGCATTCATTGCACACCTTCATTATTTGGGGTGAGAATGCCCTGGTTGATCTCATATGCATATTTTAAGGTCTACGTGGTGTTTTTGCATTTGCTTTCATGGCCCAGATGACCTTTCAGTATTAAAATCTGTGCAATAAAAAGCTTGACTCAAGAGATCTGCTATCTCAGGTGAGGAACAGCTCTTGCAGTTTAAGCCTGGTACATTCCAAGCCAGGTTTGCTGTGTTGAAGTAAGCCTGGCATAGCTAAAACTGCATCTGTTGTGTTTCTTCACTTTGCACTTTGCCAGACTGAGGTTCTAGTGCATAAGGATTTAGAATGCATTGTATACATAGTTGCCTATAAGTAAAAAAGGGAGGATTTTACTTGTATGGAAATTTTTTTGATGTTAAGAAAAACAATGCTACCCATCAAGAAAGGTAGAGCTTTTTCTCATCCCCGAGGGTCCTTGTGCTTCAGCTGTTCTTTCATCCTAGAAACAATTCCAACCAGTTGTCAAAACATGATGTCAGAACAGTTGTTGCTAGGCAATTGAAGTGATGTGCTATGTCCTCATTTTTTCCCTGTTAGCTGTTTAATAACCAGTGATTACCAATAGAATCATCTCATCCCTAAAGCAAATGGATATTATTGCTCAGAGCAGGTATTATCAGAGATGAATCTCTGTTGGGGAGAGGAACTTTTTTCTCAAAACTGAAAACCAATTCTAAATAACAATAATAAAGATAATGAGAAGTAAAATTCATGTGCTCTAGCAGCTAATGTTCCTGATTAATGTGTATATTACGCCCAAGTGCCTCTCTAAATTAGCAAGCACAACATAGCTTAATTAGTTTGGGCATTTTGAAGTTTAAATGGGGCAGAATTATTAATGGTGGAAAGTAACTAGTCTGGGAAAATAGCAGCTAATCTTATTCTGAGTTATTGCTTACAGATTTTTTTGTACACAGTGGGAAAAAAAAAGTGTAAATAATTTTCCCCAACCCGCCAGTCTCCATTAAATGTTCATCAAAACTGCATAGGCATAAGCATTGCTTCAAGTGAGAACACTGCAAGCTCAGACCTGAGTGCATGAAAAAATATTTAAATAATCATGATTGGTTTTTAAAGTATAATATTCTTCCAGTATTTTATACCGATGAAGCATTTTATTTAAATTTTTTATCAAATATGCTTGTAATATAGCTGGACCTAAGCATTTACAGCAGTTACACAAGTTTAATTTTCCAAGGTCCCCACAGAATTTTCACGTGATCTGTTACTGTGTTGTTTCTGTGGGGCACACAGTAATTAATTTTGTATGATTATTCACATTACCAGTGCACACACTGGGGAAGACTGGAATCCCTTGTATTAAAAAAAAGTATTGTAAGAACAAAAAAGGAAAAAAATTTGTTCATATAATAAGTTTTGAACTATCACACAAGTCTGGTTATTAGAGGCAGCAAAGTGGTTTGTCCATCTTAAAGCAGAATTAATTTGAAGCATTTAGAAACAGTTGCAGTTAGATTTAAAAGTAATTGAAAAAGTTTTTCTTTTATATGTTCTTTACCCATTTATGTTCATATTGAAAACTATTCATTTGTAGGCATTTTAAAAATTGTATTAGACAAAAATTTATCATGCCTTTACAACTCCTAAAGCTGTGCTTGTTCTTGATAGAAACCAAATTATCCATTATTCATTTCTTAATAAGGTAAAATCTCAAAAATAACATAGTTCTAGTTGGAAATCTCATAGTCGCCCTGCTCTATATTGATCTTTGTTTTTAGATGAGTAGTGCTGATAGCAGGTGTGATTGTACATTTTCAAGTAGAAATACAGTTTTTCTGTTGTTTCATGATGTTATATAGATCTTTACATGGAATTGTTTTGTGATTCGATGATGTTTCCACTTTGCTATAAACCTTAAAGATATTTTAGAAAATTAATAACTGAAAGCAATATTCTAAATCTATACTAATAAAAAATGTCAGTTATTTCTTCTGCTGTGCTCTTGAGTAACCTGAACACAAAGAGGGAATTAAGTATGGCAGTGCAAAGAAATACATTGTAAAAGGTTTTTTTTTAAGGTAATTTCATAAATCACCATGTTAGACAGCTGGGAATAAAATAAATTGGAAATTTTTCTGATGCTATTTTGCTTGATTCTATGTCTCAGTTATTATGCAGATAAAGAGATGGATTAAGTATATGAGTGTGAACTAAGCACTCATCTATCTTAACCCCTTATGCTACAGATTTGCTCTCTGTCTTTAGATAAATCTCGTGATTTCTGCCGTTCAGAACAGAGTTGTCTGCTAGAATTGCTCTGTATCTCTCTCAGTTTGTATGGTCTCAATGCAATGGGATAGCACAACGTATATATACAGTGCTAAAGAATTTAGTACTTTGTGTTTTCTTCTCTGTAAAATGGGGTTGATACCTGCTTATTTTACAGAAGTGTCTGTGAGAATTAGTCTGTAAATCCATGGTATTAGCTATTATTAACTTGAGGAGGTGGTGTGCTGGGGTAAGTAGGGCAATTGGCCACAGTCTGAAGTTTTATCCTTGAAGCTCTTGCTGTCCTCTGTGCCAATAAATCTTTTTGCCTCTTCTATGCCTTCGATTTTTAAAATAGTCTGAGCTTCTTCTGTGAAAAGCTCTGTAATATAAATATCATTATTATGAAAGTAAAAGATCTGTGTTGCTGAATAAAATCTGCTGTAGAAAATTAAATAACAGCTTCAACTGAACATGAAGCAATCACTTTTAACTTTTCTTTTTCCATATAATTTGTCATTCAGGAAATAGAATAAGTTTTTGATAATTGAAACTTTGTTCTCTTTAGGAATATGTTATCTGTGTGCTTATTCATGCTGAACTAACTTATTTGTAGAAAAGCTGCTAAGCAGTATCTAAATTTAAAGTAGACTACAATATACACATACCCAAACTGTCGAGTTGAACTAAGCACATATAACTTTCCTGCGGAATTCCATTTAGTGTGTATGTTCAGAGTTTGAACTCATTTTCTGTATGTATGTGTATTCATATACTTGGTTTTCACAGGCCTAGAAACTCGTGTTGAGGCAGAAGAGCAGTTGCTAGCTTATTCTTATATTTGGAGTTTGAAAAGAGGTCAAAAATCTGTGAGGTTATGGAGAGATACAGGCTTCCCCAGCATCCAGGAGAAACTTTGTAATTATGGGGGAAAAAAATCCAGCACCTGTAAGATGTCTTTCTCATGATGTCAAGAGGTAACTAGCAGCCCTATTGAAGCATGTTTAAATAGGGAAAAATTTTACCTGAAAAGGACATTCTCCTTTTCTTAAAAAAGCCACCATCTTGAATCTTCCAAAATCTCCTTTAAAGAGCTCTGTGGCCTGCAGTAATGGATGTTCTAGGAAGTATTTGTTTAGAGAGACCACAGGGAAATAGTTTCACTCTTACACTGCAGTATATTGATGAAGAACTGTGATTTATTTTATCCTTTTGCACTTTTCAAATGGGATACACATGTGGTAGTATAGCAGTGTTAAAAAAAATCAGTTAAGTGTAAGCATTGAAGCAATTTATATTGGGTTGCCAAAGATACATGGAAACATGTTTTTTGATTTTGATTTTAACCTTAATGCCACTAGGAAAGCTGTATCATCCTATCCTAATGCATTTGGCTTGCTAATTATAAGTTGTACTTTATATACAGTTCGGCCTTTCTCATTCTGCAAGGTTATTTCAATGCTTAGGAATTGAAAGCAAGAAAAAGCTTGTTTGTGGCTTAAAAAGAAGTCAGGTATCTCTCCATGGAAATGAACTTTCACAGAAATCCTCTGAATACCAGGGAATTTTCTTTTCATGCTTATCAGCAAATTAGAAGTAGACTGCACAGGGTGCAAATCATTATGCAAATGCTGGTTCTTGTTTATCACCTACCCCAAATTATATTTAAGGTCTGACTGACAATAAAAGTAACTAGTGGTTTAGTTAAATTACCTATTGCCCACCGATAGAGTATGTATATGATAAGTAAATCATATTTAATTGTTCCAAGACGTACAAACTCCTTAGAAACTTAAGTTACTACCTTAAACTGTTGTGTTATCTCATGCTGTCAGTGGCCACTGCAAAAATAGTCTGATAAACCATTCAGACACTCAGGCTTTATGATTAAAGAGAAGTGTGGGTGCATTGATGAATAAGTCATTGAAATAACTATGAAACTCAAACACCTGAGTTATATAGCATGAACTGTGCTAACAGTATTTAATAGCTTTTGGAATCTTTTCTGTGGGCATGTGCTGACCTCACTTAGTCACCTACTGTCTTTGCCATGAAAACAATATTGCCAGTGGGGGGTAGCATGCATTCCGTCCATATTGAATATCCACATTCCTACTGTGGATTACCTAATTTTGTCATAGCAAGTGTGAGGAGGAGTATGATGCTGTATAAATGGTGCTTTGCAGAGTCAGTTTGGACAGATTTTCAGTCAGGTGACTGGAAGCAGTGGCATATGTTACTCCTGATTTGTAATTCAGGGATCGGAAGTATCTTTCTGGACCACGGAAAGAGTGTCACCCCCTGCTTCAGGAAAACCTACAGAAGTTTTTCACTACTGGTTTCTAGATTGCTCCTGTGGTTTACTTGAATATTATTTAAGGAATGGTAATTTACTCTGCTTGTTTTGTTAGGAACATGTATGCTGTAGTATTAGTGATGCTCTGTTTTGCTAACATGATGCAGTATGGTTTTTTCTACTAAACTTGAGATTGTCCTGTGACACAGTTCCTAGGAGATCAGTGTTGCATTTGTGTAGTTTAAAAAAAACAATCTGTGGATAGGGTTCAGTAAGTTATGGTTTGCTTTGCTGTGGTATTTGCAGATTAAATTCTTCCTGAACATAGATTTTAAGCAAGGAAAACATAGCTCCAGTTAATTAACAGCTTGAAGAACAACAAACCAGGTACTCCTACTGTTTTGCCTGATCGAGTGCTTTGGTGTACTGCAGCAGTGTTGCAGCAAAAATGTAGTTGTGAAGTTTCAAATGGGTTCTTGGGTCATATAGAAGGCTAGTAATAAAAGGTAATTTGAGGAATTGGAGAGTTTTAGTATTTTCATTCCATTCCCTTGAAAAGCACTTGGTGCTGCATGTGTTGTATTGGGTCTGAACTTCTGATGCAAAATTAATGAGTCTTCTGTAATTTAGCCATCTATCAATAGATCACTTACTGAGTTTTGGCAGTTTTCTGCCAAGGCTTCACTGAAAAACTTTGCAACAGAACCTCTGTGGTGTTCTTAATTCTTTCATTGTATTAATACATTTCTCTTGAGTTGTGATAAATTCAATATTATGACTGTTAGCAAGCTCTCAACCTCAAAAGTTGCCAGAAAGTTGTCGGCAGTAGTAAAGTCGGTTTCTACATTAGGAATAAATAAATAATAATGAGGCTAAGAATGAACAACATACTGAAGAAAGTGTGATGGAGTCTCTTTCTGCCTGACACAAATAGGAAAGGCTATCTTTGTGGTGAGGTGATAAAAGGTGTGGATGAGACACTGTAGAAGTGATACATATTCAAAGGAAAAAGGCTAAGGAAAGGAAGAAGAAAGAAGAGAATAATGAAAAAAAGAAAAGTCTGTGTATTGAGCAGGAATGTGACTAAAGAAACTGGAAGATGAGAGTAAATTTAATAAAATTCTGTGCTTGCATGTGTAAGAAATAATATGGAGTAGAGCATTGCACGGATACATGTACATTGATACTTGGTCCCTCTTAAGTGCCTGTGAGCTTCTGGTAAAATAAGGGGGTGTTTGATGCTACAGAAGTTGCATACCATGACCCCAAGAGACCTGGGTGACAAAGTAATGCAGTGCTTGTTGAGTCTTGTATGTAGCAATCGCTTCAGGGTTCCTTGAATCATTGTTTCTAGTAGCATTTACTGACCACCTTCTGGGGTAAAAGGGAAAGGCCTTTGCTCCATGTCATTGTTCTGGTTTTACTTTTTCATCACGCCTAACAGAAGTTTATCAGAAAAGTGAACAAGTCAGAAAATAGGTAGTAAGTAATTACCTTGAAGCATTTTAAATTTCTTTACTGGCTATAGTTCATAGTTACATAGTATATACACTTTCTGCCTAAGTATAGCCTGCTATCTTATACTGAACTAAAAGTCATTGACAAGTGAAGGCATGAAACCTGTATTTCTAATTTAAAAAGTCTTTTACCAGAATGCCATTGCTTTAAATTGATTTTGACAGGTTGGTGCCTTCCACAGAGGCAAAAGAATTATTGGAAATTTGTGCTAACAGTCATTGAGAAATTAAAATGTCTATTGTGATAGACTTTATCATCAATAGCATTGATGCCACAAGGTTAGGTCAAGACTTGAGTTTAACAACTGTTCTTTGCCACAACCAGGTTTCTACTTTTGCATATGCCGTGAAGCCCTCTTTAACTCATGAGATGCTATGGATATAATGCAAAAAGTAAAATTGCCTTTCATAGCTCCATAGTAATTAAATTATCAATTATGTAACATAATATCTTCTTCATATAGTTGTTCAATTTACTTTCTTCTAGCTGTGTTCTGCAGGGCTGGTTTTGATTGTTCCAAGAAAGACATTCTAAAATATTTTCCACTAGAATGTATGCTGCAGCTTTGTTTGAATTGCGTGGCTCTAGTTATTTTCTTTGTGTTTCTCTTTGTCCCTTGTAGACATATCCAGATGAGTCTCATTCCAGGTTTGTCTCCTCCAATGCTGTTGATGGCTGTACTAGTTTTGCCTTGAGAATAACTTACTAAACTGTAGAGATGCTTTTCAAGACATTTATATTGTATTAACCTGTTGGTTGGACACTTGGTCTGTGCTAGTTTGCATTGTGTCTTGGTTTTGAGGTGATTTGCCTCTTCTCTTGACAAACAAAAGCAGAATTTGCTATGTGGGCAACCTCACAGAGCTGCCTAGGGACAGTTCTTGCCTGTATTGGCTAGCATGATGATAGTGCAAGTTTACTAATTTACAGATTAATGTTGTAGTTCATGAAGTGTTTGGATTTTGCATTTTGAAGACTTACATTTCTCAAAGACAGTAATAGTATTTACTTGCATCAATTCTGAAATGAAATCAGTTGAGATGCTGCAGGAAGGGTTTCATTTCATTTTGAAGTAAGAAAATGCTCTTCATTCTTAGAGGTTTTTCACTGTTTCACTGCCAGGTTGCCTCAGAAATCTCTTGGAAACAATTGTTAATGCAGAAGTGTTTGCTGAGGAAATATTACTGCCTGCCTGGTTGTTTTTTGGGATTTTTTTTCTTTCTGCTTTGAATACTTGTTTTGCCTGTGTGGGACTTATAGGGGTAAAAGTGAGGGATGTCTTCTTGAAGGCACTGTGATATTGGAGGAGTGTGGGGGAATGGCACAAGTAAGGCTTTTTTGTCTGTGTCTCAGCTCCAAAAATATGTCTAATCTAACCTGGTACTGCCATTCCTGTACCATAGATAATGCAATGGTTTGATGGGGTAACACCATGACAGCAAAACTCTTTACACAGCAGTTGCCAGAAGACCTGCTGCAGATCTTTAGAAAGTGAAGGCTTAGAAATAGGTGAACAGCAAAGCTCCAGTGGAACTGTAATAAATATAGCTGACTCTGACTAAGAGTGAACTTTTCTAGTTATCTTGCAATTGTGCATGTCAAGTTGCTGTGTATTTTTAAGCGTGCATTATTTTTCTTGAAACATTATTATGGTTTGATTGTTGTTTGCTTCCTGTTTTGAATTTCCATGCCCCGGTAATTTTTCTTTTGTTGTATGTGTTCACTGTTTTCTCTCCATCCATTAAATTTACTTTTCATAATTTCCTTTGCATTTCCTCCACCAACATGATGTAGAATTGTTTTAGAGCTATCAACAGAATCACTTCAGGAAGTGCACTTTGCATCTCTTGAGTCAGGCTTCCCCAGCGACAGTTTTCTGTCTGGAACATTCGGCCTCTCAGCTGAGATGGATACTTTAGATTAACTTGGGAGCAAAGTTTAAATCTTTTTTTATGTGAAAATATATAAATACTAATTTATGTTTTAATTCTTGGTTCTAATTTGTTTAGTACTAGGTTCCTGAAGCTGTGTTTTCTAATCAGCTTGCTTATTTCACTTTTTGCTATTTTAAAGCATTCTTACAGTTGGATAAAAAGGAACAAAAATTAACCATTGATCAGCCATCTAAAGGAATAAGGAAAAATTACTCTTTCACAAATGAAGAAGTAAGACAGATTGATCGGGAAAACCAGAGGCTGCTGAAGGAACTGTCCAGACAGTCTGCACGGCCAAGGAGAAGCAGCACGCTGAAGACGTCTGTCCTGCCGCCGAGATTGTACCACAGTGCCCTCAACAGGCAAAAAGAGCAGCAAAGAATTGAAAGAGAAAACCTGGTAAGTTTTGCGTGTGGATGTGGATCAGTAAATTGAGAAGCACTATCTTGTCACATGAGCTGTTGCTAAATACTTAGAAAATTGATGAGGCAGCACATGGACCTTTACTGCAGTAAATCTTCAATAAATTTGCATTGCAATGGTGTTGGCATAAATGTTCATATGGGTGAGTTTCTTGGATTTTTGGGAGAGAGATGGGAGTAATAGGGATTTTTCAGATGGAAATAGATTTTAGTTTATATACATTTGCTCTGCTTTGGTGTACTTTCATTTAAGAGGAACAACTGTTACTGTTAACACACTCAAAACACTGAATAGCTGTCTGACTGTTCATTCTGCTTCATGCATTATGAGTCTCTCAAAAACAGGCTTGCATAAAATAAAACAATATGATAGCATCAAACCCATTATATTTGAAATACAGAGGATACAAAGTCAATGTCAGCTTTGGTTTTTGACTCATAGCCATCTCTGTGTCTTTGAATATTTGTAGCACCCTAATTGCCATAGTGTAATGGCAATTACAATAGCTTATTTTACTGGAAAACAAAAATTCAGACTCATTTGTAGGGATATTGCCAAAGTTCTCAAATAATAGAAGTAAAACTGGTTTGAATAAGATACTTTTAGTAATTGAATTGTGATACATATATATAAAATGGCATTTTAATATCTCCTATATATTTATCAATGTGTTTGAAAGAGACATATAATTATAGTTAAAGTAATTGGAAAATGTATACTGAAAGTAATTTATTTTACATTCTGTGTAAGTATAGGTTGCTATTTCCTTTTCTATACACATAGAGATTCAACATGGAGAAAGTCTCATTGCCATATTTAGGAATGTCTGCTAGGTTTTAATTCTTCCAGCTTTCAGATTGTTCAGATCTGGACTGTTAAAACTTTGCAAATTAGGAAACTTCCTCCTCAGCTCCACTAGACTGCAGTTCACATTATACTTCATAGTCTGAAAGACTTGAGCACAAGATTTTGTTGTACATGTGTGATACTTGTCATTGGCTGGGGAAGAAATGGTTTGCGAGTTGGTGGGAGGGTGTGGATGGTGCTGATTTCAAATGTTGAAAACAAATCTTGCTCTACCACATGAATCTTGTTAATAAGAATATGTTCTTAGGTGATGGGGAGGAAGTGCTGTGCCACAGTGTCTCAGGATATAAGTTATATGCTGTACTGCATGATAATTGATGACAATTAATGATTACAATAAATTAATGTATAGGATATTTCAAAATACACTTCTGTTTGCTCAAGGCCACAACCCCTTTCTCTTACGATGTATTACAGTGTTTGTTCAAGACTGTCTTGCCTTTGCAACTTTTGGATCAAAACCACATTTCACATGGTCATTTCACATATTGCTGCTTTAGTACATGCTAGAGATGAATGTTGGTTGTATGAAGTCCAAGAAATAGTATTGTTCATTTACTTATTCATATAAGTACATTATAGTTTAGTTGCTGTCATCAGCAATGTGGGTGGATATGATTGATATGAGAATTAATGTTAGGACATTGTGCTAGTTTAAATTATAAAAGCATTTGGTTTCTGCTTTTCCCCAAACTCAGGATGATATATTCTGTTCTTTTTGGATCAGTGATTCATCAGTGCTCTTTCATTTTGTTTAATTCTGCCATAATTTTTTAGCAATTTTGTTTATGTTTTTATTCTGTTTGAAGTGTATGTACACATAGAGCATTGCTGTTTTAACATACTGATTTTTGTGGCATTAACTTCTGAGATAACAGGTGTGAGGTACTTTTCTCTGAAACTGAAATGAAAGAGCAGCCCTACCCTGCTCATTGATTAAGTTTTTTTCTTTTATATTGATAAAAGTATGTGCTTTATGAACCTGTTTTCTTCTGGTCAGCAGCTTTCCTCACCTTCATAAATTTAAAGAGGTGGAATTGATGGAATTCTGTGGAACTTTCATATCAATCTTTCTTCTCTTACTTCTTGGGAGTTTTTTAATACAAGGCCTGAGGGTACTGCATACAGGATCTGGTATTTGATATACCTTTGTGAAATGTTTGTTGGAGAAAGATGCAGAGTTTTGTAAATAATTCAGGAATAAAAATCTGCAACAGTAGTCTCTGCAGGGAGTTAAAGAGTTTTGATGCAGAGATTGTTTTTTGCTGGTGTTGACACAGCTTTTATAATTTCTTGTCCTGAGGTTAACAATTTATAATGGAAAATGTTTAATTGTTCCACTAGAACATTCTTGGAATAATGGCTGTACTTACTGTTACCAGAAAGTTTGATTTCTATTGCAGGCATTTAGTATCAGAGATGATGCAGGAAAGTAAGTAAAATTTTAGGAAATCAGAGAGGAGTCTGAGCAGTTTTGTGCTCCCTAACTTTGTGAAAGGGTGCCAAGAGGTAGAGGAAGAATGTGTGGTTCCCACAGACTGTGTTAGACAGAGCAGTGAAGACAGAATAAAATAATGCATTGCTCTGGTGAACAGTAGTTTTAAAGTACTAATTAGCAGTTTATGGAAAAAGCACAATTAGCAAAACAGATGACTGCTAGAATTAATGCCAGAATTTTGTATTTGCTGCTTTTGATTGTGCTTTCATAAATGGAACCCACTTTTAGTTGCTTTTCAGAGCTAGCAAGATCAGAGTGTGTCTCTTGCCAATAGAGGATGCTGTTGATTCAAAAAAACATTCTACTCTTGTGTCTGGAAATTATTTCAATCTCTCTTCTTCATGGAAAGGAACTGAAGTGTAACTGATGCTTTATTTTGTTCTCATGTCTGCATGTCTGTGTGTCTGTCTGTATTGATACAATAATCATTTTCACCAGTGTAAGTAAATCCTGAACTTCATAGACTACATGCCATTGAAACTTTTAATGCTTTATTGTGTAGTGCCTGGCATATACAGGTAAGTGTTTGGGGTCCTGGAAACAGTGATTTGCAGTCATCACATCATTCTTCAGAAAGGTGAATTTAGAAGAAATTCCTATCTCTGTGTTGTTTTCCAGTGGGGTTTTTTCATCATTTTTTTCATTCTGACTGGGATTTAGGTGTTAGATGACCTCAGTGAGCTAAGCTGCCATTTTCAATCAAGTTCTTAGGGAGCAGTGACCTTTTGAGTTCACACTGTAATTTCACTGGAAGATCTCAGCAGCTCTGATAGGGACAGTTCTCAAACCTTAGCTCAGGAGGGATTAAGGTGTTGCCGTTTTGTGGATATTTGTTCTTTCCATGCATTCCTGCACATTCTTCCTGTGCCTTATGCTGTTATGGCTCACTGCGTGTGAGACTCCGTGTTCTTCATTCCCTCGCCTCTTATTCCCACAAGATGTACCCTAAGCCCTAATAGATCCACTCTGATCCCAGCTCCAGTATAGTGACCCTTCCACACAAAATAAAAAAAAAAAAAAAGGTCACTTATTGTGTGTTCTTTGTAAGGACTTTGACTTTTCACTTACTTGGTTTCCTGAATCTTCTATGCTACAGATTGATTATTGCTTCTGGCCACCACTTGCTGCAGTCAGTGGCCTCTACCAGCACAAAGATTCTTCAAAGAGACTTTCTCTTCTCCTGCAGTCAGAGCTGGCTTTGTCCTGTTGGAAATCCTGAATCTCCTTTAAAAATGCATTTACTGTACTGCCATAAATGAATGTTTAGAAATTTATCTCCATTTGATTTAATGGTGCAGATGTAGTGTCATAATTGGGTGGGGAGTAAAGGGCAAGGGAGGGATATTGCTTTTGGCCATCGCCCTACCTGATTGATGCCATGTAAAAAGAATATTCCTTTGATCCTGTGCTGCACTATGCCTGCCCTGCCAACTGTGTGGTGCTGCAACAAGGGAAATAACTTCTTGGCATGGAAAGAAATAGGAGGAGGGCCACTGGTTCATCAGGGTTGCACCTGAGGAAATTGTACTTTCCTCCCTAGAAGTATTCCATACTGCTTTTTCTCTGCCTTCCCTTTGTCCTGTTCCCAGGGACTAGCTCCAGAGTTAGAGAGCATCACCAGGCCCTTGATGCTGCACACTTCAGTGGTTGTGGAAAGAATATCAGGTTTGTTCAGTCTCACTGATCTCAGTCTGGAGCAGAAAGATTTACAGAATGCAGTTGTGAAAAACAGTGTAATCTCATGTGTGGTCTTGGGAACTCAGAAATACTCATGTTGCATTGATGACTCCTCAGAAACTCAAGCACACAGAATTTGATTATATTTTCACTTACTGAGTTCAAAGATGGTGTACGCCAAACCAAAAACCAAAATGTTGATAGTTCCTGTGACTACAAAATGCAGTGTCAAAAGGTTTCCATGGCATTGTCATAACGGGAAGCTGTCAGGGTGAGGGATTGGCACACAGATGTGCATGGCTAAAATATTCTAGAGTACAGTACAAGTACGGTATAATTCTCTGATTATAGTATT
Organism: Regulus satrapa; assembly: GCA_013396955.1. NCBI lineage: Eukaryota > Metazoa > Chordata > Aves > Passeriformes > Regulidae > Regulus > Regulus satrapa. Next base: position 52,568 of record VWZN01011804.1, on the reverse strand, counting down.
TAGGCTATATGCTCTTTGTGGTCAGGTTTCTATGGTCTTCAGATTCCAGACTTGAGATTACCATAGAGCTCTGCCGTGTTAATTGTAGTAAAGACTGACTAATTGGTATGTTCAAGGAAAGTTTTAAACACTTTGCAAACTGCTTAATTTTGTAGGATTTTCTTTTCTGTACTCTTAGCCTACTTTCCTTGCGGTGTTGCCAGCCACATGTAAACTTGATAGCTGTTCAGTTAAAGAGACTTTTCTTTAAACTGAGGACCTTTATGAGTTTTCTGACTGTTAGAGTTTGATAGGTTAGGGCTAGTTAATGCAACTGGCAATTACAGAAAATTACAAATACTTGTATTGATAAGAGCAGAAAACTGTCCTTGAATGCAGTTATCTGTTTCCCCCTAGACTCTGCAAAGGGACAGTGTGATCACTAACATCAGTGACATTAGAGGAGGCATAATATAAATAAGTTTGAACAGCTGTCAAGGCACACTAGTCAGCTGATCAGGATTCACAGGAGGTGAAACTGAAGCCTTCATACTTTTTAAAAGCAAAGTAAACCAAGGAAAAGTAAAATTTTTAGCCTTCTCTCTGAACTCAGTTTAAGAGGTCTATATTTTCAGTGGTTTTTTTCCTTCCTTTTTCAGCACAGCTGCAGAAGGGTTTGTACTAATTATGCTTGGGGTTTTTTTTTTTTTTCTTACAGAGAGCTTTAGAATTACCTTCAGTGTTCTCCTGATATGTCCAAAACTGAATTAGAAGATTTTCTTTTGGCCCACGGTATAACAGGCTTTTTATTATGTTGGGTTTCTTTGTTCTCAGATTATTGGCATTTCTGACATTTCTGTCATTGGCAATATGTATTTAAGTATCTTTATAGATACTAATCTGTGTCCAGATGCCTAGATTTATGAAGGATTATCCTATTCCTAGAAGGTAATCATGCAGGAACACCTTCTATGACTTTTCTTTTTTTAAATATTCTACTTTTACTGTAAACTCACTATTAAAGTAAAAGAAGATGGGGAAAATATAAGTCAGGGAAGTCTTCTGCTGAGATGAGAGGTCATCAGTGATATGGTACTATATATGTTTTGGGCTTGAATCGATAGCTCTGAGTACCTACATTGTAATTCAGAGCAGCTAATAATTTTCCTGCTGTTAGTGTCTGTTCCATCTTTTTTTTTATTCCTTAAAATTTGATTGGGAAGACATATCTGGTTCTAAACACCTCAGTTGTGTTCTACAATCTGATTCCTTGATTTTTGAGATCAGTGATGAAATTTCTATTTATTTCAGTGATGCTGGATTAAGGCTTCAGAGATTTGGCACTTAAGAAGAACAAGAAAAGTGTCATCTTTCTTCAGTTCATTTCTTAAAAGGAGAACATAAAGAATTAGTAAATTTATATGTATATCTGAAAGACAGCATTTGCTCAAGGTGCCTATAAAATTGTACCAGGTAGTTCCTCAGTTAAAGATCTCAAGATTGTGGGGTTGGTAATAAACCCATAAGAATCAGATTAGTTCCGGGTTACAGATTTAGTAGGTCAGGGCTGCCATTTCACTGTGTCGGTGCGTTCAGTTCTGCATGCAGCAGGCTGCTTTCCAAACAGCAAAATTCACGACTGAAAATAGCATGGAAGTTAACATGCCCTTGGTGCAACCCGTAGCAGAGAGCAAGGAAACCACAGGAGCTCTTTTTTCATTCTTTAGGAAAGTTTTCCTTCAAACCTTGCTGCACCACAGAATCTGTGTCTGCTTTTTCTGTAGCTTTTTTTTCCCCCCTTCATTAATAGCAACTTGACACATCAAAATACAGGCATAAAAGCAAGCAATTTTATTTTGATCAGAATGAAGTGGGCATATATATGTATGTATGTATGTATGTGTATATATGTTATGTATAGAAAGCCAGTATTTTCAGAATCAAGTTTGAAGCTATTGTGGTGTTAAGGTATTCAAATTGTGAGGCTGTTACAATTGAGTGCAGACTTGAAACATTTTGATCTCTCACATAGGAAAGTCAATTCTACAGTTTACCCAATCTATTTGTGATGGGACTGAATGTATTGAGAGCTTCCATTTTTAATACTGAAGGTAAAATAAGTGATCTCTGCAAGTCTAAACATATATAGTCGGATGAGGAGATGAAGTTGTGAGAAAAATGTTGGCTATAACATTTAGAGACAAGTCTACCACTTCATGTTCTGTAACTGGCTTTAGTGAAGAGCTATTTCTAGCTGAAGTGCTCCCTTGGACTTTTGCTTACTTAGATATTCCTGCTTGACGATGAACTGGCTGGCACCTGATGCAAGCACTTGTGACATGTTACATCTGAGCCAAAGTCACTTGTCCTTTCTCTCTTGTGTGCTCTGTGCAGGTTTCCAGTGCCCATGCATGAACTACCAAGAGTTTGTAGATTCCTGTTATAGTTAGACAATGACAACTGACATCCTGTGAATACTGTACTATTTCCTAAGTCACTTCTTGTATTTTATTTTTATTCTTATTTTTAAAAAAACAAACAAAAAAAACCAGTTCATTATTAGGTGTGCAGTTTAATGGCGATACTGTTTTTTGACCATACAAGTACACATCTAGACAATGCATCTTATAAAGAATTATCTTCAGCATTTTGGAGACTTATTTTGCATTCTCTTGTTGATAGGATGCATGTCAGAATGCAGACCAGCAAAGGTTGTGTCATTGCCATCAAATGAATTTAAATTAGTTAGAAGCGGAAATTAATAGATCTGTGCAAGGCAGCCACTAAAGGTGGAATGAATATATTAAAAATGTGAAGTTATGTGTAGCTGGGTATTTCCCAATTTGTCCTCTTATCAGGTCCTTATTTTAGATCATTGAAATGTCCTAAACCAATAAATTCTGTTTCAAGTAGAAATAATTGCTCAGAATAGGAAATTGTATGTTTAAAATACTATTTAAGTAGTTATTCCAATATATCACTTGCCACGTGATTTCCAGGGCTAATTTCAACAAGAGGAAATTATGTCTATATCAATAATTTCAAATAGAATCTCTTAAAATTAGATTATGGGTTAAATGAAGTCTTGTAGATGTTTGTGCTTTTGTTTTGACATTAGTTTCACAGAATTTGGGTTGGTAATCCTCTCTGGGCTTCATATAGAGCAATACAAAATGTTCTGTATGTGAAGCAAAGATTTTTTTTAAAATCTCCGAACTTCTCATTCTTCTGGAAATATAGAAGGGAGGACTAACCTAAGGAGGAATGCAATAGTGGAACCCATTTCTTCACTGCCTTTGTTGATCATCACCAAATAGATGTATTGTTTCAAATTGCCATAAAGCACAGAGAACCGTGAGGTACAAAGATATGCTCAATGTAGAAGTGATGATGTGTAAGGGATAGTTACAATTCGTGTCATAACACTGAGAAAAGAACTGAATAGCAGAGTAGACTATGCTGCTCACCAGTGGAAGAGTTCCCATTGTATACTGCTAAAAATGTTGGGGCTTTTTTGCATCATCTTGCTCGTTCTTCGTCGTTCTTGATTACATTTTCCTTCAATATTAAGGCTTTCCTGAAAAGACTGGAAGCAGTGAAACCAACAGCTGGTATGAGGCGTTCTGAACAACTGAGGGACTATCACCGCCAGATGGGCTACCTGACTTCTTCACCTCCTGTAAGAAGGGGTAAATCTCCTTTCAGCCAGCTTAGTCCTCCAAGTAAGTACTTTGAAGGTGCAGATTATTGCATTTCTTCACGTATGTTTATCTTTTTGTAATTCAGAATTGTGAAGCACTTACTGTTAAGAGTAGCAAATATGTTCTTTGTCATCTCTAGATTGATTATCGCATGGAACTCATCAGAATTGTTTTTCTAGTCACCCAAAGTGATTACTATATGCATTGCTTTGTTGCTATCCTAAATTTCTAATAAATGATCCTGTCAATCATCTTTTCCAAGAAGAAAAAATTCCCTGTAGTAAAGCGTTTCTCATTTTGTCAGTACCCTTTATTAAAAGAAGGGAGAAAACGACAAACCCAACCAAAAACCCCCAAAATAACATCAGTGAATGTTCAAATTCTCATTCAGTATCTCTAGATCTACTGATAGTAGTCTTGTTTTTCTCAGAAACTCAGTGTGTAAAATTTGGAAGTATGCAGTGTGTCTCTACAGAACCATATGTGTCAGGTTAAAGAACCAAAGATTTGAATTTTTTTCTGGGTCATTTGTAAACAGCTCATAATTAAGTCTTTGGGGATTGTATTCAATTTACTGTGATTTGATTTATTTGGTTTGTTCTGAGAACTAGGGTAATGAGTGTTGCAGCATAAGCATTCTTCCTTTGTGTGTTAACAGGAGCAACTTCAGGATCACCCACTGTACAAAGTACACTGAACCAGAGGAATGAAAGGCCCGTGCCTGATTCAGCCAGTGGGGCATTACAGAGACCTAAACCTACTAATGTTCACGCTGCTTGGTTATAAGTGTGTTCTTTGCCTCACATACTGAGATGATACTCAAACTTATATTTTCAGTGCTTTTGTAAATGCTACGTGCAAAAATATTTTCTGTATTGTTCAGTGATTAAAATGCATTGCATTTAGAGTAATTGCTTATAAGATGGTATAACAACTCTGTCAGTGTTTTCCATGACAGGAAGAACTTATGAAAGAGAAGGAGATATTTAAATGGACAAGTTAAATAGAAATTTAACTATTATTTTAGTCTCAGATCATAAGTGGAATTTGTATCCTTAACATGGAAGGACAGAATTGCTGCACTACAGGTGCAAAATGTAAATAAAATTTTAAAAATACTAATAATACTTTAAAATAATGCATTAAACTTATAAGCGTATGCTTAATTCCTGGATGGTCCTTGCTTTACATCCTGGTTTTATGTAACGGCCTTCTGAATTTCGTGGGTCATGTTCTTATGACTGAAAGAATCTTTAACAGCAGTGTGAAGAGGTGACAAGCAGATTGTGTATTCCTCCATGGTGAGCTAGAATACTGAGGTGCAGATGATGTTTTGCCACTGTTAAATGTTCAGCACCTGGAGTGTGTTTTGTATGGAAGGCTGTGTCTCTTCCAGATCAAAAGGATTTTGGAAGTTGTACTGGATTTTGGAATACATACTGGGATCTTTGGATAGGAAAGAAACATCTGATATTATCTGAACAATGATAGAGACTGAAGTAAACAGCAGTTTCAGCTTTAGTGCAAACAAGAGTAAGTTCTAGTTGCTTCTCGAATGAGAGAATACAGTTAAGGGAAATAGTTAATGGCCCTGCTTTGCAGATGTGTGCTTCTCTCACTGGGGTGATGTAAGCTTGAGCTGCAGGAAACATCTTGAACATTGATTTTGAGTGACTTCTAACCAGGATTTAGGGAAAAGAAAAAACAGTAGAAAACCAAGTCTTGTTACTTTTCTTGACCTGTTTTTAAATGTCATGTTAATATCTAATATTTGTAATAATGTCAGATAAGCTCCAATAGCAATATCCATTTACAAGAGGAGTGAAATTTAATGATATTGGTAATCACAATAGTAGGTGGTGTGGTGTATTTCTGTACACAAAGGCAAACTTTCAGTGAGTTTTTTTGTAGAACTGTAGCCTTATAAAGAGCACAAATTGTGATGCCACTGTCTGTGGATATTGCTGAAACTTTGCTTGCTTCCCCAGCTTCTTCCCAGGAAGGAAATTGCTGTATTACGGATAAAGAAAAAAAAGCTGTATTTGGTAATGCTGGGTCTTTGACATGAGAAGTGTATTATTCTTTGCTAGTGTTTGCATGAGGGCTTAGGCTTTCAGGTGTTCTGCATTGTAACACACTTTCTACTCGGTCCATGTGATAGTTTGGCAGAGCTTCTTCACTTGGTGATCCGCAGGTGAAATTTAGCTGTTTGACAATACTTGGAACTTTTAACTTTAAGCAGCATTGTGGCAAACAGATTTGTTACTATTATTACTATTCATGGTTAAGAACTGTTAACCATTTCTTTCTATAGTGCTGCTGTATTTATTTCTACTATTGTGCAAATTAAAATTATTCTCTATTTAAAGATTTTTGTCCTTGAATGTGAATATCAGAATAACAGTTTAAATACTTCTGAATGTTCATATTGTAATTTTTTGTCAAGAAACTCAGACAGTGGATTACTTTTAATTGCTTCATCTTATTTAACTTTGGTATGAAAAAGTGTCAATTTTGTATGTCATTTGTAAATTATAAGAAATAAAATATTTAACATGAATTGCCATTGCAGTGGCTTTTTGCAGATTTTTATAATTGGTATTGAGGTGTAAAGAAAGGTGAATAGCTTGGTACATAGAAAAAAATGCAGATTTTTCCATTGGTCAATGTATGGGAATAATGGTTTTGGCACTGGCTTTACTTTGCCTGTGACCAGCTCTTGCAAAGGTACAAAAGAAATAGTATCAATTGACTGTGACAATGGGAGGTAAAGTAGCAATTACTGGCGTCTGCAACGTCTTCTCATTTTCAACCTCTCGGAGCTGATGGCTGCAGTTAAGGTTACACTTTCAGCAAGTGTAGGCTGAGTGCCACAGACTGAGGGCAGAGCTGCTTTCAGAAGAATGGTTAATTCACTGACAGTTTTGAACTCTGGCCCCAGGTAGCATTATGGACAGCACTGCCTGCCATCTCCCACGTTCTGTGCATGGGCTTTTAAGCAGAAATGAGCCCTTTACCTGTGTTTTCAATATGCTTTATTTCATGTACTTGCTCTTAACCCAGTGGCATTTTCCTGCATTGATACTCCTTACCTTTTTAATAGTCCTTAGTCTCTCACCTTTGCCTTCTTCTCTGGAATGTAATTTCTTTCATTTAAACTTATTTGAGGTTTCTTTGCTTCCTCTTAATTACCTTATTCAGATATACATTTCCCCTGAGGTTTTGTACCTGTGCCTATTGCAGTGTCACTTTCTAGCCAACTTAGGTCTTCCCTAGTACATCCAAATGCCCCTTGCAGTCTTACCAGTGAGCTAAATGAGGACGGGATAGCTGGATTGTGTTAGCAAGCTTCTCATAAGAAACCATTAGGAAAGTGCAGAGGAAGGAGAAAAAAAAGAAGAGGAGCAGAAACTGGCAGAGTTTTTGTGGAAAACAAATGCAGTTTGAAAACCAGTGGAAATACCTTCTTCAAAAACTTAGGGTTTGATAGGTTGCAACCCTGGTTATTTACTGTAGGAAAGAAAACAGACCAGGTATCTAGAAAACCAGGTATTTAAAAGAACAACCATGAAAAAGGGAGATTATATGAATCAGGCCATGTTTTTGTCCCAGGACGACCAAAAAAAAAAAAAAAAAAACACCTGAAGAAACAAAAACCCAAAAGAACCCACAACTGTATTTGGTTAATTGAAAAATAGTCTGTCACTTTTTTGACCATTATTTCCCAAGTGCTTCTTTTTTTCAAGTGGATAGATGTTGCTCCCAGATACAGGTTAGTGGCTGGTACTTGCCTTAAGGGACAACAGAGCTGCTGCTCTGAATCTATGGCAGATTACCAGAGCCTCTCATACCACGTGACAGTGACCTAGGACTTACCTGCATCAAACAAATGTTTCAAGTATAGGAAAACGACACCTGGAAGCCAGACATATGAAGTAGTAAAAGATGAAGGTGAGATAAAAGTTTATTTGATTATTACTTGCTTGGTCTCACTCCTTTGCCCAGAGTAGTTGTGGACCCCCCCAACCAACACACCCAAGGCAGTTCCAAGGCCAGGAACCAAGTCTTGTAGAAAGTGTCCCTGCCCATGGCAGGGGGGTTTGGTCTAGATGGACCCTGAAATCTCTCCCAACACAAACTATGCTCTGATTCTACGTTTTTTGTCCTAGGTGGATACATAGCAAATGCTTGTCTATATGTAGTCTAACTGAACAATTGCAATTGCCATACCTCACTTTCCCTCCTTTGCCTAATTAGACAGCCTGTTCTTCCATGCTTTCAAAACCTTGCAGCATCTAAAGTTTAAAAAGTGTATTGAACATGTTCTGATCTCACTGGTAATTGATAGTGCAACATGTCCATAATGGTTCAGCGTGTAGTTATTTTAATAACTTGAGTATTCAATTCTAGAATAATTTTTCAAGAAAAATACGCAGCAGTGACTTCACTATTCAATGAGAAGATGCTTCAAAGTTAAGGGTAATAAAAAAAATTACACAAGCAGCTAAGACTAGGTGGAAGCTTATCTCTAAGATCTCTGGCTGCCGTACCCTTAAACTGAATCCACTTGGTTCTGTTGTAGAATTGTAGAATTATCAGTAACCTCAATAACTTCACCTACCTGACGCTCTGTTGAAAAAACTTTAAAGAGACAGCCACTAAGGTATCCTGAATAGTACATCACCTAGGAGGACATGCTTGCAATGTGTTCAATGTATTGAAAACAACAAGAAAAAGTTCATTAATATATTAATTTATTTCAGTTTTAGTTCAATTGAACATCAGAGCAGACAACTTTTTTTTTCCTTTGTGATAATACAGGGAATTTTTGAAACACTGTATTTCCATATTTTACAAAGTATATCTGAAAAATCAGATTATGGTTTCGAGCATATTACTGCATATTTTGTCAAGGAAGTGGCTGCAGACTTTAGTACAGTTTATTATTTCAGACATACTTTTCATTTAATATTATATTAAAATAGAGCTTTAGAAGAAAACATGATTTTAATTCATGTTATGTCATCACAGTGTTGGGTAGCTAGAGACATTACTTAGTATAATAAATATTTATGACAACCTATTAGGAATTCACAATATTAGATTTTAGACTAGGTAATCTTTCGACAAAATCTATTACCTGCAATTTGAAGTATAGTATATACACAGGTTCCGATACAAATGGTGGAGAAATTCTCATAGAAAATGTAACTGTGATGTTGTGGACAATTTTTAAATTAATGCATCCTTATCTCTGACAGATATATTACTCAATTTTTTTTTCCTGTTTCCCTAGGAAATATTTTGTTGTCCATTACATCACAAATTCTTATTTTTAAAAAAGTTGATTGAGAACAATTGAACTACTGCATTATGATGTTAAGTTTTAGACATACTTCTTGATTTCATCATAAAGTACTAATACAAAAGCTCCGCCCATGCCTCTCAACACATTCGACCAGGCACCTTTGAAGAACGCATTGGTTCCTTCATCTTTAGCTATCTTCCTCCAGCAATCAATTGTGCCCTTATACATAATATCAGCTGTGGAAACAAACGTCAAGGTTAGAAGACTTGAAGTTACACAGCAAGTATGTTTCAACTGTTGTATCTTTAAAACAAAAAGGAATATGCAAAGTACAGCTGGAGACTTAAAATTTAGCAATCGATTAAGGAAAATTAATTATCCATAGGATAGCAAGTAATTTCTCAGTCCTTTAGACCAACATGATAGAAATAACCCCATAGTTTTTTTATAAGTAAAAAGCAAACAAGAACCCAAACAAAAACCCCAGTATCTCTTATCCTGATGAAGAGAAACTTTCTGCAGCCAGAACACCAGAGCACTTGTTCTTACCTCCCTTTCGGCCAGACTGCATCATCATCCTACGTCGCACAGTATCAAAAGGATAAGAAACCAGCCCTGCCACTGCAGTGACGCTCTGGGCAATCATCCAGCTCACTACGATGTGCACATTCTTTGGATCAGGCAACATACCTGTCATCAAGAGCAAATGAACATAATCTCAGAGCAGACAACGGGCTGTGGGAAACATGGCTGTGGAAGGAATAATCACCCACCAACCCCCGAGTCAATCCAAACCCAAGGCGTTTCAGAGCAGCAAGCAGAGGGAGGCAGGAATGCATGTCAGAAACACCTGTGCACATTTCAGCGCTGCACTCAACTGGTGCTGAGCCAAACCCTCCTTGTCCTTGTACTGCCAATTGTCCTAGAGTGCCTTTACTGAATGGAACTTCCACGGCAGTCATTCCTCCGTGCAATTCTTACCCTTGGCCGTGTCGTATACCCCAAAATAGGCTGCTCTGTAGATGATGATGCCCTGGACAGACACACTAAATCCTTGGTACAGGCCCTTCAAGCCATCAGACTTAAAGATCTTGACAATGCAGTCGCCCAGGCCAGAGAACTCCCTCTCAGTGGCTCCCTTGCCCACATCGGCCGCCAGCCGGGTCCTGGCGAAATCCAGCGGGTAGACGAAGCAGAGGGAGGTGGCTCCCGCGGCACCCCCGGACGCAAGGTTGCCCGCGAAGTAGCGCCAGAACTGCTTGTGCCTGTCCACTCCGCCCAGGAAGATCTGCTTGTACTTGTCCTTGAAGGCGAAGTTAAGGGCCTGGGTGGGGAAGTACCGGATGACATTGGCCAAGTTGCCTCTCCAGAAGGAGGCGATGCCCTGCTCCTTGGGGATGCGGACTATGCAGTCCACGATGCCCTTGTACTGCTTATCGGCCGTGATCTGTTTGCTGGCATGCTGGACCTGCGGGGGAGGGAGAACGGCACGGTGAGAGACGAGCACCGCAGAGGTGACCCCGGAGAGCGCGGACGGGGCCGGCCCTGCTCCCGCCACCACGAGGGGGTGCTGGATGTCCCGGGCAGCTCCCGCGTAACCGGAGCCGGCCGAGCTCCTTCCCATATTTAGTCACGCCGGGCAGCGCC
>VWZN01011804.1:15299-40217 GCA_013396955.1 Regulus satrapa | reverse complement strand
CCCCCCCCCCGAGATATTTCCCCAAGCAAGGACCAACAGCAGGTGCATAAGGGAAGCATAGGGGATCCCTAGAATTAGACTGTGAGTTGAAGGGAGTTTTCTTAACATATTTGGCTGCCTGTTACCTTTGACCTTCCCTTTTTTTTTTCCTCATTCTTCACTCACCAGGCCTGGTGTCTCCTCTTTTCACAGGAAAGCAAACACCCCTTTAACAACTTGAGTTTGCTGCTGCTGGTTTCAGCCAGACTCCCAGGATAGTGATGCTCACAGCTGCTGCCTGACTACCCAGACTGATAAGGTGTCCTCAGGGTGTGCACTCAGTGTCAGCCCTGCTGACTGGTGTGTAGTGAGTGGGAGATGGGAGGGGGGTGGCGAGATGCTGCTGGGCAGGAAAGGCAGTGGGGGGCCTCAATGAGGACTGGAGTGGGGGTCTAGCCTGAAAGGATTGTTTGCCAGCCCCTTCCCCACCATCTTTGATTTAGATTGGGGCGGGGAGTGGGCTATCAATTATTGTTTTAGGTAATGTAAATTGTTGGGTGTTTTAAAATGACATTTTAATAAAGTCTTTATCACAAGATTTCCAGTTTTTGAAGTTATTGTTGGATATCAGATCATTGTATCCACAGAGATTATTTGATCTGATATTTCTGTCGCACTAGTATTGTTTACCTATAACTGCTAGTATTTAAAGAAAGGACTGCATATCAAGTGAGTTGTCACCTTTTCTGCTCCTGCTTTCCCTTCTCTGAGCCCAGATATCTATTTTCTTTGCTTCCAAAGAGTTTTAACTAAAGCAGGGCTGGACCAGGACATGTGGTGGCTGCTTTGAGAGTTATTCTTCATTTGTTTGATTTTTGCTCAAATGCCTGATTTGAATCTTTTCTACGTCTGATGATGAGGTGCAGTTTGCTACTTAGTGTAGAAGTTCAAACATGTCTTGTAAGGAATTTACTGCTAACTCTACCAGTACCTTGAGCATAAGCATTTCCAGCACTAGCTGGAACTGTCATTTTAAAAAGCTAAAGAACTGTTGGCTTTTCATACAGGTCGTTGGTGTTTGTTATTCAGTATTCTGATACTTTCCTATAGAAATGGTTAAAACAGTTCTGAAAATGCAATCTCTCTGGATTATTGAAAGCATAACTTTCAAACTTCATCTTCCTTAGATCCTTGCAACTTTGGATGAATTTTTTTTTCTTTCTAGGCTGAGTTCAGTGCTCAGCATTGCTGACATAGGATAAAGACACTGCATTTTGTTCTTAGGAATTCCGAGCTAAAAATAACCTAGGTCTACATTTTTGAGAGAGATTGGTGACTGATTGTGTTGTGCTTTGGTGTGTGAATAACCAGCTTGAAGCACTATAGGACATGAACGTTTCCAAAGTAGTGCATGCCCTTGTTTACTTACATATCCTAAACGCTGGGACCCCTAGCACTGAGGCTAGGCCAGACACAAAATAAAAATCTTTTTCTTCAGGAGTCAGCAGTCCGGGCCTGACACAAGGGGGAGCACAAGGAATCAGTCAGAACATCCTGACTCCTAGCCTAGACAGTGGGGAGTACACGGTGTATTGGGAAGAAGCAAGAAGAAATATGTTGCTTTTTTCAGGAATGATTTGTGGGGTTGTAGTAGTAAGTTCTCATTTTTAAGATTGATGTATATTTAAAGTCAGGAAGAGGAGAGTAAGAGAGCCAAAACAGAGCTAGTTGAGGATAAGAGTTGATGAGGAATAATGAGGCTGGCATGACAAAAATGATCAAGAAGGACAAAGTAATGTGAGTGTTGAGTTTGTTTTGGGCAGATATTAGCACGGGTTATTTTAGCTGGGTGTTGGTGTTACCTGTCTTAGGAGTCTACACTGAGCTGGAGAGAGGGAAAATTGGACGGTAATTGTAAGCAGCACACTGAGAAGTTTTAGTGCTGAAAATAGCAGTAAGAGTCAACATAAGGTGCGTTTGTTTTTTAGAGCATGTCTGTAATGTGAGGATGAGGAGTTGGAGGAGGGTCAACATTTTGGAAGAAAACTGAGTAAATAGATAAAAACTAATATTAAATGGATCAGGAGTTCTGTTTTAACAGGACAAGCATGGGACATATATGTAAGAGGGAAAAAATACTCAACCTGTGACATAAGGAATAAACTTGTAGGAAATTAGCATATTAATATTTCCTTTGCCAAGGATTTGTGCAGAAGATGTTCCAGAAAAGAGCACTTGAAAAGTGCAAGTCTTCATTGAACTTGGAAAAGTAGGAAGAAAATTTTTAAGGATGTCACTACTGGAAGAGGAAACAATTAAATGGTTGTGGATGAAGTAAACCTGATCACAGATCAGCCAGGAATTTGAAGCTGAAGGCAGACTCAGTTATGTGTTTAGCAATCACACTTCATAATTCATGAGATAGGAGTGGAGAGTAAGAAACAGAGCAAGTCTGCAATCAATTTGTGCTAGAAAAGAAAGATAAAGAAGGAGGAAGTGGGCCGAGATAAGGTGGGTCATTCTCAATCTGATGAAATTAAAATAATGGAAAGAGCAAGTGAGAGAATATGAGGAAGGACATGGAAGTCTTCATAAAAGATCAGAGAGGAAGAGTGAGATAGAACCCAGCCCACAGAAGTAATGGATGCTAACCAATGAGAAAGAGGTCTACGCCTCTGTGAATACACCTTTTCAAACCAGAGCCTGCAAGAGCAGCTCTCTTTCCTTCCGGCTAAGCTCAAGGTAGCATCTCAGCTCCGTGAGGGTGCAGCCCGGCCGGGCCGAGTCCCTTCCCTGCAATCCCGGGAGGGCCTGGGGCTGGCTGCTCCCCCGCAGCACGGCCACCATGAGCCCTCATGGGCAGGACTGAAAGCAGCCCTGCAGCCAGAGGGGGCCCAGCCCGGCCCCTGCGTTCCCTCGATACTTTGGNAGAGAGATGAAGTAGTGAAGCCCCTTTGGCCTGAGGGAGGGGGTGGCAGTCTTCTGTTCCCAGAGACGGGAACAGAAAAAATCCTGTTCAAGGAACAAATCCTTGGATTTGAACATTCATCCTTAAAATATAATACCCTATGCATTTGATATGGCCCAAACACGCAGCTTTGGGAGGGCTGTAGATGGAAGGGCTTCACAGCTGCAGATTTCCCCAGGTGGATGCATTTGTGAAGATTTTAAGCACAAGAGAACTGGAAACTAAGTCTGTGGGAAAGTGTCCATGGTTTTGTCCGTGAGAAGCTCCTCTCCCTGGGTGAATTGGAAGAAGGATTGTTCTAAGAGTGATACACTGACTAGAAATCTTTGAGTTTTGTTTCTCTACACTGTTGTGTTGGTAGGAAGGAAAGAAGGGTGTTGGGGGGAAGAGAAGTGTTCTAAAGGTTTTACTGTGATTCTCATAACCCTGTTAAATCTGTCAATAAAGTTTTCTTTATTCCTTTTGAAGTTTTCAGCCTGTTTTGCTCTTTCTCCTAGTCCTATCGCACAGCAAGAAAATAAGTACAGTAAACATTCTAACAGGTGCACGAACATTTGTTCACCACTGAAACTACAGCAATTATTTGTGCTTTGACCAGGAAACTCAAAATTAGCAAACCAAAACCTGTAGATAAAATGGTGTTTCTGCCCGGTTGCAGACTGAAACCTCCACAGATGGGATAACAGAGGTTGGGAAAAGCAGTTCGTGCTGCAGACCATGTCAAAAGAATGGCTCTTTCAGGGAGCAGAACACTGAGTGGGAGGTGCAAGGGAAATTAGTGGGCCAAGGCAAGGAGACATACAAGTGACTGCTACAGAGTGCCACAAAAACATCAGCGTGAAGCTTGGAAGCTTCTTAAAGGTGAGTGGTTGAAAAATTGTGAAGAAGGGAAGAAAGTCAGCTGAAATCACAGAAGGCTGATCAGGAGGAGCTGGCTGACTTGCTGGCTGTTCTTCAGGGGGAAAAGAGCTGAGATAGTGCTCAAAGGCAGACAAAATGTGATGGGGATGGTGAGAGTAGCCTCAGTGTGAGAGTGACGGGTAGGATGGGACGAAGAGAATGGAGGTCTCTGTAGAAGACTGAATCTGCAGAGAGTGAGGCAAGGGCATCCAGAATGTGTGGACACTTATATTTAATAGGCCTAAGGAAAGTATTTAAAGCATATCTCCCAGCTGCAGCAAGTGAAGAGAAGAAAAGGAGTGAGCCAGGCAGAAGGACAGAACAGGAATACAAGAAGGGCCAGTTTGAGCAATGGTAAAGTCTTGAGAGTGGGGATAGGAAAGCGTAGGTGTGGAAGACAGCACCAGGGAGGCAGAGTAAAGGGTAGGGCTCATTGCCTCAGGTAGATTGTTTGAGAAACAAGAAGCAGCAGCTGAAGAAATAAAAAGGGAGAGAGGAAACCAGGCTAGGTGAGGAGGAAAAACTAGCAGAGTAGAGAAGTAAGTTGCAGCAGGAGAGCACGTGAGGAGATGTGGAGAAAGAGCCCACAATAAGATTAACCAAGATAGACCGTCTCCCTAGTCTGCAGTGATTGGTTTCCTCTTGTGCGTGTGTGTGGTCAGCATGTTGTATTTTTGACATTCCCTGTTGACTGAGCTAATAATGAAAGTTATGTTAACACGGTAAATGTGTTAACTGAGTGACATTAAAAATTGTCATGGTGAAGACAACAAACCTAAGGTTAATATGTTTGGTTTTTTTCAATTCAATGCTTCATTGACTTCACTAGTGGCTGCTCTGAGGTGCTAGAGAAGGCAAAGATCACTGGGGAAGAATGGTGAATATGGAACCAGGGAGAAGGGAAACAAATCAAGCCCCAATACAGCAGGATTTGGTTCCTCATCAGAGATGTGTTTGTTTCACACAGGTTTCAGATCCTTAGGGCAACACAACTAAACCAGAAACTGTCTGGTACTCAGATCAGACAAGCACTAATTTCTGCTACCCTAGTTTTTTGAAGAATTGCAATCACAGTCTTTACTCTGAAATTAATTTCACTTCTCTATAGAGGACTGCACAGTAAATACTTGGTATGCTGTAGACAGAATAACAGTATTGCTGAGATTCAGAACTCCAGTGGTTTTTCTTTATGGATCTCGACATATCTTGAGAACAAAAATCATCTTTTATGTCACAGGTGTGCATTACGATGGGCTATTAATGGATTCCACAGGCTGTCATAAACATTTACAGTACTTCAGAATATCTGTTAATTGTTTGATTATTAATGCAGTCATGACACAAACATAACAGTGCATATTACAGATTTTGGTTAACTCATAAGATATTGTGGACGGTTTGCAAGCCATGTATATAAGCAAATTAATGACTTGTTAGACTCCATAATAGTTCATTTACTATTTACTAGCTCTTCTTTGGTAAATGTATTTTGATATAAAACATAACTCATTATCCTCAGACTGCATTTTGGAAGAAAAGACAAATAAAAGTGTAATGACTTTCTCAAGGTCATTTTGTCACTGTGTGGTACAGCAAGGCATTAATAGAGCTTTCCAAGTTTTGCCAGATCACTTTTGCACATGCCATTTTATCTATATGCAATAATGTTAAAAGTCAAGATTATATTTTTCCCAATAATTAAAGCTTATTCAGAATAAGCATGAAGCAAAATTTGAAAGCTTACTTTGCAGCTGAAAGGAATGTACTTTTTCTTTTACTGTAGATCTCTGCAGAAAATAATTTCTTTAGTCATTTCCAAGCATGTTTCATTACATGGTGAAAGGTATATCCTTTCTTGGATTCAGTGATTTTCAGGTTTTGTGCTTCCATGAAAAAAATGCATGTTGAAAGGATCTCTGATGTTATATATATATATATTTATGTGTGTGTGTGTGTGTGTGTGTGTGTGTGTGTGTGTGTGTGTGCATGTATATGTATATATTTAAATTATTTTTTCTAGTTTAAACTAATTTTGCATGGAATAAAGGAGATCTGGAGTGTTGTGTTCTGTGCTAAAACTGTGACTTTCAGGGCAAGGTTTACCTCTCAAGAAAAGTCTATATTTCCAGGGTCCTAATTGTTATGTTTGATACTTGAAGCTTCATTTTCCTACTTACTACCTTGAAATATTCTATTTGCTGTCAATTTTTATCTTATTTTCCTGAAATAGAAGTTGTGCTGAGAGATAGTTATGACTGCTCTTTGCACTTCTACACGTTCCACTTCATTGCCAGAGAGAGATATGCTTCTCATGGTGTTCACCAGATCTCTTGGAAGGTATGACAGCTGTGAGCAGTATCAGCAGTGCCTGGGCTGGTGTGTGATCAGAGCAAAGCCAAGCTATGGCTGAAGCCCTCTGTATTTTCCATAAGACACAATTTTCTCTTGCTGCTAGTGAGTAGCACATCTTAGCAGCAACGTTTCAAATGGGTTTTATATCCTGATCAGGAAAAAAAAAATTCTTCACCAAGTTCTTCTGCTTACCTAGTGAGGTTTTTTTTAAAAATGTTTGTTTCCAAACTGGAGAAATACTGGGTTGTGTGAATGCAGAATTCAGATGCACCTGCTTAAGTTCCATGACCTAGAAAATAGGTCTGATTTGTTTTCAGAGCTTGGCAAAACAAAGATATTAAAAAGTGAAAGTATTAATACATGTTTCTGAGCTGAAGTTTACAGCATGCTCTTCTTCAGAAAATCTTCTGGGTTGGAAGAACATTTAGTATGACACCTGCCCCTCTTTGTGTAGTGCAACATTCTTTACATCATTCGTGCAATACCCTGTGTGATGACTCTCATGTTCAGCTTTCCATAGCTCTTGTGAGTCTTGTATGGTTTTCAATTGCCTGACTCTCTTAGAGTTGTAGGGACTTGTTCTTTTTTCTTTGGTCCACATAAATGAGTAAGGACCATTTAAAATCATTGATACAACATTGGTCCAAGTCAGAGTATATGAGGAAATCTCTTTAAGTAGGGTTTTATTTTCTATTTTTATTTTCTATTTACTCTTCTAAATATTGTCTTAGTATAAATCTTAATGGGATAATGCAAGCTTTCACTCTGTTCAATTAAAGTTGGTCTTTGTTCTTTTCAATACATTTTCTTATCATCCTTCATGTTGCAGTAATTTTGGAGTACCAAAACTTGATCTTTTTATGTTATATTTGTTTTGTTACTCTTCTGATTTCTATTTTCTAGAGTTGTTTCTGTGTATAATTTTACTATTCTAGGTATTTTTAAAATCAGGCATTGTTCCAGGCAGACAGATTTGAATTGTTAAATTATTAAATTGACTTATTTGTTTTCTAGCTGCTATTTCTGACAATGCATCTGGTTATATATGATTATTTTCTTTTTAATAAAAGTGTCAATATTGTTAGCCCTTGCTCAAGTTATTACCTCTTTGTGTTCAGATGTTTTATAGAGTTTCTGATGCTGTGATTGTACTCTAGACTAGTCTTTCTTCTGTGAAATAGTTCATAACAGTTCGTAATTTTCTTGCTGACAGTAATTTTATTGTAGGAAAAAGTGAAATTATTCCTGACAGTAGTATTTAATGTAATCACTGCTTTGTGCACAGTCAGATAACTGCACTGCAATAGCAAGACAAGGTAATCATATTTTTATAATACAGAAACAATCTCATGCATTAAATTTAGATGTAATTTTTATGCATACTTGCAATAGCTATTAGCACAACAGTTTTAATAGAATTTCTGGCTTATTTTCAAGTAAGGCAGAAATTAATAAATTGTATTACTTAGTGAATTAATCATCAATTTTTTGGTGACCTTTTGTGCTGGTTGGATAGGCCACAATTACATTGTTGTTATAATTCAAATTGTATTGGTTATAATGCAGTATTTTTAAAAAATAAATTGGAATATTAATATTTCTATATTTTGCAATAAAATTTTGCAAAACAAGGTCAGTTCCATGCCACACATTATTAAAATGCATGAAGAAAAAAGATTCTGCTGAAAAGCCAAAATCCCAGAAAGTGGGATGCTGATATTGAGGATGAAAACTGCTAAACACTGAGAAAACTGGTGAGAATCTTTAGATGCCAGAGCTTGTTTGTATTTCATTCATTCCTGAAGAATAACTGCCAGTTTCTGATTCATTGAGGATTCAGTTTAATACTTTCTTATAAATCTTAAGAAATGAATGAAGATACTGTATTAACATATATTCTTAAATGTAGCTGTATTATTTGAAATTGCAATATATGTATGTACAGGTATATTGTAGGTAGGTATAAATGAATATATGCTATAAAAGTGGCTTGCAGGTCAACACTGTAAAAGGAATTGTCCTATTGCTCCATTTAATTTCTTTTCCTTTGTAGTAATACACAGTAATGGAAGAAGTTGAGATTGAGCTACTTTCAATTTTCCAGCTATAAAGGGATAAAAGACAGGGGATATTCTGGGTATATATAGTGAGGAAAATTGAGATATTAGGAACAATGATGCAGACATGAAACAGTCTTGACATAGTCAGCCAGGGATAAATTATCTGGACCTTGTAAATTCCTTCTAGGATCATAGTGATGGGGGTAGGGGGAGTCACCCAGAAGCTGTGTGAGTCTGTGAATTGTGATTTGCCTTTCAGATGTTACAATGGTGTAGGTTGGCACCCTTTTTTTCTACACAGAACTAGACCAGCGACTCAGGTCAGAACAAACAGTTCAAATAAAGCAGATCTTTATGAAATTTAAAATATCTCTCTGGCTTCCATACATTTCAATGCTTCGCTTCACTTTTTGAGGTGTTTTTGAAGTTGCAGGCTTTCTTGTTGACTGGTAATAATCCACAGACATAAAGAGCTAAACGAGTGAAAAATTGTGAGACAGCAGTGTTGCAGACAAGCCCAGTGGCTTATTCTATATTTTTGTCTCTGTTCTACCCCTCACCTCTGCAAAATAAGTTTCTAAAAAACCCGAACTACCACAAGCAGGGCACTTCTCTTCCTCTTATTCCTCCGCTTCTGAAGCAACCTCAGTTTGAGAGAAGCACCCCATTGATGTAGTTTTGGGAAAGCTATCCTAAAGCTGTGCACTTTCTCCTACTGGGCACAGCTCCGCAGGGGAGGTTGTTCTCAGTTTCAAGCAGCAGTGATGTGGATGGGAGGAGGTTGATTATAGCAAGGGATGAGAAGCATGCATTTACATAGTCTCCTTTTCCCTGCCACCTCTCCACTCTCTAGCAAGCATGGGTTTATTTTAGCATTGGCCTTCTGAAGCAGGATTAATTTTCCCCAGAATAGGTCAGGCTGGAGCAGAGCCAGGAAACATGGCCTTTCATAGCTGGGGTTACTCAGGAAGGCAGAGATACCTACTAAGTAGACAGGGCCTATAACTGCTGGGCCAGTGCCCAGAGCAAGAGAAATATCCTGGAATAACCCTTCTGATAAACAGCAGAAGAGTCCGCATGGAGTCCGTTTCCAGAAGTTGATGCCAGGCTGAACCAGGCTGTAGTGCTGCCCTCTGCTGTTTGGATTCGGGGAGAAAAGTAAATCGGTGTTGAAATCCCGCAAATCCCTCGCAAAGTATAGCTAGGAAGGCAGTGGCAGGTGAACGCGTGCTTTCAGCCTCGCATTTCAGGCAGGGCTTCCGCCAGTTGAAATGTGCCCTTGTATCTTCACTAGCAGTTCTCTTATAGCAACAGAACTCTTTCTTGGGGTTTAGCGCTGGTAAGGCCCTTGGGGCTCTGCAAAGCAACTTGGAACAGAAGTCATGCTTTTTGGCATGCTTGTTTGTGTTTCAGTGTGCAGGGGAGATGCAGAGTAAGGAATTTCCATCAGTAATTAAGATGTTAAAAACTTTGCCGTACTTATTATTATTATTTCGTAGGATTTTTAAATTCCCGATGTACACATTTGATACAACATTGTGTAGGGAGATACGTCTTGTCTAAGTACGTGACACCTGGAGGTGTCTGGGACCTTTTTACCATAGCTAATCCAGGCGGGATTAGCTCAGTCAAGTAGCATGGGAGCAAAATGGAAGCAATCTGATATTTCATCAGAACTGGAGGGAGTTGCCATTCAAGAGTATTTCCTGGTCCTGATGCCGTACGCTCCTGATAGACTTGGAGCCTGTGTAGCCCTGAATGCTTGCACATCTGCAGATATCCCAGCAGCTGTAGAAGCTGTGTTTGGGGTTCTCTTCTGGAACATGACAGTTGGGCTGATGTCATGGTCCTAATGATGTAAATTATCTTATGGTGTATGATTCCGGAAACTCACTACTTTGCTTTGCAAAACAGGTGTTAATGTTAAGCTTTGATTCCATCTTAATGCTTGTATCGTTAAATGTGATATGCATGTTTCACTTTCTGATACTGATTTTAAAACATTGCCTTCAATTTCTTTGTCACAAACATCCTGTCCTGACTGCGTGAGATTTTGACTTAGCTATCAATGTGCCTGTGGCTCCCTTTCAAAGGAAAGAAACTTCTCATTTTCTGACTAACAAAACAATCTAGAAAATCTAAATAAATGCAGAACTAATCAGAAGTTTGTGACTCAGCTAATTTTGTACAGTGATAAATAAAAGCAATTAAATGTTCATTAATCCTGTCAGCAACTCAACCAACTGTTGTACAGTGTGCAGAGGCTTGTGGTGACTTGTTTATGCAGGCAGTTAATGAATAACAAAATTAATAAAAATTTCTTTCAATATATGTGATTTAATTAATGCTTTTTAGAGGTGCAATTTCACTTTGGGAAGTGGCTGTAACAGTGGAGCTGTGAGGCTGTTTATTAGCTTCCCCTGCCTTCTGGAGTGAGTATTTTTAATTCTGTTAGAGCAATCATTTTCTAACATTCAAGCCTGCTACCTGAAAGTGAACTTTAAAGGTGAGGACTTTTCTGCTTGTGTTGTAAACCATAATCAGGCCATAACTCTGGGCCTGTTCAGGGGAAGACAGAGAACCAGTATAACCAGCATGTTTAACCTTCTTTTCCACTTGGTTTACTCTTCATTTTTGCAATCATTTGGCTTCATTTCCCAGGCTCCCAATAGCAGAAGAGCAAGACTATACCATTTTCTGACTGGGATGCTGGTTTGTGCAAGCAATATTCAGAGCTCAGCCAAGTTGTCAGGAGGACTTTGTTGAATAGAAGTTTTATATTACTTTCTACAGAGCCCAGGTATTTGGTTGGTTAGTATTGATTCCATCGCATTAGCATTTACACAGAGGACAATTCTAATGGAAGATAAAAACCAGATCAGTTTTACTTGTAGTCTCAGAACTTGAGAATATGGGTTGAAAAAAAGTGGAAATGGGTAAAATCTCATTGTATCTTTTCTTTCCTAGATTCCACAGAGAAATGGGAGATGGAAAAATCAGTCCAGCATCTGGTGTGACTGCAATTGAAGCAAAGTTGGCAAATTTGGTTCAGTCTGATTTTATTTCACTCTTGGCCCCATTCTGGTAAAGGTCTGTCCAGTCACATTTATTTAATTTGATTTGTAACCCCTTTGTGAGTCTAAACTGAAGTTGTGGAAGTCAAAGAAGTCTGTGAAATTTGAAACACAGAAGAATCACCTGTGATAGAGGTCCACAATTTGATGCTACAATATGAGCACCTTCTGAGTTGTGTCAAGAAATCATGCATTAAGCATGTGTGCATCCTTCATTTTATCGTAAGTGAGCTGACATGTAGATAAAGGCTTTGTGAATATCTGCACTGGGACAGGTGAATTCCAGCCTGAACCAATCCTGCAGTGAAAGATTTGTCGAGAATTTGTAGTCTTCGTTGCTTGGAAATTGGCAGCATCACTAGGTTCATTTCAGGAAGGGACAATTGCACAGACTTGCAAAAACCATCATCCTTCTTTCATTAGGTGACTTTTATAGTTCAAATTAGGCATTTAGATACTAGGGGGAATGTTGTTGTTGTTGCTACTTTCAGTAGCTGTGCAGATCCTCTTCCATCAGCATGCTCTCAGTCCCTTACAGAGGCAGATAAACCACAAGAAGTGACCAAGGGAGAAATCCTCAGTCTTTAGCAACTTTACACTTCTCTTGAAGCTACTGGATGAATGGAACCAGTTTAGGTAACCAGGTGGAAATATCCTTGCACTTGGGGCTTGACAGCATTGGCAGAAATGGTATTTGGCTCTTAGGCTGGTTTTTGCTTGTTTGTTTTTAGTGCTTCTCAGCTGGACTTGTGTGTTTCTCAGTGCACAGTGTTCTGGAGGGCCAGTTCAGAGTTTATTCAGAGTTTGTTCAGAGGGCCAGTTCAAGAGTAATTGTTTAGTTTTGTACTACAAGCAAAATGTCCTAAATAATTCATTATTGCGCTCAGTTAGTTGTTTGAGATCTCTGATATGTTGTTTATATAAGGCAGTATTTTTGTAAACTCCATTAAGTCCTATGCCATTCCTGAATGGTGCAGGCTGAAAATTTGTATGCCAGGAGGGGGAAGGGAGACAATTTTTCACTTACTGTATAGGGTGAGTAGCCTTCTTGAAATGAAATCAGACCCTTTCTCCAAGTGGAAGATGGACTCTGGTTAAAGTCATTAAATCTTTCCACTAACCTAGGCCTCATTTGTTTTCAATGTGTATGAAAGCATGATTTCTTATTTTTTTTTAATGTTATGTCTTTTTTAAATTTTTCCCAGGAATAACTGACAAAGAGAAAGGTGAATAATGAGCAGGAATTTCAGAAAGCAATTGAACGCTGGTGAGAATGATTTTCTTTATCCAAAACAATCTCTCTGTGGGGACATAGAATCTTAACTTCCTAGAAGTGTTTCCTTCAGCATTCCTTTTCATAGTGCCTACAGCTGAATGCATTTAGGGCATTTGTTTTTCTATATAAGGGAAACTGTGTTAAGTAACGGGATTATTTAAGGGACAGGTACATAGTGGATTTTTTCAGTTGACTTTTCATTTTCAAGTCCCAAATGGGCAACCCTCTGCCACCTTGCCATCCTCAGTGTGCCCAACATACTGTTGACCTGAAGACTAAAAATCTGAAAATCTTTTCATTATTCTTAGTTCAGTCATGATGGAGATTCTTGTCCTTTGTTCAGGCTGGTGTTGTAGCTGTAGCTTCAAATATCCTGTATCTTTAATAGGAATATTGCATTACCACGTTTTATTTGTACTTCATTCTGAGTACAGAGAACAGTTTCTGCCATCTGTCTCTAAGAGGGAGATCTCAACACTGCAGGAATGAGTTTGACAGCTCCTGGTTATGCTTTGATTGCAGTCTGTCTGAACGTGTGGAGACATCAGCTTCATGGTGGTTATTAGTCACCAGCTGATATTGCTTCAACACAATTTTTTTTCTTTTTCAGCACTTTCCTGTAAGTTGCATTTATTTCAGATATGGAGGGTTTTATTGCTGTCAGTGTTTTCATAGCAACAGATAGCTTTGCATCAGGATCCTCTTAATCCTTTCAGCTGGAAGTCCAGCTGCAGCCATCTTTTAGCCAAGGTATGCCTGTGGATGGCTCACAGTAGGTGTCTGATATTCTTTAGTCATTTCACCCATTTCACTAATGGACATTTCTGGGTGTTTTCCTGGACAGAGGGGAGTCACTGAGTGGAAACTAACAGATGATGATTGGAAGAGATGCACGTCCTGCTACCACAGATATAACTAAAGTCTCTGTGGGGGGTGTGAAGCTGTCCTGTCAAACAGCTTAAAAGCTCGTGTTCACAGAGAGCTTTCTTCTGTGATCACCTCTGCAAACAGATTCCTTTTTTTACACTGCTTATTCCAGGCTGGGAACAGGAAGCTCTGCTGTACCTCCTACAGTCCACTTTCAACAATGAGATCACAGGTGTCTTGCTTGTCACCAGTAGCTATAATTCTTCATTGCTTCCTTCTACCTCACTTTTTCTTTGGGTATATTTAAAGACCTGCTTGTCTTGGAGGTGCCTTTTATATATATTGTTGCATTATCAGTGGAGCAAAAGAGTAGCATTGGAGTGTCTGTTCTGAAATGTCTGTCTGGTATCTGCTATGATAAGCAACTTGGATGACTATGACGGATTGGACCTGGCCAGTATCTAAATATCCACACAGCCACTCAGTCATTCCCAGGCAGGATAGGGGAGAGACTATGAAGAGTAAAAGTTATAAAACACTTGGGTTCAAGTAATGATTTTAATGAGTGAAAGAAAAAATGCAAAGCCAGTCATTCACCCTCTTCCACAAGCTGTCTCTGAGCAACAGCTACAATGGCTACTACCTTGGGAGACAACCCCAAACTCAATTTTTTTTTTTTTTTTTTTTTAATGCTGAGCATGATATATGCTATGGAACAATCCTTTGGCTAATTTGAGTCAGCTGTTCTGGTACTGGTCCTTCCCATCTTCTTAAAAGGACAAGATGTAATAGCTTTAAATTGAAAGAGGACAGGTTTGCATTAAATATTGGGAAGAAATTCTTTACTGTGAAGGTGGTGAGGCACTGGCAGAGGTTTCCCAGAGAAATTGTGGATTCCCCATCCCTGGCAGTGTTCAATGCCAAGTTGGATGGGCTTTAAGCAATCTGGTCTTGTGGCAAGTGTCCCTGTGCATACCAGGAAGGTTGGAACTGGATGATCTTTAAGCCTCTTCCAACCCAAACTATCCTATGATTCTTGTGCCTGCCCTTCCCAGCCTATTCACTGGAGGGGGTCAGCATGAGAAAAAGAGAAAGCCTTCATGCTATGCTGTGCAAGCACTGCTTCGCAATAGCCACAAGACTGGTGTGTTATCAGCAACACTGTTTTAGTCACAAATCAAAAACACATATGGGCTTTCACGAAGCTAACTCAATTCCAGCCAGACATGGTAGAACACAGCTTATTTACACTAATTCATGGTAGATCAGGACAGTTTCAAGGATGGCATAAGGATCCTGATGACTCAGTGACAGTTCATCTCTATCTCCCTTCCCATCATATGTTACCCATCTCCTCTCATGTCAGCACTAGAAATTGTGTAGTCTTACAAAAACTGAGTTTTCAGCACGTCCTCAATAGTGAGTCAAAGCTGTTACGTAGGCAGGAAAAGTGACAGAAGGGACCTTTCTGGAATATACATGTCAGTTTGTGACATAGCTGGGTGGTTGTTATACAGTGATTGTACGTCTTCATTCTTATATATCCCTGATTAATTTCTCCCACCTCCACTTTGCTCCTTCTAAATGCCTACTATCACCATGTGGTTTGTACCTCCTACTTCAGCTTTAGAACATTTAGCTAGAGAAAACTATAAATGCAAAAAAAGATCCAATGACTTGGTTCTCTGAAGCTATGATGCATGAATCTCTCACTAGCAGTTAACTAGAGAAAGACACATAGTATTTAATGTATGGTATAGAACTAAATAGAAAAGTTACTCATATACATTATGTATGCCAGTGTAAAATGGACGCAGGAAATTAATGTTTAACTTTGTGTGGTTTTTCTTTATGGGTTCTCTACACAGGTCATTCAAATATATATGGAGTTTTACCATATTTTTCAACATTTTTTCTTTTCTTCTTCTTTTAATCTGAGACATGTGCAATGGGTTTCCTTACAACGTTCCTCTGCTGAAGCAGCCGAGCGGTGTTTTTGGAATGTCCTGGCCACTAGATGGCAGGGCGCCCTTTGGATAAAGGAAGCACTAGGCTGTATTGGATACTAATTTGCTCCCAGTGTCCGAACCTCTTGTTGAGATTATCGAGTTTTGCTGGAGTGGGGAGCGCCTGCAGCTCTAGAGAGAGCTTAGTTATGTTAAGGCCCTTTGACAGCATTAAAATGCATTTTTAAATTTTCACCAGTAAAGCAGAGACCTTAATTGATTTCTGCCAAGCTTGACACAATAAAATAATAAAGAAAAGCTGAGATTTAACCACAATTAAATCATGTGTTAGAGAAATCTCTGCCTCTTGTGCACGTGCTGTTTTTACTGTGCCAAGTTTTGAAGTGTTCAGTCCTTGAAGTGAATTCAAAAGAGGAGACTAGCCAAGTTGTGACCTTGGAATCTGGCTTTAAATAGTTTACACTGACAGGTGGAGGATCCAGTTAGCATTTAGAAAAGTTAAGGGCTTTAATTTTCACTCTTTCACACCAATTTCATCTTGGACTAGACCTTCATCTAATAAATTCAACTGAATGAAACTTGTGTAATGGTGCTAAGAAACCGTAGAGATACTTATGTTTAGAGTAGAACTATTATAGTATTCAGAATATTATGATAAAAAATTTGTGCACACTTACTATCCCAAATATAAATCTATATCTGGGGAAGTTGTTTAACACCCTCTGTTCTGAAACGGAGCCCTAAACATTGCAAAATTGAAATGACCACACTAAGATCAGGTCCATGTCACTGAGTCTATGAGTTAATGAGGGGTGAAGGTAAAATATATACTAAACTGGGTGTTTTGTCAAGGCTTTTGTAGCATTACACTTCTTTACTCCCACATCTAGAAAACCTGTAGGGAAATACTCAGGATTTTGAACTTTTCTCTTTTTAGTGGATGAATAGCTAATTTTTAAATTAGTTGACTAATATAACAAGTAAAATGACAAGTTAACATTGACTTTATCAGGGTACATGATCCCATCAACAAAGTTCTTCAAAACTAAGTAAACTATTTCACAAAAATAGCAACATTTTCATATTTACATTTTGTGGTGTTTGAAACAGATTGATTTTTCTTTTTCTTCTTTATACTTTATTTTATAAAAGAAGTGAAAAATAGTTTAAAATAGTTAAATTATAAAAGGAATGCGGTTGGCAAAAAAAAAGTCTAAGTTCAGGGAAGCTAATATTTTGTGAAAAGCTGTTTCAGACAGGAAACTTCAACTTGTGCAAAAGATATTTTCAAGTGATGTATGGTGTGACATATTTTGAAATCACATTTTTAGACGTCACTTACTCGTAGTACTGGCTAAGTTTTATTACAAATGAAATTTCTTAAGCCTGTTGAATCATTACTTAGATCCTTTGGCTATAATGAAATACAGGATTTTTTTTTAAATTTTTTTTTTTTACCAAGTTTTGCCCACATACAGTTTGGGAGCAATCTACATCTGTTTTCCCAGGAAAAAAAAAATATTCTTAGTCATTTACACAAGATTATCTCTCTTTTGAGGCTGCTTGAATTGCACATACACTATTCATATACTACTAGGCTTGCACTTAGCCTTTTAGTCTGTCTTATCTGCATGCAAGGGCAGATTCAGAGCAGGGTGACCTAACTGGTGGGCTTCCAGTCACATCTGAACTGGAGTTGAGCATGTGTTTTTCCAGGATATCAGACATGAGGTATCTCTTGTGCCCCAGAGGGAGATGCTATATTTTTAGCATCCTTGTGGGCATGAGGGAGCAGCTGCAGTGTGCAGATCCCAGCTGTGAGGAGAGCGGGCAGTGCTGGCAAAGCTGCAGCAGGTACACTGCTACTTGCTGAGGGGTGCCTGGTGGAATTGCCCAGGCAGCCTCAGTTAAAATGAACGGAGTAGCAACTGCTTTATCCCACAGATTTCTGGCTTGCTATAGCAAGAATGCCTCCAAGATATCTGGGATATTTTTTAAGTCCTTTTTGAGAGAAAGCATCCTGTGCTGGTGAAAAGCTCTTCTTCTTTCAAATATCACTTTGTTGATGTTGTTGTTTGGGTTTTTTTTAATAATAAAAACTCTATTTTGCCACCTACACTGTCTGGATGGCTTTCTTTTGCTGTGTTTACATTTTACTTCAGAAATCTGCTGTAACATCTCTGTCTGTTTGAATTTCAGAGCTGGGAAATGGCAACTTTTGTACCCCTAGGTACCAAACACTGCAGTTCTTGGATCAGGAATGTGCCTCTGAAAGAAGTCCATTTCAATGAGAAATAATCCTTTATTTTGTCTGGTAGCCTGTTACCCTGCCTGGATTTTTCACCCATGCTTTATAGTCCCCTATGGTGTCTCTGCTTATGACACCATCTCTGAACTTAGCACCCAAGGAAAGATAACTCTGACAATACTTGATCAGATGTGCTGTCAGAATCGCCATGAGGCATCTCAAGATATTTTTCCACTGCTTACCTGCTATTGAAACAATGGTAAGGAGATGCAAAGGTCTTGTGCTTCCCATAACTGATAAGAAATGCTCACAGCAGCAGCAGATCCTTAAAATGCTGTTGTGAATGCCTGTTTTACCATGGAAAGGTATTAAGTAGTCTAGCACAATTACTTTTTTCCATGTTAATTTTCTCCTACTTCCTGTTGTTTCTGCTACTAACTCAGCAGCAAAGAAGATGCTGTGGCACATTTAATATTGATAGGGGGTGACAGCTTGCAGCCTTTTAACCACTGCTTTGCTTAAGCCTCCTCTAAGTGTGAGTTTTACAGTAACATAAAAAACATATGGTATCATTGAAATAGCTTTGCCTGAGGGTAA
The DNA here is from genome assembly GCA_013396955.1 of Regulus satrapa. Lineage (NCBI taxonomy): Eukaryota > Metazoa > Chordata > Aves > Passeriformes > Regulidae > Regulus > Regulus satrapa. The sequence continues at coordinate 21,929 of VWZN01011804.1, read as the reverse complement.
GACACATGGAGCTGGCATCTGGGGGATTCCTTTGGTAAGGGTAGAAAGGTGGTGCATTAAGGGGTGGTTCAAGAGGCATAGCATTAGAGTTCATGACACCTGGTTTTATTTCCTACCATTGTGTGACACTGGACAATGCATCCCTTGTCCCTTCTAAGGCAGGCAGAGGTCAGTAACTATGAAATCCATCAGTTTGTGAAGGGCACAGGTGTTGGGGATGACAGAAAAAGCATCTACACATGCTGAGCAACCTGGTTCATGCATATAAGGAATAGAGAATTCCAACATACAAGAGGGAAAGACACACAGCACGCTGGACAATTCAACAAAATTCTGTACTCATGCCATATGCTCCATTGCTAGCTCTTAGTAACAGCCAAATTGGCATGCATGGACTTGCTTACAGTTTCTCACTATATATATGGGGATTATATCAGGGGGAGTATTTGCTCTTTGCTTCTTGTTTTTTTACATTAGCAACATGAGAGCCTTTTCTTTGAAGTGTTACTGACAGGGTGGATAAGAGAGTTGCAGTGATTGTGAGACTCTAGGGATCTTGGCTTACTAGTGATCCAGAGCCTGAAACATTGTGGTCTGTGTTGACCTCCTTGCCAAACTCTCTCCCCTCCCATCAGCATTCTGGTGCTGTGGTGTGCTTACTGAAATGTTTGACCTCTTTAGTTTTTATAGGGAAACAAAAAGGAGATAGGCACTCCTGGTGTTGCCTTTCCTTTCCACACTGTTCCTGTGGAACAAATGATTGTTGCTTTGATTGTATTTAAATAATGAGAGACTTCTGGGCCAAATTTTGGAAGGCATTTAAGTAACTAACTCCAGTTAGGAGATCAGGCTCTGAATAGCCTGTGGCATGATCCAATAACCCTGGCAGATCGTTGCCTACTAGCCAGTTCTGAATGGCAGGATAAAATGTGGTGGCTGTAGGAGCACCATGTTGTCTGGAGCACTAGGTTAAGCCCTGCTTGCCTGCTAAAGTGTTCATCATCCTGGCTGATGCTTTGATGGAGAGATTGTGATTAAATGGGAAAACATTTGTGTTGTACTGCTGCTTGCTTAAGTGGCTGAACGATCTGGCTTTTGAATTAAGCATGCTCTGAAACAATGTTCCAGTATGTAAATATAAATGCCAAGAATGGAGGGGCCTGCTTAATATTAAATGTTGGGGATTAGTTGGAAAAATGTCCTGTAATAAAGATATTGTTGCAATATCATGAACTAATGATGACTTGAATTGCAGTAGCTGGGTTATTTGAAGCATTACAAACCAGAGGGGTAACAGCATATAAGTAAAGAATTAATAACAATCTGGTTAATTTTCCTTTCCCTGACTCTAAATCTTGCATGCCAGTTTTCCCAGCCAGCATTTTACGCAGAGATTGCAGTGGTTCAGATTTCCAAGCCTGGTTTTTATATATTAAGTATCTCCTCTTCAAGAAAGTTGCCTGACAGGTGAAGACTACTGAGCTACATTTGGTGTTTTCCTTGAGATCTGTGGGAGGATTGAAATGCCGAATAGACATCCAGTGCCACAGATAAGGATGCACCAATCTTTCAGTGTTTGTGTCATGAGAAGTGGGAAAAGGAAAGTTTTTCTGGAGGGAAGTGGAACTGTGATTTATGCCAATGCAATATAATTTCAGATTTTTTTGATGTTCATTGTTAAAATCACTTTTCATAAATGTTTAAGTACTGGCCCAATTAATTGTGGCTGATTCCTTAAAAATTGCCAGATGAGAGATTGCTTCTGGTTTCTTTGTGATACTGATTTAATGTTGCTTTCATAGCTGAAATACCTGGTGATCCCTTAGAAAATGCACAAGAGGTGCTGACAGAGGCCATGGTTTTTGTAAGCAAATGCAGCATGTAGTTAATTCACGTTCTACCTGCCAGCAGAAATCATGTTTTCTATGCACATGTTTGCACATGGGAACTGCACCCCACAACTGCCTGCAGTTTCTCAACAACTGCAAGTATCTCTGCCTTGCCCTTGTGCCTGAGACAGATCTGAGGTCACACTGCTGGAATAATCCCCTTAGCTTATCTTTCTGGGTCTATCATGTCCTGTTTGAAAATTCCTCCCACTTACTTCTTCTTACAATCAGATCAGTATAATTGCCTCATTCTTGCTTCAAATGCCCATCAGAATTTTAGACTGCTTATCCCTCTGACATGGTCTGCAATCTTTTTTGCCTTGTCATCTCTGTTCCTGTTGCATGCTTGCATAGTCTTGATACCTATTAAGTTCTTCACCTAAGCTTTCTGTGCTTCTTCCCAATTGTTTTCTTGCAGAGGATGTGTTCTTGCCTCTTCTCTTCTCCAATAATGACCTTTTAAAAATATGCTGTTTCATTGGTACCCAGTAGTAGTGTCTTTACAGATCATTAAAAATGCTTCAGTAACTGACTGAAACAGTTGCTGAATTTTCCAATGTAACTTAACTTACTCTGTCTCCTGGATGTAAGATATGAGAGGTAAGAACTATTTGGGGAAATTGCCAATATTAAACATAGGATAAAATGGAAATAACAATTTCTTAGTTTGCATGTGCAAATGTAGGTGTTGGTACAATAAACCACATGTGACTTTTTGCAGGTGTTCCCTTTGCCAGGGTTCTGGGCTTCTTGCCAAAGCATTTTCTCTCAACCTCGCTGTTAACCAGTCCCTTGTGTTTTGCATCAGCTTCTGTCTAAATAGGCTTAGCCCTCCAGTTAATAGATATCTTTTTCTCAAGCCCTGCCCATTGCACCTGCTTTTGAAAATGTGCCCTGGAGAACCCAGTGATTCATCTGTTGTGTGCTGTTGTTGTTTGATTAAATCATTGCTTAGTTTCAGGTGGCTGCATTTGTGTGCTGGAACACTTGATTCTCCTGTTTACTGCTTTTGTACATCGTGGAAGTGTTTTTAAAGCTTGAGGGGACCCTCAGAATGAGAGGTATAATATCAGTGTTTGGGATAAGAAATGGTATAGGCCATACACTCTTCATTCAGTGCTTTTTCTGTTTCCACACCAGTGAACACGATGGATGTAATGTAGTCACAGCATGTTTCCAGAAATCCTGAGATCAGTAATGTAAAATAGGTCTTTGGAATTTTGATAATGGAGAAAATGTCAGTATGCAAAGTTAGTGCAGCCTTGTTCCTCCCTTCCCCCAGCTTCACTCCCTTAGGCCAGCCTATGTATTTTCTGACTTTGCAGACAAAATATATGGCAGCCCTCAAGGACTATGCATTGTTTCCTCTCCTGTATCACGAAGATTGACCATCCTAAAAAGTAAATATATACAGACATGCTTTCAGATCACACCTTCAGGATCAGCTTCTGTCTCCTGGATGCATTTGGGAAGCTTGGGGACCTTCAACACTGAAATTACTTCTGACATCCTGTAAGAGGAACCGTAGCACCCAGAAATCACTAGGTTCTTTCCGGGCTGCTGTTTTCCCCAGTCACGTTCAAGGGTACGTTGTGTGTCAGTATCTTCAGTTATAACTGTTTGAAGGCTGATGAACAATGAAGTGTTGAAGAGAGGATGATTCTGATCTACCCTTCTTATAGAAATGACATTATTTATTTAACTTTTTAAATGATTGTGGTATTTTCCTCATAAAATGTATTGTGCACTGTCAAGTGTATGTCTGGGTTTTCAGAGATCAGCTGTCCTGATTGGGTATTACAGATCACAGTTATAGGCTAATGTTGGGAATGAGAAATTATTATGGGAAAGAGGGTAGTTAACTTCTCCATGTGAGTATAAATATATCTATATTGGCAGCTTAGAATTCATTGACCTTATTGGCTATTAAACATAGACAAACCTTTTATTTTGTGGTCTCCTAATCTGGCTGGATATGGAGAGCAGTTCGAGATGTTCTTCTTACAAAAGCAGTCTGATCAGAAGCCCTTATTGTGATTGCTTCAGAGCCTGGTTCACTCCAGGTTAGAGACCTGCCTCTCTAGTTCAGGCTTCCAGCTAATAATGAATTATCCGTATTATTTCCTTAAGTGAAATTAAGTGAGCAGCTATTCAGAGCTATACTAAACCAATACAATAAGGAATATTTTCAGTAACATGTCATGGTCAGATTTGGTCCAGCGCCAAGAAAATTCTTACTCATGTTAAGACACTTTGTTGTCTGGGTTTTTTTTTTTCCATTTGGTTACCAGAAGTGAAGATTTTTTTCTCTCATTTTGTATCAAAGAAAACTCTTTTGCTCAAAAAAAAATTACAATTTTTGTGGTTTTTTTCCCTAGACTTACATTGAAACTTATATAAGAGGACCTATCTTTTGGAGAGGAAAAAATAATATAAGCTAGAGCCTGGGGGCAACTGGATCTAATTAATGACTGAAAAATTGTTTCTTTGCAACTAGAGGTGCTAAATAATCTGTGTGTGAATTTCTGTCTACTTCCATGCTTTACGAAAATTGTTGTTCTGAGGCAAATTACATTGTGAGAAAAGTAGGACCTCCCTTTGGTAATTATTTAGTCTTACTCTAAGAGGGGACAAATTGGATAATAAACATTAAGACAAACTTCAAATCTTATGAACCTATGTTCCTCTCCTTATTCCCATTTTTAAGATCACACCAATTCTTTGTCTTTAAATCCAGTACGCTGTTCAAGGAGCTTAATTTTGCTTTTTGAACAGGTTTTGGCTTTGTTGCTCTGCTTTCTTTTTGAAGACACTAATGATGAATATGAAAGGGCATTTTCTTTAAATGTTGCGGTAAGTGCTATTCTTTTTCTTCTGTGGATCTCATGTGTTACTTTTTGTGGAACCTTCTTGGCTTTCTTTGTGACCGCGGTTACACACAGAAAAATAATATAATGACTAAACAATCTATCTGTTATAGTTCCAGAGCTAGAAGTTGGTGAATTTACCTCACTTTTTTGTTTTCAACATAGATTCCCACTGCTTATGCCTTCCATACAACTTAAACTCCTTTGTGGTATGACACCCCTTCATGCAAGTGATGGAGGGAACATTTAGGAGATAGCAACAGTCTGCAAATTTTGTTTAACTGACCATGTAAGCAAATAGATTTTACCCATTGATCACATGTGCAAATAGCAAGTCTTCAAATGACCTGTGCAACAGTGTGTAACCCGAAAATAGTTATGGATTCCTGTAAAATTGTTCCCACTGATACTCCCCAACCAAGTTAGGTTTTATGTTCTTCAACAGGTAATGCTGCAGGTGGGTATTATTTCTGTGGGGATTTATATGTGTTGACTGAACTAAAGCTTTTCTAAATGCATGTGTCTAAATGATAAGTGAATGTAGATAAGCGAAGTTGAAAGCTAGTAAAATAAAATACTGTCAGCTGAGGGCAAATGCAAAAGCAGTTGTATCTGCCCTCCTCGGCAGACCTCCTCAGAAATAAAGCAGAGTAAAGGATTCTACAGAATAAGCTGTTCTCCATGCACCAAACCTCTGAATCAGAAATCCCCAAAAAGAGTTAAGGACAATTTACACTCTCACAGGAAGATTTCTTGAATTACATAAAATGGGAAAGCATGATGATGAAAGTAAAACAACAAATAAATACTTTATTTTGTATACATTTCAATTGCCTTGTCAAAAAGAAAATAAATCCCCCCAAAAGTCAGCTGAGTTTATCAGCTTTGCAAAATGATGAATGAATGCCTTGTTCTTTATTATTGCTTAAGTCATTCCTGTTTATGCCAGTATTTCAAGGATTATGTTTTGATTGTTCCGAAGAGGTGAAAACACTTTCTTTCTGAATAAACAGCAGTGAATAAACACTGCCACTTTTAAATATTTGTATGCAAAATGTCTTTAAAGCCATTATGAAATGCTTTCCAAAAGCACTAAGAAGCCATTTCCCAAAAAGACAGTTCTTCTCTACATTTTCTTTCATGCTAAACAGTCCAAATGAAAAGCCTTTCAGAGTTAACTAGTTAAAGCAATACCAGTGTTTTAGTTTAATGAATAACTTTTTATAGAAGACAATTGCACACAGTTCAATATGCTAGTATTTCTATTTCTGTGCCCCACCAATGCTGGGATTCTAGGGTAGAATTTCTTTCTTTGAGAAAGCTGAAGCGATCAAAACCCTGATTAACCTCTGATATTCACGTGGTGCTCTTGATCTTGAGGGCCAAAGCAGTAACAAAGAGTTAATGGCAGCCATATGCTCAGGATATTGTGGGTACTGCTGACCCAAATGTGAACTCCGCAAGCAAGTGCTTCTAACTCCTGTTTGTTTCAGGTTTGGTGTGGAGATTACTGATGAAGAGTTTGAGCTGCTGCTTGACAGAATCCCCCTTGATGAAGATGGAAATGTCAAATACCCCCAGTTCATGCTCAGGTTTGATTCCTGGTATGCAGCGTATGCATTTTATTTCTCATTTGTGAGTAGAATTAGTTTTCATCTAAAAGGTTCACATAACATTTCCAGACTGAATCTCTTTTCTTAACTGCGCTCCTTTATGACATTTCTTGCACAGAGTGTGCTGATTACATTTAAAATTAGCTGATATCAAGGGTGTATGCTGTTTGTAATTTGGTTGCTCTTTATATTCTATTTACATATTTTAGAAGAAAGACTTCAAAGTTAAATAACAAACCTTTGTGTTTTCTGAAGGCCTGG
>VWZN01011804.1:7500-11578 GCA_013396955.1 Regulus satrapa | reverse complement strand
CCCCCACCTTTCCCAGGATCAGCTTCTCTCCTCCTACTCCAGACTCCTCTCTTTGATACCACCACCAGTTACACTCAGTCCCTTCAGCAAGGAAGCCAACGGAGCAGCGTGTAGGGGAGAGGAGGCTATGCTTAGGATGTAGTGTTTTCTCCCTGCTGTTCCTTCCATCTTTCTCTTTTCTTCTGTTCTGTCATGGGCCTTCCATGGGCTGCTGTCCCTTTCAGGATGGAGGGGAGCCGGTTCTGGAAGGCAGCAGGGCAGGAATGTGTCTGCAGTAGTTGAATTGATTTATGCCCTGAAGCTCTGTTGCTTAATGGGCCCAGAAGACCTGACAAGAGACAGCCACCATGCCCTCCTGCAGAGTTAATCGTGTGAGTGTGCCTGCCTACTCATGGAGAGAGGGCTCCTTCTCAACTGCGTTTTGGCATCTAGTTTACCCGGGGTGAAATCAAGAAACCTCCACTGTGATAAGTTGAGACCACATCTAAATCACAGAGTTTGCAGGAGTTTCAGCATGCCCTGGAGTCACAGTTCCAGCTCCTCTTTTTGTTGTTTCCCTTTTTATTGTAATTGTATTTTATTGCTATTGTTATTAGATTAGTTTTATTTTAGCTATTAAACTGCTCTTATCTCAATTGACAGATTTTACTTTTTTTTCCTCCTCCCCCTCCTAATGTGGTATGGGGTGGTTGTGGTACTTACTTGCTGGCTGGGCTTAAACTAGGATACTTAAAGAATTGCATTGACTAGAAGCAGAAGATGGTTTGTGAGCCTAAGGGAATGTAACCAGTAAGGATAATATGGGAACTTTGGCCGCCATCAAAAAGAAACCATACAAAGGTTTAGTGTAATAGGAATGGTAAAATCTAGTTTGTTATTCTATAATGGCATTTCATATTAGCAAGGATGGTAAGTGGATTAATAAAGAAAAAAAGTTATTAAGAATTTGCCACAGGGATATTAACCTGACAAGGTTTCTAGGAAAAGGTAGTATTCTATACATTATTTTTGAAACAATAGAACAGATGTATGTGCTCAAAGCTGTTCTGTTATTTCCAGTTTTATCAGCTGACCTAAAAAGAGATGTCTACAGACCATATCATGGTTGCCTTCATGCTTTAATATGTGTGCATCTGATATTAATCCTGGACACTTTAGACTCTAGTTAGCCATGTTATAGTGGCATTTATTGCTCATAGACTCCAAAAGGAGGAAACTACCCAGAGTAGTTGACCAGTACATCAGTTCCTCAGTAGCTGGGCTCCTACTGTACAGTCTACAAATTTCTGACTATTGTGGTTGCAGGCTGTTTCCATACACTGAATAGAAGGGAGATGTTATGGTAGAATTAAGGCACTCGTTACAATGCTTCCGCCCGCAACCTCTTTCCCCTCACAGTATATTCATAGAAGGAAAAGTTTAGACTAGTTCAGTTTTCTTGATTTATTTTTAAGGATCGTACTTTTCATCCCTTTTCTCTTACAGTGGATCTTTGCTGTCACTTGCCTTGTGAGGGGCACAACTGGAACTAACTCCTTCAGTATTTTAAAGAATATTATGCTGTGCTTGTTCCTTGTACAGTATATGTAGGAATAAATTATATATGCCAATTGTGTAGGATAGGGTTTGAGAAGTGTTCAATATATACCCTAATGTCAGTGAAATCTGTAGTTAAACCCTCTCCCAAACTTAACCTTTTCAGATTGAGCACTACATAAGTAATGTTTTTGAAAATCCTAAGTAACTTGCCTTGGCAAATTTATTTATTGCTGTTCTGTTTAGAGTGCTAAAATACTGTGTGAGCTATTGTCCCAGCTGACAGCTTCACTAGGGATCACTGACACAAGTCACTTGGATGAAAACTGACAGCCATATGACTGCAGAACAGTAATTTTGCCTTACACGCAACCATTTTACAAGCTGTATGTTTTTGATGATGCTGACTGGGAAGTACGCTGTCACCTACAGAAAAGTGAGCTGGGCACGTTTCAAACTGAGAAAAGTGTAATAGTTGTACTGCAGAGCAAATACCTGTTAGCTATGCCAATTAGTTTGCTGTAACATTTATAGAGTTACACTGATAGCTACAACTTGGGCTTGGTTTCAGAGAGTTTGTGACAATGGACAGGAATGATGAGGATGAAAGATGAATGTCACACCTTTCAGTGCTGCATCTGATAAGAAGCTAAGACAAGAGGTCAGTTACAAGTTAAAATATATTTCTAAACCCCTATGTGACTTTCAATCTTCCATCCTTTAAAAATAACTTTTATTCTCCCAGTTGTCGCATCAAATCCAAACCGTATGTAGGAGGTGTCGCCCATCCTTTAAAAATAGCCTTTTTTTCCCTGTTGTCTCCTTAAATCCAAACTGTATGTAGGAGATGAGTGTTCTGATCTTCTGATTGCCAGTCATTCTCTCACACACAGATTTTTCATTCCTGGCCAGCTGTCACACAGCCCCCTAACACAGTACCCAGTGGGTTGCTATGCCCTCCTGCACTCCTTGCTGGATCTGTAGGTCAGCCACCTCAATTCAACCTCATTTTGTTTCTTAATGTTTTAGCTTTAGGGCTCTTTGTTCACAATCATTGGCTGCCAACAGTCTCAGAAAATAAATACTATAGTCACAATGTTAATTTGGAAACAAAAGTTAGAGAAGGAAAAGGAATATTTAAAGAGCTACTTTTTCAGACCTTATTTGAATCTTGTGAAACTTCAATAGAGCAGAAAAGGTCTGGCAGAAAGCCAGATAGCAAGGAGCCTCTCCTACTCACAGGAGAAATTAGCTAGAAGGAATGGGAGAGAAAAATGACAGGTGATGTGAAGAACAGAGAGGTAGGTAGAAAGACTAGGTCAGAGCAATGCTGTGTTACTGTCCAAGAAAAGTTCTTATTAGAACCTTAAAGCTGAGGTGTTTGGGGATGAACCTGATACACCTGCAGGTCTTTATTGCCATCAGTTTGAACAGCAGCTCACTCACCAGTTAGTAGTTCAGGCATTTGCCCATCCCTAAATGGCACAAAATATTTCTTTATTGTGAGAAGTACAGTCAACCAGCTTCTGCTTGCCTGGGCTGTACTGGTTGGCAGATGGAGATATGTCCCATAGAGATGGTTCTAAATATTCCACATGGGGTCTGATGGCAAATTTTCTACACATTGCAGAAAGCTGTGAACATCCTGGTGGGAGATCAGATCTTGCAGCCTTGCTGCTCTCCAATTAAGTAACTCTACTGTAGAGGGAAGAGCAGCCACAGTGATCTGAGATGTTCTGTCAGTGAAGGATTGCAGGACAGGTTACCATAAATACCAAGACTTACCAATGCATGCCAGTGTCTTCTATTTTTCTTTTACTGTTCTTTCCTGTCTCTGGCTCATCATGTCCCTCTGAACCTTTTCTTTCCTGTATTAGCTTTTCTGCTGCTTACTTTTACCTAATTTTATTTCCTCATTTTCTATCCCTATGGCCTTCCTTATCTGTAAACGGTCTTTTCCTCTGCTTTCCTCTTTGTCTGTATGCATGTTCTCTTCTAGTAAAAGGCACATGATCCACATTTTACCACTCTGCTCTTCTTTCCCCATCATCAGATTTTAGTTGGTATCATGGTGTCTGTCACATCCTTTCTTTAAAGGATATCATGTCACTTGGTATCTCTCCTGAAGATTGTTTTGGCTTCCTTTCTGGAATGCATGACACTTGTCTGCTCTTTTCCCTCTTTCTGCTTCTCTTCCCTCACTGTTTTATTCTCTGCCTTAAATGCATCTCCCTCTACTATTGATACAGGCAGCTGTTCTGCCCTGGAGTAGATTCTGGCATTGTTCTCTCTCCATTTGCAAACAATACTATTAAAGGTATGGTGGGTATCAGATTCTCTCCCCTTTTCTGATGACTCTTCTCTGAAGACCACAGGTGTAGAGAAAGGCAGATCTGGGTGTCTTTGGTTGTGCATTTCCCTATGTGTCTCAGCTTCCTCAAACTGTGTTTTCTCAGTAGAGGATGTAACTTGGCAGAGGAGATGAGTGAAGCACAGACCAATGACCAGGGATAGGGAATAAAAGACCATGTTTTCATAGGTC
>VWZN01011804.1:0-2500 GCA_013396955.1 Regulus satrapa | reverse complement strand
GGCATTATGTGAAGTAAGAAAACATGGCAAAATCTAAAGGCACTGTGGGAATATTCTTTACCTCAAAGGAACATGTTGATGGAGTAACATCAGGACATAGCAATGGCACAGGAAGTCATGCTGGCTTAATTAGAACATGTAAAACTTTTAGTTTACATAGTTACCACTTCAGGTGTCTCTTTGCAGTTTACAAAAGAACTAAAATAAAACCCCGTCACTGCATAGCTCATGGATATCAGGGCAAAAATTACACAGGAAAAAAATATTGTTGGATTTTGGGAAAGTCTTTGAAGACCAAAGGTGAAAAAATTCCAGAACACTAGGATCCACAAGAAATCCAACTGCAGTTTTAGAACTTCTCTCTTGGGCTGCTCCTTTCCTCTGCCTTCACCTCTGGCAACATTTTAAAAGCAGACATTGGCTTTTTTATGATGTCAGGGTTGTCACCACTGTAATGGGATGAGCATGAAGTTGAAGTTAAAGCTGTATAAAGCAATATAGTAACTTTATCAGATTTTATTGATAAGATTGGAGAGAAACCAGCTTCAGCAAAGAGAACCTCACAGCAAAAATCCCTCTCCAAGGCCAATGTGTTTTTACACACAGATCCTTCCTTCATTACCTTCCTTTGCTTCACTCATGTGATGACCCTCTGCTCAGAAAAGAGGCCAGCACCCATCCGTTGTGAAAGGACCATATTTATTGCTGAACATTACCCTATTCATGGATACATCCTAAAATGCCTACTGCCTTTTTTAGGTCACCTTAAAGCATTGATGGTTTTAAGAAATAAACATTCCTTTGAGTTTTCAAGGAAAGGCCTCTGCAAGGTGCAAATCTCTGCAAGATTTGGCAGGTTTTGATGGATTTAGTAAATGTTTACCAAAAAAGTTCTGTCTGAAAATGCTTTTTTAAAATTTTGCCCTTATCCCTTCCTGTCTTAAAGTAATCAGTATTTTCTCAGGTTACTTCACAAACATGTTTTTTATAGACCATTCCAAGCATAAGGAGCAGGGCAGGAGGCACAGTGTGATTGCTATTTCTGCAGGATGTTCAGAGAGACCAGGAGAGTCTTAGAAAACACAAAGAGAATGACAGTATGGCATGAATTCACATACTTTGATGAAGGTATTTTATATTATTATATTTATTTTTAATATTTATTTCATATTTTGCCTACATCTGTTGATGTCAATTTTGTCCCATCTTGAGATTTCAAAAGTGGAGTTCCCTTTAGTCTTCCCAGCTTTATCTCTGCTTTTTTTCCAGGTTTTGCTCATAGAATCAGCACATTAGTCACATTCCTACACCATTCTAAACTTCTACACTCCTACTAAACCTCAAGCAAATTTCCAGTGGGAGCTGGGCCATCTGTGGGCCTTGTGATAGTCTTTCTCTAAATAGTGATAATATTTCTTTCCTATTAAGATGAAAAAATATAAAGGGGTGCTGTTGTGATTTCACTTAAAAGTCATGAAGTCATGTTTGCTCTGCACATTCAAAATCTCTAGAAGAAAATTTCTGTTATTTTGATGTAATTAGTAAAAAAATATGGTAAGACCACAGCATTTTTTCCCGTGTTGTGAGTAACTGAATGACCATTTCAAATGTGCGTTATATTTTTTACCAAAAAAAGAAAACACCCCCGAAAAAACCAACCAACCCACCAAACCCTGAAAGCAGTGGGTACAATGAAGACACAGAAAGTCAAGAAACTTATATTCAAGTTACTTTGTGCCCTTGTGTCCTCTTGTCCCTGTGACCTTACTGTGCTGAGCCACTAGTATCCTGACCATTTTATTTACTACTGGAGGATTAAAAAACAAATCCTTTCATGTTCTTGGAATGGTTCCAAAACAGAGCACATATTGCCTCCTGAAGGTGACCTGTTTTAGGGGTGTTTACCCTTGCTAGATTCTGCTCTGCCATTATTAAAATGCCACAGTGAAGCATTTACTAGCTTTGTCCCTATATTTACAATACCTTTTGACAGAGATGTCTAAGAGCTTTAAACATATGCTTTAAACAGTGGATGGTAGGCTCTGACATTTGTTACGGATCTTTTCAGAGGGCCGTGTGGAACTGTTCTAATCCGGGAAGAGCCACTGACTCGCTGTGTGATCTGACAGAGTGACATATCACTTGACCTCGGTCACAGCAGCTGTAACATGGAGGGGAAATACAGGAAGAAAAACGGAGGACTGCCTTTCGGCAGAGCTTTCTTGAGCAAATAGTGTGGCTCGGCTTCTTTCTTATTCAGCTAAAAGTTTGTGATTAGTTTTGGATGAGAATCGGGTTTTCCAACATTTATTTTGAATTCCTTTCGGCAGTGGCAGGATGCCTTACACAGCCGCCTCAACCTGGGTGCTTGAGGTGGGAAGAGAAGCTGAAGCCCGGGGTTTAGAAGGTCTGACAGAGGCCTCTCCCGCTCGGCCAGTTTCGCAGGGCGGAAGCAGAAGCGGCTGGGACGAGCCCGTTCCTCCCTCCGTTCCTCCTCCGT
>VWZN01011803.1:93447-111672 GCA_013396955.1 Regulus satrapa | reverse complement strand
GTCCCGGACCCCCCTTCCAACAACGAGGAGCGTCCAGCCCACCTCCTGGAGGACCCCCTGTGCGCGGACGTCATCCTGGTGCTGCAAGAGAAGATCAAAATCTACGCACACAAGATCTACCTCTCCACCTCCTCCTCCAAGTTTTACGACCTGTTCCTCATGGACCTGAGCGAGGAGGACCAGCAGAGCACGGCGGGGCACGGCTTCGGGGCGGCCGTCACCCCGGCCGCCGAGCGGATGCTGCACCAGGAGGAGAGGCACCACGGGCGGGATTTCCTCCTGCGGGCCGCCAGCTTCGACATCTGCGAGAGCGCCGAGGAGGCCGGACCCGGCCAGCGCAAACCGTGCCTTAGAGCCTCCACCAGTGACGGGATCCTGCGGGGCAACCGCTACGAGAACGGCGAGCGCGGGCTGCGGCGGGGCCGGAACCTCTCCTCGTGGAGCCGGGCCTTCACCAGCATCCAGGAGGAGATGGCCGAGGACCCGCTGACCTACAAGTCCAAGCTGATGGTGGTGGTGAAGATGGACGCGTCCATCCAGCCGGGTCCTTTCCGGGCCGTGCTGAAGTACCTGTACACGGGAGAGCTGGACGAGAACGAGCGGGACCTCATGCACATCGCTCACATCGCCGAGCTGCTGGAGGTGTTCGACCTGCGCATGATGGTGGCCAACATCCTCAACAACGAGGCGTTCATGAACCAGGAGATCACCAAAGCCTTCCACGTCCGGAGGACCAACCGGGTGAAGGAATGCCTGGCCAAGGGGACTTTCTCGGGTACGGCTCCGGGAGCAGCAGCCTGGTCCTTTCTGGGAGCTCATGGAGTGGGTGGGGGCTCGGAGCTCCTGGCATTGCTCCGTGAGTGAGGGGGCGGCCGTGCCTCCCCTGGGGTTTTTGTTCACGCTTTGCTGTTTGGGGATTTGTATGGCTTTTTCCCCCCCCCCCAGGAAAGTGAGTGTGAAGCCCTTCCCCGGGGTTTCCTGCTCCCCAGCTGCTCCAACAGCTCTGTTTATTTATGGAAGAGCTGCAAACGCGACTTCCTTCTCTGCCAGCCCGGATTTTTACGGGGTCATCCTGTTTTATGAGGAGCAAGTGCCCTTAGTAGGATTTCCTCAGCTTTCCAGTGAGCACCACGAGCCACCAGCACAAGGTGACATCCCAGGGGGATGTGAATGTCCCAGCCTCCCTCTGGCTGGATTTGTTTCATGGAGACAGATCCTAATATGGTCAGGCTGTCCCTGTCAGGGACAGATGTGTGGTGGCCCTTGCACACCCCTGGGAGAAGCTGCGGAGAGCGAGGCAGGAGATCCCCAGCTCTCCAAGGACTCAAGTTTGAGTGTGACATTTCCTGCGCAGGTTTTCCCCTTGCTGGCCAATGTGTTGTGGAGTGACCCCTTGGAATAGGCTGAGCGCTGCTGAGGCTCTTCCCTGAGCGCCTCTGAGCTGGCAGGATAAAAATTAGAGATACTTTAGGGGAAAAAAAAATGCCAGGCTCTATTGCCATCCCTCTGCTGTCCTCGGGGTGAGCCCCAGGTGCCAGGGCTGGTCCAGCAGCGTCCCTCTGCTTGTCCCCAGATGTCACCTTTGTGCTGGATGATGGTGCTATCAGTGCCCACAAGCCCCTGCTCATCTCCAGCTGCGACTGGATGGCCGCGATGTTCGGCGGCCCCTTCGTGGAGAGCTCCACCAACGAGGTGAGGAGAGTTCCCTGGGAGGGTGGCACGGCTGGGGACGGCCAGGAGGTGACAACGTTTGTGTCTGGCAGGTGGCACTTCCTCACACCAGCAAGAGCTGCATGCGGGCGGTGCTGGAGTACCTGTACACGGGGCAGTTCAGCTCCAGCCCCGACCTGGACGATATGAAGCTCATCATCCTCGCCAACCGCCTCTGCCTGCCGCACCTGGTGGCTCTCACAGGTGAGTTCAGGTGGCTGCAGCACGGCAGGGTGGCTGTCACCCCGTCCCAGCCACCCCCTGAGCCCCTGTTGTCCCCCCGTGCAGAGCAGTACACGGTCACCGGCCTGATGGAGGCGGCGCAGATGATGGTGGACATCGATGGGGACGTGCTCGTGTTCCTGGAGCTGGCTCAGGTAGGACAGGAGCCTGTGCTGGCAGGGTTGGCTGGGCTCCAGGTGACACACAGAGGGGTTTGGAAGGGTTGGCTGGGCTCCAGGTGACACACAGAGGGGTCTGGAAGGGCTGGCTGGGCTCCAGGTGACACACAGAGGGGTTTGGAAGGGTTGGCTGGGCTCCAGGTGACACACAGAGGGGTCTGGAAGGGTAGGAAGTGACACAGAGGCGTCTGGCAGCTCCGAGAGCTGAACAGGTCTGACCTTGGATGTCCATGGAGAAATGAGGTGAATCCCTGGTGCTGGCCCGTTCCTGCTGGCCCTGAGCCTGTGTCCCATCCTTTCCCAGTTCCACTGCGCCTACCAGCTGGCCGACTGGTGCCTGCACCACATCTGCACCAACTACAACAACGTCTGCCGCAAGTTCCCCCGGGACATGAAGGCCATGTCGGGAGGTGAGTGGAGGCCGGAGGGGTGACAGGGGAGTCCCGGCGCTCCTGGCACCGCCCTCACCCCCCCGTGTGCCCGCAGAGAACCAGGAGTACTTCGAGAAGCACCGCTGGCCGCCGGTGTGGTACCTGAAGGAGGAGGATCACTACCAGCGGGCGAAGAAGGAGCGGGAGAAGGAAGACTACCTCCACCTCAAACGGCAGCCCAAGAGGCGGTGGCTCTTCTGGAACGCCTCCTCCTCCCCTTCTTCCTCTCCTTCATCGTCGGCAGCCACAGCCTCCTCTTCCTCCTCTTCCTCCTCCTCCTCGGCTGTGGTTTGAAAGCCCCGTCTTTGCCCTGGGAGGAGACGGGGAGGAGGAGGAGGAGGAAGAGGAAGGGTGGGATGCCCTGCCCCAGCGCCAGGCGTGGAGCGGCGCCAGCCCCGGAGCAGCGGTGGCCGCAGGGGCGGTCGCTGGGGAGCTCCTGGAGCCCTGCTCTCCCCACAGCAGGACTGGCAGAGCCCGAGCAGCAGGAGAAACTCACGTTTATAGGAGCACGAGGGCTGCGTGGTGGTTTCATTTCGGAATTTTTTTGTTGGAAATTGGTTTTGTTTTTTGGAACATCGGCAGCATGAGGAAGAAGAGGAAGAAACACATCCTGCTTCCACTTTGATTTGGAACCAGAAGCTCTGGGATGTGGTTTGGGTGTCTGATGGCATCTCACCACCTGGAGCCACCGTGGGGGTCCCTGCCACCCCCTTCGACTCACAGCAGGGTCAGGCACAGGGCAAGGGACCCTGGTCCCAAAATGCCTCCAGGCACTGCAGAATGTCCCCTACAAGAGGGGTCTGTCCTAATTCAGGGCACGGAGGGGACTGGAGTCCTCTCCTCCCTGTTCTTAACTCTTCAGTTTTGTTTAGATAGAAAACTTAAAGCAAAAAAACCCCAACCCCATCTCAAACCCAAACCCACTCCCTCAACCTGCCACACCAGAAACCAACCCCGAGCCCTCGGCTTGGGATTTTAGCCTGGAAGGCTCCATTGTAATAAATGGTATTTTAAAAGCCCGGCGTGGTCCCTGTGTGTGTGAGAGGAGCAGCTGGACGGGCACGTCCTTGTGCCAGGCTTGGGGTGATGCCATCACCCCCTTCCAGCACTCCTGGGACGGGCAGGGACAATAATACCTTGCAGGACCCCAACCCCTGGTATGACACGAGGTGGCTTTTCCATCCAACTAACTCTGCTTGTCCCACCCATGCCCCTGCAGGTGCACGGCCCCAGGGCTTTGCAGGGCTGCCAGGCAGGGCAGGAGGCAGCCAAACCTCCTCACCCTCCCCAGCCGGGATGGGGAAAGCTCCTTGGAGCCCATCCCTGCAGAGGCTGCTGCTGGAGGAGCACCCAGGGATGCTCCCGCTGGCGTCCCCTCCCACACCGCTGGCCTCGTGGAGCACCCTGGAGCCCCTCGTTCCGCATGCCCGCCCTCAGCCTCGGATGCAGGAGCGAGGCGGCTCCTCACCCTCGGTGTTCTCACCCTTGGCAGCCCCAGCGAGCAGGTAGGACCTCGACTTTCTCTCCTTTTCACAATCTGGGCTCTCTCGCACCGCTGCTTCCGAGTATTGTTCGCCTTCCCCGAGCCCTGGCACTGAACCCTGCATGTGCCTGGCTCTGCAGGAGCTCCTGCCCAGGCCTGCACGCTCAGGGGGCACAGGGCAGCGCCCAGGAGAGGCCCCAGGGCACCAACCCTGCGGGCAGCTCAGCGACAGCTCCTGCTTCTCAGCCCAGCCCCACGCTCTTAGAAAATCCCCTCCGCAGTGCAGGGGCTGGCGAGCAGCTCCAGGGGCGTTTCTGGGGGTTGAGCAGAGCCCTTTTCTCACTCAGCACTGCATGGATTTGCAACACAGCTACTGCAACACACAGAGCCTGGCTGGGCGCAGCCGGAGCAGCTCCGGGCCAGCGCCGCTGGTGCCACCCCCGGCACGAGGGACACGGGGACAGGTGTCACCCCTGCTTTGGCAGGGGACAAAGCACGGGACTCTGGTGTAGGGTAAATAAAGGCCAGGGCTTTCCCTGGTAGAAAGAACCCGTGGGGACAATTCCTAGTGGGATGCTGGGGTGGCTGAGCATTAATCCTCAGTGCCACATGGAGCAGCTGGTGTCCACTGGGACCCTGCTGTCCACTGAGACCTTGGACAGGCCCTCACCAGAGTTCTGGGGGGAAAAAAAAAAAAATCAGGAGGATTTTTTTTTTTTTAAAGTTAACTCTTCCTTCATAAACAGAGAAATGTAAAAAACTGGAAAAAAATCAAACTGGCTGGGCCAGAGCTCTGTATAAAAACACACAATCATGCATAACAACAAAAAAAATATTTTTATATTAGCCCAAAGTTAATATGTGCGATGTTTAGGTACAAAATAAATAAATACAAAATTTCTGCTTGTGTACATGGTGTTGGAGGTAGGGGGGAGAAGGAGGGGAAGCAGCACACTGGGGAAGGTCCTGGTGGATTGGGGTGGCAGCTCAAGGAATCCAGTAGTTTTTCCAGCTAGGCTGTTCCTGAGAAGAAGTGCTTGAGGAGCTGCCCTCGTGCTGGGATGGGCAGCAGGCACCCACAGCCACGCTCAGACAGTGCATTGACCCCTCCATGCTGCCGGGGGTCACAGGGACAGCACAGTCACCCCAGGGCCATGGGAGTGGGGCTAACCTGGGCCCTGCAGGGTCACGGGTGGGGGGGGTTCCCTCTTCAGCTCTGCTGAGACCCCACCTGCAGCTCTGGGCCCTCCAATCAAAAGGATGTGGAGGTGCTGGAGCAAATCCAGAGGAGGGCACAGAGATGCTCTGAGGGAGAGCTGGGATTGTCCAGCCCGGAGAAGAGAAGGAAGGCTCTGGGACACCTTCAAACTTCTTCCAGTACCTAAAGGGGCTCGAGGAGAACTGGAAGAGAGCTCTGGACAAGGAGCCAGGACATGGGAATGGCTTCAAACGGAATGAGTGTCACATTAGATTGGGTATTAGGAAGAACTATTTCATAACAGGGGTGGGTAAACACTGGCAGAAAGGCTGCCCAGATAAGCTGCCCCATCCCAGCAAACATTCAAGGTCAGCCTGGACGGGGTCTGGAGCAACCTGGTGGTGTGGAAGATGACCCTGCTCAGCAGGGGGCTGGGTTGGGTGACCCCTACACTGCTCCTTTCCCTAGGCACCCCAATGATCAAAGTGCAAATCAATCATTCCCACTCTCCCCTCCAAGTCCAGTTTCAAACTGGCTCATAAGAACAAGCAGAACCATGTAAAACACAATCTAGCAAGTCCAAAGGTCCCAGCTAAGCTTGCAGAACCACCAAGAACGCAGAATAAAGCTTACTTAGGAGAATTCCTAGAAGCAGAAGCCATTTCAAGATGCCAGGAATCCTTTGAGAATAAAGGGTGATCCAGTTAAAAAGCACAGGGATGCCAAATTCCTTATGAAAGCCTTTGTGAGCACTGATCCTGAAGATACGCCAGTCACACATAGGAATGATTTTAAACTCTTCACATTGACCCAAGAAAGCAGCTTGGATTTCACAAGGAAGGATCACCACTGAACGTGTAACTCCATAGAGAGTGTGCTGAGGTTTGTACATTTTGTGAGGACCAGCTTCTACTGCCTCACTTTAACTTCTGTGGTGGCTTCAAGAGTTGAGGAACCACCGAAGAGCTATGAACAAATAAAAATTCAAGTGTTCTCAGAGGTATTACAACAGTTGAGAGCTTCAAACAGGGAGGTGCAGCGCGTGGCCTGCTCCCTTTCAGCTTCATTTCATTTCAGCTCCCTTCAGCTTCATCCTGATAAAGTCCATTCTTGACCAGCGTGGAGGAGATGTCGTCTGCCACGCCGCTGAGGTAGAGCCAGTCCAAGGTCTCCAGCAGAGTGTTCACGGAGGACTTGGAGCCCTGCCTGTTCAGCCACTTGGAGAGCATGTCGTAGAAGCCATCGTCCGTCGTGGCCATGACCACGTCGTTCTCCTCCAGCTGCAGGCTGCGACCAAATTTCTTCCAGTAGTCTATGGGCACCTTTTGAGCGAAGATGTAAAAGGAATTCCGCAGCGCTGGAGGAGGAAGGGGACAGCTCAGGACATTCACAGGAATCTCAGCCCCCAGCACCCCCGTGGGACCCAGAACTTACCTGAAATGGGGTCGTTCTCATACTGTGGCACTGGAACCATATTTCTCTTGGGTTTCTCATTCTCTTGGGTTGTCATTGGCAGCCCCTGGAATGACAACGTCACTCCTGGAATGATGATGTCCTACAGCACCCACCAAGCCTCAGCACCAATGTGTGACTTATGGGGACTGGAGACCCTCTCTCTCTCTCTCAATCCCAGGGCTGTTGGGGTAGGAGATCACCACCCACCCCCAGGATTTCCATGTTTCCTGAATCCGGGATGGCAGCAGGCCCCGAGATGGGGGAGACAAGAGCTGCGTTTGCTCAGCATCAGTGTTAAATCCTCTGAGGACTTTCTCAGCTGCAACGAGCGGATTTTGACACCCTGATCCCACAAAGAAACCCTTCAGCATCTCGCTGAGTGGCCCAGGCCTGGAAGCCCCCCAGGATGACCAGATTTTGGGGCAGAGGGTGCCACTCACGTACCCGTTCCTTTGTCACTGTGTCACGCTGCTGAATGTGCTCGTTGGTGGTGTTGTCCTCTGTCCCCGTGCTCACCCTCCCGTACCACGGCAGCTTTCGAAACATGGAGCTCTGTGGCAAGGGAGAAACACAAACCATGGTTGGTTAGGAAGGCAGGACCCTGCCATGGATCCAAGGGCATGGATCCCAAGCCTGGAGGAGTCCTGGGTGAGCACTGGGATCTCCCCTGGGGACCCTGGATGTGCCAGCACTGCCACCAGGAAGGGGTTGATGGCAGTGAGGAGGGGGCTGGAAGCACCCAGGGCACTACCAGAGAGCCTCCTCTGCTCTACCAGAACCCTGCAGGGATGAGACTCATCCCCCTGCTCCCCCAGCCTTTCCAGGAGCTGCTGGTCAAGTGGGGAGCAGAGGGAATGGTGCACCTCACCCCAGCCCACAAACAGAGCCATCCCTCTGTGCCAGCCCGTGTGGAAGCCCCTGAGCCTATTGAGGGGAACTTCTGGGGTAATGCCCTGGGAAAATCTACCACAGGCTTCGAGAATGCCTGACTGCTTAGGGTGAGAGAAAAGAGTGCTCTGCAACACTGTGTTCACCTGCCCAGGTCCCTACAGGTCGCTGCCCCCTTCCCTGCCCTTGTGGCTTCTGACCTCCTACTTAACCTGAGACGCTGCTTTGATTCTGTCTTTTGTCCTTGGATCCCTTGGGTGTGAGTTTGCAATAAACCTCACGGGAACTCTGTACAGGAGCCCCGTCTGGTGTCTCTGTGCTGACCTGGCTGAGGAGTGTGAGTGTGGACTCGGGGATTATCTGCGCCCACCCGAGCGCCTTCCTCAGAAGACGCTTCCAGAGTCAATCACCACCCACTTTCCACACTGCAACAATCCTGGAAACTCACCACCATTTCGTAGGGCCTCCTGCTCGAGGGTCTCCCATCCCCTGCAAGATGTAAACAGTGCTGTGACCCCACTTCCCCCAGGCAGGACCCCCTTCCCACCCAGCCCACACCAGGAGGGTGCTCCCAGGGTCCCTCCTTCCCACCCAGCCCAGTGCAAAGCCCCCAGCCAGGGCGGGTGCTCTGGGGGTCCCCTGCGCCCACCTGGGCAGCTGCAGCAGCCTTTGAAGTAGCAGAACGCAGAAATCCCAACCAGGATCATTGCCATGACAATTATTCCGATGATGGCCCCCACACCTAAAGCAGACAAAGCAGGGGCATGAGCAGCAGCTCCCAGCCCTCAGCCCATCTGCCCTCCCCCAGCATCCCCACTCACTGAGGGAGCCGCTGGCCGTGGCAGGACCGCACTGGAGGTCACTGTGAGGCGTGCAGGGCTTCAGCTCCACTTGACCCTCGGGACACCTGGGAAGGGGACACAGGGCGGGCTCAGCAGCCGGAGCTGCGGCACAGCCCCGCGGGAGCCACGGCGGCACCCGACCCACCTGGCCTGGCACTTCTGGCACATCTCGCAGGGGTGGTCCGGCGGGCAGAAGGTGCCGTCCTTGCAGTCACACACCGTGTTCCTGTCGGGCCGGCAGGGACTCCGCTGCACCTGATCTGTGGGACAGAGGGGACGCGGCTCCATCCCGCTCCTGCGCTCCCAGCCCGGCCGAGCCGGACCAAATGCCCCCCCTGCTGCTGAGCGTCAGCTCCCCCTGCCCCACAGCTGCCCGTACCAAGGGAAGAGCAGTGTCTGCATCAACCTCCACCAGCAGCTTCCAGGGCCGCTGGGAGCCTCGTCCTGCTCTGTGCGGAGCTCCCAGCTTTGCACAAGGGACGTGGCCTTTAACAGACAGGGGTCTGGCACGTGCTGCTGCACAGGTTCCAGCCCCAGCCACGCTCTGGGGACACTGCAGGTGACGCTGAGCTCCAAGAGAGTTCAGCTGGACCCAGCCTGAGCCATCAGCCCTGCTCCCCCCAGCTCGTACCTTCCCTGCATTTCAAGCACTGCTGGCAATAGGGCAAGATGTTCGGATATTCCATGTAATCCCCGGGGCTGCAGGGCTCACACCTGCCAGAGATGTTTTCTCCTTTACACTCTTCTACAAGGTAGGTGCCTGAAGAGAAAGACAAACTCTGAACACACAGGACAGGGAAGGGCTGGAGCCCCAAGAGGGGCTGAGGGAGCTGGGAAGGGGCTCAGCCTGGAGCAGAGGAGGCTCAGGGGGGCCCTGGTGGCTCTGCACAGCTCCTGCCAGGAGGGGACAGCCGGGGGGGCCGGGCTGTGCTCCAGGGAACAGGGACAGGAGGAGAGGGAACGGCCTCAGGCCGGGCCAGGGGAGGCTCAGGGTAGGCACCAGCAGGAATTTCCCCTGGAAAGGGGGGGCAGGCCTTGGAACTGCCCAGGGAGGTTTGGAGTGCCCATCCCTGGAGGGGTCACCCAGAGGTGGAACTCAGTGACAAGGTGGGGATCAGGTACAGGTTGGGTTTGGTGGCCTTGGAGGCCACCAAAGGATTCAGTGATTCCACCACCAGCAAAGCTGAGAGGCAAATGAGGAGCCAACAAAAGGAAAATATTCCCATAATGAGTGCTTAGATCCACGACACTGGAGCAGGGCAGAGCTGCCCCTCAGGAGAAGCGAAGACATGGAACAGGAGCACAGAGAGGATGCAGAGGTGGGACCACCTCACCTGCAGGGCACTTCTGGCAATAAACACCGTCACTCTTCATGTAGTAACCTGGATCCAAGGGATCCAAGCTGTCCCTCCTCTGGGGGACAGCACTGACTCCCCAAGCGGTTGCCTGTTAAAACACACAGGAAAAACTCGGGTTAAAAACCACCCCAACCCCCAGGGCATGGGGGGAAAGGGAAGGGTGAGAGCCCAGTGAAGCAGGAGAGAGCTTTGGGGTGGCTCAGAGCCGCCTCAGCAAAAGGCACTTCCCACAAACCAGGACTGGCTTTTCCTTGGTGGAGCTCTGGGAGTTTGCAGGGGAATTCCAGGTTATCAGCAAGGCAAAGAATCGCTAAGGACCCCTTTTCCTACCCCTTTTCCTTCCCCAGTTTCTGAGCTCACCAACAGCCAGGAATGGAAGGGAAGGGTTGGAAGAGGAACGGGTTTGTGGGAGGAACCCAGTCCTGTGTCAGGGCTGGAAGGTGGCTCTGAAACCCCTGTGTTGCTGCTCTGGGCTTCCAGGGAACAGCATGGCCTCCTGATATCCCTGTTATTTGGAGTGGGATCAGGAAGAAAGGTCCCGCTTTCGCCAGCTCTCCACGTCCTTTTTCTGCTGTCTCAGTTCCTTCCGCCCTGGCCAGGTCAGACCATGGGGATGACGCTCAGCAGGAGTGGCCATTTGTCCCCTTGGACTTTGGGGGAGGTTTTGGGCACCTCAATGTCCCCAACAAGAAAATGCCATCGGCCTCGGAGCCAGCACAGAGCCAGTCCATGGCTATCCATGGATATAAAGCTGGATATCCATGGATATGAATCAGCCCCTACCTCCACCGGGGTGGCAGGCAGTGACATGTGACAACACCCCCCCTCTGCAACACGGAGGGTAAAATTTGCTTTTTATAACACATATTTCTGCTGTGACTCAAGCCGCCTGCAAGGGCTAAACAATAGCCAGCCCTCATCTCCTCCCCTCCGGATGCTTCCGGAGCTAGGACCGGCCTCCAGGTTTTCCTGGAGTTCCCCAGCAGGTGGGGATAGTCACTGGGGGTGTCAAGGTTGCTGCAAAGCCCCCACTAAAGCAGACCAGGCCAAGATAAGGACTCACACCCACCACGACCACGCCACGGAGCGCCCAAGCACGTGGGGCCAGCTCCAGACCTGATCCACAAATCCGTGTCCCTCCAATGCCTTCTCGGCTCTACATCTCCCAGGAGCTGGCTCTGCTCCTCTTTTCTCCAGCTAGGAACATCTGCGAGTTTGTACAGTGGTTTTTTTTTATCCACCTGAGGAGGTCCAGCCACAACAGCTTCACCCATTCTGGTTTTGGAAATCCTGGGAGTCAAGGGACAATTTGTCCCACTTGCACGGAGGAAAAAAATTCCACGTTTCTTCCCCCCCTGAACTCTGCCACGCTGTGAGGGGGATCACAGTGACACCACAGCGTTTTCTGCAGTTTGACCCCTCGGCCACGGGATTTCATTTACAAGGAACAGCAACAAATGCACGATAAGGTTATCAGCCCACAGCACCGTGCTGCCATCACTGACAAAACCATCAGTTGGAGAACCCAGCACGGTGAAATTCAGGAGTTTTCACCCACAATAAACAACCCGAGAAAACCTGGGGGCAGAGGAATTAGAGGCACAGGAATCCCTCATCAGCTAAAAGCCTCTTCCTTCTTGGGGGATCAAGTCTGGAGAAAAAGCTCGCAAAAGCAAAAACCTTTGAGCTTTCCCTGCTTCCATCCCCGATTTGTTTTTCTCCTGAGGTCATCCCAAAAGAACCCCACAGCCAAGGAGAGACCCCTCACTGAACTCCTGGCATGAAAGAGGATGAAACACATCCCACAGCCCCCCACGGCAGCGAGAGAAGAGGGGTAAGAGCGAGGTGAGCAGACACCTGACTCATCTGCTGCAGGGATTTTCCCTGTGAATTCTAGGAAACTCACAAACCCGTGGCCTGTGTCCAGGCCATTATGCAGGCCGCGACAGTTGACGCAATATCGTCAGATCGCACCATGTGAATCGTCACCGTGAGCAGCTCCCCATCCCTTTCATTCAAAAAGGCATAAAAAGTAAAAAATCCTGAGGCTCTTACAAGCGTGCATGGGTTTAGTAAGGCTTGACTTTATCAGGCCAGTCTAAAGAAACTCTGTTAACCGATGTAGGGAATGAATTGGGAATGAGAAGTTCTAGAAACCTGTTCTGGGCAGTGCTGATGTAATTCTGGGCTCCTACATGGGCGTGGGGTGCCAGGCCAGCTCTGGGATAAAGTCAGGACAGGATCTCTGGGATAAAACTCAGGGCAGGATCCTCCTGAATTCAAGCCAGAACAGAGTTCAGGCATTTATCAACTCTACAACATCCAATCCACAGGGATATCTGATATGCCCAGGTGAAATTTTTCTGTGCTAAATCATCTGAGCGAGTTTCATTCCTGCTCGGGAATGTCCGCGCCACTGTGGGGTCATTAAACATCTCCAGCGAGTGAATGGCACACACGGCTTGGGAGTGAAGGCGCTGGAAATCCCCTTCCCGGGCTCCGGCAGGGAGCCCCAGGTCCAGCCCGCAGCCTTTGACATCACCGGGCCCGTGGCCTCAGATCCAGGGCGCTGAGATCGCTTTCCCCACCGCTTCCCGTTCCCCTCCCAGGCCCCCAGGGGGGCTTTTCCCGCATCCCCGGCCTCAGGCTCACGTCCTCCGGGTACCCCGATTCCCGCTGTGCCCATCAGAACCCCCCCGATCCTCACCTGCCCATTTCTATCCTCCGGNGCGGGGTCCCCACGAGCCCACCCGCCCCGTCCCACTGACCGTGACCAGCAGCAGCAGCAGCGGCAGGCAGCGCCGTCGGGACCGGCGCATGGTGAGCGCAGCCCCGGCGGGGCAGGGCGCGGAGAGGGCGCAGAGAAGGCACAGAGGGCAGGCAGGCAAGGCAAGGCCAGGCAGGCACTGCGAGAGCTGCGGGCAGGTGTGGGAGAGCTGTGGCCGGCACTGAGCGGGCAGAGCTTCTGAGACGGGTCCGGACGAGGCAGGGCTCCTGGCTCGGGAGGGCAGGGCGAGGGCGGGACAAGGAACGGCGAGGGCCCGGCCCTGCGCGGCGACGCCAGCTCCGCACTTCAAAGCCGCTAAGGTTCTCTGGTGTGTGACCCGTGGTTCGACCCGAGAAGGCGAATTTGCTCTCGCAACTTTCCCCTTTGCCTTTAGTTTTTTTTTTAAAGCCGCTCTTGTTTTCTCGCTGTTTTCGCTCACCCCACAAGGGGAAGTTTCGGAGTGACTTGTCAGGGTGTCGCTTCTCCGTCTTGCATTTTTTCCCCATTATTCACCGGAGTCGAGCGAGCAGAGCCGCAGTTCTCTTTGTGTTCTGGGGAAAAGGGTGTAAAGCGAATAAAGCCGCCCCGGTGAGAAATCCGGGATTCCCGTGGGATCCGAGGTGCACAGCACGGCGGCCTTGCAAAAATAGTGGCCATCCCTCTTGCCTCGGTCGTCGGTTGGATTTTGGTTTTTTTGGGTTTTTTTTGTTTTGTTTCGTTTTGATGTTTGGGTGGTTTTCTTTTGTTTTGGTTGGTTTTGGTTTGGTTTTCTTTTTTTTGTTTGTTTTTGGGGTTTTTTTTGGGGGAGGGGGAGGGGATAGAACTCGAGATGAAAGGGGAAAAAATGTAAAAAGTTTAATCTTTGGACGTTCTGCTGTTGCACAAACTGCTCTGCTTCTGCACGTTATCAGGGGAGTATGTGAGAAAAATTAAATCCAAGAAAAGCCTGATTTCACTGAGATGGCGGAGGTGTGGTGGTGGTGTTGGACGGGAGCAGTAGAGGGGCTCTAGGAAGGACAGGAACCCGGAGACTTCAGAGCCCCTTCCAATACAAAAGGGGCTCCAAGTAAACTTTTCCAGGTCACTTCCAACCCAAACCATTCCAGGATGGGGATTCTGAGAGAAAGCCGAGGCAGATTCTTGCGTTAATCTTCTCCTAAATTCCGTTGCCAGCGCCTCCCCTTAATCTTCTCCTAAATTCCGTTGGTTGCCAGGGCCTCCCCGGTGACTCACCGGAGGGAGTTGAAAGGTTTTCATTTTGCTGCAGGTTTTCCTTTGCCCGAGGCAATATGCAAGTGACTGGCCTGGAATATGCAGCAAAAATGCTGCTGGCCAGGAAAAGGGCTGGGTGCATCGACAATGCCAAGGGGGAGGAGGGTAGCGAGGCTCCTCGGATCTGGCTGGATGAGTAGGATCACCCCAAATCCGCTCCGGGTGTGGATATTTGGGGGGAAGCACCTTCTCTTTGGTGCCTGAGCTCACGGCGGGACAGGCGACGGCCACGGGAGTTATTCAGCCTGGCTGTGCCACAATTAATGAAGCTGAACTGTGATTTCAAGGAGGAGAAGAAAAATTCTGCTCATTTCCTGGGTGGGTAT
This sequence comes from Regulus satrapa, assembly GCA_013396955.1. Taxonomy (NCBI): domain Eukaryota; kingdom Metazoa; phylum Chordata; class Aves; order Passeriformes; family Regulidae; genus Regulus; species Regulus satrapa. Next base: position 97,541 of record VWZN01011803.1, on the reverse strand, counting down.
TTCTATTACAGGCCCCCAAAAGTATGTGGGGCCTTTTGTTTAACCAAAACCATGTGTTCTGTGCTCTGGACACCACTGACTGCAGCTGAAGTCATTGGAGTCCTCAGGGAATGATTCATTTTTCAGTTAGAGCAGAGCTTCAGTGAGGTTTAGGTCTAGGACTACAGCTAAAAGTTAATCGATATGCAAATGGGATGGGAGAGGAGTCGACCTCTCTGAAAAATCAACCTGGTTCTCCTTAGGGAACTGCTGTGCCTGAATCCAGGCCGGAAAAATCGGGATGTGTGGCAAGGGGCACAAGGAAGTGGAACATCCCAGTTTGCCCCACAGTTCAACCTGGTTCCACCTGTCCACCCCTCAGCATCCAGACCCTGGGATCCCATCCTCCTCCCACCAAACTCTCCTTGGGCTTTCTCTTTCCATCTTGGTCTCCCCATTTGTAAAAACGCCCCAAGTTATCTGCGCTGACAAACCACAGGGGGAATATCTGTCCAAAGGCAGCTCAGTGTCCGGCCCGAGGGCGTTTAAGATGTGGAGAGAGCTCAGGATGGTCACCCTGTCCCAGTCCCCGGCCATCCAAAGAGTGGACACTGGGCAGACACGTCATTCCCTCTCCCTGCAAGAATTTCCACCCTGCAAAAAGCACCGTGGTTCTCATTTTTGGGCAGGCTCTGTCCACAAGTGAGACAGGGCTGTGTGTTTATCTCCCAGGGCCAGACTTCCAGCTTTTATCACCCCCAGCCTGTTTGCCCCACAGCTCCCTCTGCACCAGCACCCCCCGGAGCCGGGAGGCTGCCCCCCAGCACAACACTGCGGGGAAATCTGGCATGTTGAGAAGAAGAGAGGACCCTCCAGTTTTGGGGTCTTAAATGTTCCCCTGGCTTGCTCAGTTCTGCTGCAAGTGGAGAATAGAACGAGCGCGAAGGTTGGAGCAGGAGTTTGGCTCAAGTCCCGCTCTCTTAACAGTGGAGAGAAGAGAGTCCAGAGCCTGAAATTCCCACAGGGAAGAGAGCAATGAACTGTGGCTGGGGATGCTGAGCTTTATCAGCCGCAGTTAATGGGTAACCTCACCCGGGCTGTCTGTCCTGTCTGACTCAGCGGCTGTTTGTTCAGCTCCCAGTTTTGCCCAAGACTGGGGCTGTGGGAGGCTCTAATCTCCCCTCCCAGAGCGTCTCGCAGGGGCTGTGACCCTCAGCGCACACGGGGGAGCTGCTTGGCTACGTGCACGTTCGTGTTTTATTTTTGAACATCCCCGTCCAGTTTTGCCTTCAGTTCTCTGCTGCCTCCCAACTGTTTTTGTGCCTGGGAGGGTTCTGAGGCCGCGCGATAATTTTGACCTTTCCACCCTTCCTCCTGACAAACGAATTATTTGTCTCATCAATTCCAAGTTCCTCTTTAAAGTAAAAAAAAAAGAAAAAAGCTTTGGCGGGCTGTGAACTTCATCAGAACGAAGCTCAGTTCGGCACTGCACTTCCTTGGGAAAGCTGGGCAAAGCACCCTGGCCCTCTGTGCCTCAGTTTCCCCTCTGCAGTGAGAGATTTCTGCACTCACTCCCTTGGCCTGCTTTATTTTTGGGGTTTGTGGGGTGCTCAGGGCAAGCAGGTGGCTTTTTCATCCTTTTTCCATTTCCCTTTCCCAGGGCAGCTTCCCAGCCTCTGAGCTGCCAGCCTCTGGGCAGGGGAAAGGTAAATAAACCCTTGTCCTTCCCCTGCCAGCCCAGAGCCCTGAAACCAGGGAAAATTAACAGTAAATGCAGCCTGAACTCAGATCTCTCCCCTCCCTTCCCTCCCCTTGACCCAGGACTTAAAAGGAGCTGTGGGATGAAGGAGAGGGTGAGGGTTTTGCAAAACTCCAAATCCAAACTCATTATCCAATCTCCCTATCCAAACTCATTATCAAACTCCACATCCACCTGCCAGCTTGGAAACTGCAGCAGGAGCTGGAGCAGAAACATCTGGCTCTGCAGGTTGAAATGATGGATAAAATCCAACTTTTTTCTTAACCTTGGAGAGTCCCATCCCAGGTTAAACCTCCGCGGGGTGGGAGTCCATGAGGGGACAGAGCTGCTGCTGTTCCCTCCCCATGCACAGCTACAAAAGCAAATTAAAAACTGAGGATTTTAAACCACTGAGGATGTCTTGAATATTTTCTCCCTAATTTCTCAGAGCCGGTGGATTGGCATTCTCCAGCCAATCTATATTTTAATCTGTATCTCGTAAATTATATCACCTTTTTTTACCCCCCAGCTGAATTTCCAGGAGGGATTGTGCTGCTTTGGGCTGAGCTGGAGCCCAGATTTATTTAATTTTTCTCACAGGAGTTGTCTGGGGCCTGTGCTGGATCTGGGGCTGTTTACAGTGAGATGTTTTCTGTATTTCTGAGCAGGGCTACAAAACCTCCAGGCTTTCCCTGCTTCGAGTGGGATAAGAAACAAGACTTTGGGAGGGGACACAGCTGGGATTTATTCCTAGTATTCCATCTAACCCTGTCCCACCTCCTTCCTGTGCTGTGTCACAGGGCTGAGGCAGCTCCACAGGTGGGGTCTCGCCTGATCGAGGCAGAGGGGAAGCAGAACATTTGGAATGATGGGATTTATCTTCCCAGAAATGTGTGCTGGATCCCTGCTTCCCTGGGAAGGGCAGAGGGATTTATTTGGAATGATGGCTTCCCAGAAATGTGTGCTGGATCCCTGCTTCCCTGGGAAGGGCAGAGGGATTTATTTGGAATGATGGCTTCCCAGAAATGTGTGCTGGATCCCTGCTTCCCTGGGAAGGGCAGAGGGATTTATTTGGAATGATGGCTTCCCAGAAATGTGTGCTGGATCCCTGCTTCCCTGGGAAGGGCCGAACAATGGAAACCAGGGAGGGAATTGCTGCTTTGGCATTCCTCACCTATCTGAGTGTCTGTACCTCTGCCACTTTGACTCCCACATCTCTCCCCATGCCGCTGTGGGGGAGCAGCCGTGTGGGGCTGAGCTTCCAGCTGGGATCCATCCCCTCCCGGGCTCAGACCATCCTTGGGCTCCTTCCATCCCCCAGCCTGTGATCCCTGCTCCAGCCGCCTCCAGATCAAGGCCAAATCTCTCAGATTTTCTCACTGAGCCCCGTGAGCCTCCTTTAAACAAACCCTCGTGATCTGATGCTGCCGTTTCCTTCCTGGAGCAGCATTATTTTTTTTTTTTCCTGACAACCGCCAAAACGTGCCCTCCTTAAAGCCAAGGCTGGATTTCAGCAGGAGCCATCCCAGCTCTTCAGTTTTCCAAGCACAAAATGATGTTATTTTGGGGTAGAACTGGAGGGATTAATAAAAAATTTTGGCTTGGAAGGAGCTAAAAAACCCCCCCTGCCAGTGCTGAGTCATTCCCAGACTTCCATGGATTGGTTTAAAGGCAGCTCTGGGACCTGCCGCCTTCCCTGCAGCATTTGGGGCCGGCCAGGGGAGCAGAGCCAAGGTGGTGTCACCAAATTCCGCAGAATTTGGACCAATTTCATTTCGTTTCCATCTCAATTCCCTTTCCTCCCTAAGACACTTTGGATCAGGCTCCAAATATGGAAAAAACCCCATGGATGAAAGGAGAGCAGCTCCTCCCGTGGCTGCCAGAGCCTGGAAAGTCCCTTCCCCGTGGCACCCGCTGTGACCCGCTGGGCTGGATGGCTTCTCCTGATCCCCAGAGGGGCCTGATGGCTCCCCTTTGTCCAGGAAAAAAGGGGAAAGGGACAAAAAGGGAAAAGGGACAAAAAGGGAAAAGGGAAAAGGAGTCCTGCTCTGGAAAATCCCAGCTTTGGGGCTGGGGGATGAAGGGAAGGGAAGGGAAGGGAAGGGAAGGGAAGGGAAAATACTAAAAATATGCAGGAGGGTGGAGTTTTTGCTAAAACAGTGCAGACTGAAATAGTAGGATTATGAATTTTTCTAGTACTGGTACTTTGCTGTGGCAGCCAAGGGATGCAGTAGATAATTGGGTTCTCTGAATCCACTTAGGTTGTATTGTTTGAACTGCAATGTAATTAAAATATAAAGAGTTAATTGAAGAAGAGGGATCTCTTCTACTCTGCAGGAGGCCAGGCAGGCACGTACCACATTCCCTTCTGGTCATA
>VWZN01011803.1:81174-91864 GCA_013396955.1 Regulus satrapa | reverse complement strand
TGAATTCCGCGCTCTGAGGGCCGGGCACGGCGTGCCCAGAGGAGCTGCGGCCGCCCCTGCTTCCCCGCAAAGCGGCCAAGGACGGGTTGAGCTAAGGGAAGGTGTCCCTGGGCATGGCAGGGCTGGCACGGGGTGGGATTTGAGGTCCGCTCTGGCATTCTGCCATCTGCGGGCTGTGGTGTGTGCGCGGTGTGGGAGGCCGAGCTGGAATCAGCGCTCACCGGGGCCTTGAGGGAATCCCACGGGAACACTGATGCGAAGCGGGGCGATCTTGCCGGCGGTGTTGTGGTGTCGCAGCTGCTGGGGGCACCGCGGAGGTGTCGAGCTGGTGTTTGCAGCCAGAGGTTTTGTGCTGTGAAATTGCAGCCGGGCACTGGTACCTCGAAGAGGCTCAGAACAGCAGGAGCTCTGCTGGTGACCTGAAAATTAAAACCAGTAGATGTGAGAAGCCGCAATTTAATATAGAAACAGAAGTGCCGTGAAATGGCTGATTACTCCTAAAATTGACCCTCCACGTTCATTTCCTTCTTTGATGCCTCATCAGTTTAAGTCAGAAAACCGGGAGAAACTTGCAAAATGGGAAAAAAAAAGAGTAAACAAAAGGTACTTGGGGTGCGGAGCAGGCAGGGGAGGAGTGGGAACCTCTGTGTGCTTCCAGCAATAGCATCTCAAACCTGAGCTGGACTCGGTGTAGAAAATGCTGCTGCAGTGGAGGATGTGCAGGATACCCAAGGTTTAGACTGACTGTGCTCAGTTCCACGTGAATTATCTCTCCCCCAGGCGTGGGAAGCTCCAGAGGGAGTCAGACTTCATGGCCAGTGTAGACAGCAGCTGGATCTCGTGGGGTGTGGGAGTTTTCATCCTGAAGCCCCTCAAGTGGACCCTCTCCAGCGTGCTGGGGGACAGCAAAATTCCCGAGGAAGAGGAGGTGCTGATTTACGTGGAGCTGCTTCAGGTGAGTGCTGTGGAGAGCTTTCCTGTGCATCTCCAGGAAAACCAGGAGTCATTTCGTGTGCTGGGAAGGAGGGGTCAGGGCTGAGCAGATCCTCATTGGTGCTCCTGAGCTCTTCAGAAGCCTGGAGAGAGATGGAAGGAGTGACTTGGGGATGGGAAGTGATTTAGATCTGCTGATGTTCCTTGAGAATAATGGAGCTGCTTCAAGGGCTGGGAGAGCTGGGAATGCTCCCCTGGAGAAGAGAAGGATCCAGGGAGAGCTCCGAGCCCCTGGCAGGGCCTGAAGGGGCTCCAGGAGAGCTGGAGAGGGCCTGGGGACGGGGGATGGAGGGACAGGACTCAGGGAATGGCTCCCACTGCCAGAGGGCAGGAATGGACGGGATATTGGGGAGGAATTTCTCCTGTGAGGGGGGGATGGAATTCCCAGAGGAGCTGTGGCTGCCCCTGGATCCCTGGAAATGTCCAGGGCGAGCTTGGAGTGCCCTGGGCCAGTGGGAGATGTCTGTGCCTGATGGGATTTAAGGTCCTTCCACCCCAAACCATCCCATGGTTCTGACAATGACTTTTCACTGACTCCAAGAAAAGGGAGGGACACAATTCTTGGCTTGTCCAGGAGGGCAGGAACTGTGCTGGGAGCCAGCTGTAAATTCCTCTGTAGGACATGCCTTCCACTCAGCCCGAGCTCCACCTGCTCCAGGGATGAGCAGGGGATGGAGCAGTCACAGCCTGGCCATCCAATGGCCCACCAGCCTGGATTCCCTGGGCGTTATTCAAGCTGGTTTCCCACAGGATTGGAGCTGTCCTTGGATCCTGTCCCAGCCCCTTTTCTCTCTCTGCTGCTCTGTGAGTCTGCAGGATGAGCCCCAAGCCTTGCTGTGCTTGTCTGGATCAGTGTCCAGCAGAAATGCAGGAAATCTTTAAAAGGCAGGAATTTTTATTTGGTTCAAACCTTCTAGGAAGTGCAGGGGAAGCCAATTGAAGCCTGTGTGGTTCCTGTGCTGTTCCACAGCATTTCAGGGAATGTCAATAACGGAGTTTTGGTTTTTTGTGGATGATTATTTTGAGAGTCCCCTACGGCTCATTCTGGAAGTCGCTCCTGAAGTGTCCACGTTGGGAGGATTTGGGAAGAGCGGGGATGCCGTGTGGGCTGACAGCATCCCTGTGCTGCCTTGGAGGGGCTGCAGAGGCTGGGCAGAGTTAGAGAATGCAGGGGGCATTTCCTGAGGTGGGCATTTCCTGAGGTGGGCATTTCCTGAGGTGGGCATTTCCTGAGGTGGGCATTTCCTGAGGTGGGCGTTTATTGAAACCCTTCCATGGATTCACCTTGGCCCCTCAGAGCCTCGCAGAGGCTGCGCCCACCATGGACAATGGTCACCAGTTTCTCAGACAGATAAAAGTTTGGTCCATTTACATATCAGGGGTTAATCCTCCAAGTGCAGCCTCAGGTAATGCAGTCGTTCAGCCCCACTTTGCTCCCCCCATAACTCCCTTCTGGTTATACTTTTCGGGGGCAGAGGCAGAGGCTGTCCTTGGGTCTCAGGCCTCGAGGGATTGTTTTGTCTGCCAAGATACGAAGACAGTGACTGGCACTGTCTGGAGTTTAGTTATGCACTCATGCAGTACAGGATTTGGGGAATGCAAAAGGTGAAATCCTAACGTGGATGCCTTGCAGGAGAAGGCAGAGGAAGTTTATCGCCTCTACCAGAACTCTGCCCTCTCTTCCCACCCCGTGGTCGCCCTCTCGGAGCTCCGCTCGCTCTGTGCCGGGCTCTGCCCCGATGAAAGGACCTTCTACCTGTTGCTGCTCCAGCTGCAGAAGGAGAAGAGGGTCACCATCCTGGAACAGAATGGAGAGAAGGTACAGGGTCCAGGTGACTGCTTTTGGGTGGTATCATCCCTGTCTTGCATTCCGTCTGCCTGGAGAGAAGTGGATTTTAGCTGTTTTGGTGGCTAACGTGGGTGTTCTCTGTCTGGAAAGGTAAACTCCACGTGCTCCAGTGGTGTTACATGGTTGTAGGTGACAAGAAATCCTCATTTCTGTCGTGGCAGGTTCTTTAGACGTTTATAATAATTCTGATTTAATTTAAGAGTTTAAAACGTGGCAGACCCTGCAGGTTGACCGTTCCAATGACACAAACTGCACACCTCTGGAATCAGCCTTTTCTGAAAAGCTTTTTCTGTTTGTTACTTCCTACAGAGGTGCAGGCACTCAGCTCTGAGATTCCACTTTCCCTGTAGTGTTCTGAAGTCCTTGGGAGTCTGCCATTCCCATTCCCTTCCAGAATCCAGCTGTAAATCTTCCAGGTGTTCCATTAAGGCTTTTTGTTTCCATATTGCTGATCCTGGTCCTAGCTAGTTTAAATCTTAAATCCTGTGAGGACTGGGACATCCTCATGACTCCAAGGCCTAAACTGGGAGTGCAAAAACTTCTTTTCCTGCCTTCCAAGTGAAAGTATTCCTAAATTCAGATTTCTGGGAAGTGACTCCAGCCTGTGCTGCTCTGATTTCAGATTGTGAAGTTTGCCCGAGGCCTCCACGCCAAGGTGTCCCCCATGAACGATGTGGACATCGGAGTTTATCAGCTGATGCAGAGTGAGCAGCTGCTGTCACAGAAGGTGGAGTCCCTTTCCCAGGAAGCAGAGAAGTAATTTGGGGAAGGGTGGTGGGAACAACATCTGTGGGATGTAGAACTTTGGGACACAATTAGAAGCTGCTTTCTTGTGTTCTTCCCTGTTCATAAACAAAATAGTCCTAGCCATGTGCTGGGATGGCTTTTCCAGCCTTTGTTCCCTCTTTCCCTATGAAAAAGGTGCAGGGAATGGCTGTGAGGAATGTTTGCAAGGATTTGGAATGTGTTCAAGGACTTGAGGGAATCGACAGCGGTTTGAGGGTGGTTGTATCCAAATTGTACTGTTGTGGTCTCCTCAGACAGAGGGAGAGGGTGCTTGTGGTTTGTGAGACAAAGAAGAAATAAATTTCCGTTCCTTTTTTCATCTTCCAGGTGTAAAGAGGATGCCAGGAGTGCTTGCAGAGCTGGGAAGAAGCAGCTGGTGAGTGGAACTCCCAAGGAAATGTCCTGGAGCTGCTCCAGAGCTGCAGATCATGCCCGGGGTTAAACCTGGGGGCTCCATCCCAGGGCTCTTGGAGTGGTGGCTCTGAAGCCAGAGCTCTCCTTAAGGTGAAGGATTTCTTTTTCCAGAGGGAGGTGATAAAGGGAAATGGAAATAAACTCTTAAACCCACTTGTTCTGTGTGTGCCTCAGGGATTCCTGATTGTTTTGGGGTTTACTTTATGACTCTTCCAATCCCAGGACATCCTGAATTGGAAGGGACTCTTTTTTATGAATCATCAAAACCAAACTCCTGGCTGCTTTTTGAAATTTTTTTTTTTAATTTATCAGTTTAATTTTTTTCTTGAGATGGTCATTTCTGAACGAGTTTTGTACAAACACACATTTCACAACCTTTCTCTGCTTTTCCTACTCTCTTTATGATTCAACAGGCTACAAATACCTGCTTTTAATCAGCATGAAATTCCACCAGGATTGCTTTTCTGGAAGGGAACTTCAACACACCCAAGTGATCCAGGAACACCTGGATAAGCCCATAAGGACACTTGGCCATTCCCTATTTTTAGAACTTTCTCCCAGTTTTCCCATGGTGCCAGCAGGAATTATTTGACTCACCAAAGGGGAGGGGAGACTTCCCAGATGTGTGTGTGAATTTATAATGAATAAATGAACTAAAACCTTTCTATTTTTTGCTAACATCCTTTTGATAATTGTCGTGGAATATTGGTTAGCTCTGGCAAGTCTGTCTAAACTATTGCAAAAGTCACACTAAAGACTTGTGTTTCTGTAACATTACACTAAATAAGATTTGGTTCTATCCCTTTTGTGAGCTATTTTTTGGCAAAAAAAACTTCTCCATAAATCTCAATTCCCAGATTTGTTCAGGTGTTTGCTAACTGTAGCAAAAAAGGGGTAATTTTATTAATTCAATGGGGCTGTATTTAAATTTCTCAGATAAGGCAATAGAAAGGAAGCTTTTGCCAGAAAAGCTCTACAGAAATAACAATTCCTGTAGCTTTTCTGTTGATATGAAAATGAAGCCTTGCAGGCTCCACGGGTGAACAAGGAACGCCAGGTTTGATCTGTAGCTCCTCTGCTCAGCTCTCGTCTGCTTGATGGTTTCTTCCTCTTGGGATTGTCCTCGGTGCATTCTTGGGAGCACCCACAGAAACACAAGCACATCTTTTCCTTTAGATTATCGGTCACAAAGGACATTCCATTGGGCCTGTCTCAGGCTTTCTAATTCCAACAGGGAATTAGAATTTTCTTTCCATTTCCCCCGTGCCATTCTTTGAAAAACGCTGGGTGGGGTTCTGCAAAAGAGCTGCTGAAAAAAATAAATACAAATCCAAAGCAGCTCAAGCTTTGCTCAGCCTCGGGTGAGCCCTGACCCTCGCTGAGCCCCGTGTGTGTTTGTGTCCCCGGGCAGGCCCTGAGGTGCCTCAAGTCGAAGCGGAGGACGGAGCGGCGCATCGAGGAGCTGCACTCCAAGCTGGACGCCGTGCAGGGCATCCTGGACCGCATCTACGCCTCGCAGACCGACCAGATGGTACCGTGGGCTCCTCCCGGCCTCTGCTCCAGCCCCTCTCAGCCCTGCCCAGCCCGGGCTGGCCCTGGAGTAGCCCTCTGCAGAGAGCTCCCTCCTTGTCCTGCTGCTTCTCCAAGGATGCTGCTTGGGAAGCGGCTCTGGAGAGGAGCTCCTGCTGTTCTCATCAGCAGTGTGCATCTTTTTGTCTTTTCTTTTGAATTTCCAAGTGTTCAATACCTAACAGCTTGGAGCTCATGAGCATTGTGCATCTTTTTGTCTTTTCTTTTGAATTTCCAAGTGTTCAATACCTAACAGCTTGGAATTCATGAGCATGGTGCATCCTTATCACTTTTATTTTGAATTTCCAAGTGTTCACTACCTACCAGTGGAGTTCATTGTGTATCCTTATCACTTTTATTTTGAATTTCCAAGTGTTCAATACCTACCAGCCTGGAGTTCATCAGCATTGTGCATCTTTCTGTCTTTTATATTTTATTTCAAGGTATTTAATGCCTACCAGCCTGGAGTTCATGGTCATTGTGCATCTTTATCACTTTTATTTTGAATTTCCAAGTGTTTAATGCCTACCAGGCTGAAGTTCATCAGCATTGTGCATCTTTTTGTCTTTTCTTTTGAATTTCCAAGTGTTCAATACCTAACAACCTGAAGTTCATCAGCATTGTGCATCTTTTTGTCTTTTATTTTTTTATTTCCAGGTCTTTAATGCCTACCAACCAGGAGCTCATCACCCCTGTCCATCTCCATCTCTTTTATTTTTTATTTCCAGGTGTTTAATGCCTACCAGGCTGGAGTGGGAGCTCTGAAGCTTTCCATGAAGGATGTGACTGTGGAGAGGGCAGAGAACCTGGTGGATCAGATCCAAGAGGTACTGGAACAGCAAAAGGAGCAGCCAGGGGGGTGTGGCTGTCCCCGGGAAACCTGCCCAGATATTAATTAAATATTAATTCTTTGGTTGCTTTTTATTATTTGGGGTTTTTTTCCTTTATGGCACCAAAGCAAACTGACTTCATTTTGAGCTAAAACATCAGCAAGAAGATTTCTGTGTCTTCTGGTTTTGCTGTTATGTATTTTAATTTCAATTTGTGCATTTTTGTGGGTTTTTTTTCATCAGCAATATTGGGGAAGCACCCAGCTTTCCTAGAAAGTCTTTAGGTTTATTAAAAAGACAAATCAAACCTTTGAAAGCTGGAATGCAGCAGTGCATGAAACAGCTTGACGTTTAATTTTGTTTTGGTTTGTTGTGTTTTATTCTATTTTATTCTATTTTTATTCAATTTATTCTAATTTTATTTTAATTCTATTTTAATTTTTATTTTGTTTTTATTTTATTTTTAAAATTTTATTTCATTTTATTGTATGGTTCTTTTCTTCATAGGTTGGTCTTCACGAGCTCAAAGGTCTTTTCCAACCTAGTTAATTCTGTGATTCTGTAATCTGCATTTCAGTGAGGGAAAGGAGTTAATTCTGCAGGAATTGAAGTGAGCAGAGCAGTCTGGCTGCTTAAGCTGGTGTGAAAAAACAGCCAAGGATTAATTTTTTAACACCATCAGCTCAAACTGAGACTTCAGCTCGAGTGAGGGGATGCAAAATGTTGTGGCTGAGACGTGTTGGTCTTCAGCTTCCTGATTCTGGAGCCCAAGCTGCAATTTCAACTCTTGATTTCTGTGAAAAAGCTCAAATCAGGGAGATATTTTTACTCCCGCTGTAAAATTCTCCTTTGGGTTTGATCCTCAAGTGTGCCACGCTTGGTGTTGTAATTTATTATTATGAAATAATCCTCATGTTCCTTGTGAAAGCTGTGGTGGAAATGCCTTTTGCACTCATTCCTGCTGCCTTTAGGTCCACTTCTGATCTTTTTATTTCTGCTTTTGCTAAAGCAGCTACAGTTGGGCACAAAATTAAGTTCTCTAATTTTTAGCTAATTCTGTTTATTTTGTCTCAGCTTTGTGACACTCAAGATGAAGTGGCCCAGACTCTGGCTGGAGTGGGGATCAATGGTCTGGGTATGTCCTGGAGATTTATCCTGTGATCATCCCTTCCCTGCTCCCTCCTTTCCCTGTTCCCTTCCCTGCTCTCTCCTTTCCCTGTTCCCTTCCCTGCTCCCTCTTTTCCTTCTTCCCTCCTTTCCTGTTCCCTTTCCTTCTTCCCTCCTTTCCTGTTCCCTTTCCTGTTCCCTTTCCCTGCTCTCCTTTCCCTGTTCCCTTTCCTTCCCTCCTTTCCCTGTTTCCTTCCCTGCTCCCTCCTTTCCCTGTTCCCTTTCCCTGCTCCTTCCTTTCCTGCTCCCTCCCCACATTCAGCAGCTTCCTGGGGGAAGAAACTCTTCCCAAAATACCAAAGTTGGTGCCTTGAGGACAACGGGGAGCAGGGAGTTCTCCCCTCTTGCAGTTTATTCATCTCCAAATCCTCGTGGTTCCCATTTGGGGCTGGATTTCAGTTCAAAGCTCTGTAATGTCGATTGAAATCTATTTTTAGGGTGGCTGCTGCTTTGTTTTTTTTGAAGTGATGAGCTTTTTCCTCTGGCCTGGCTGTTGCTGCAGCTTGTTTGCCTCTGCTGAAAGCTGCCAGAGTTTCTTGGCCTCCGTGCCAAGAAAAAAAAATCCTCCCTGACACCAGGACTGAATTTTCAGTCCTTTAAAAGAATTACAGTCAATTCCTTGTGAGTAACGATGGATGGGAGGAACAAAACTCTGCTTTGGATCTCGGTCTGCGCTGTGAGGATGCCACTGAATTCTCCTTGGAGCTGAAATGTTTTCTTTAATCAGCAGAGATGGACTCGGAGGAGCTGGAGAAGGAGCTGGACAGTCTCCTGCAGGACTCGAGTAAGGATCCCCTGGATCTGCCTCCCGTTCCCCAGAAGGTGCTGAGTGCCCCCATCTCCGACGCCGAGCTGGAAGCTGAGCTGGAGCAACTCTCTGTGTCTGCTGGAGGTGGGAACGGCAGCAGGGCTGGGAGGGAGCTGCCCTGGGAGCTGGGACAGAGCTCAACCCAGTCCTGGGAGAGCTGGGAATTCTGCCCTGATCCTGGCTCAGCAGAGCTCAACCCAGTCCTGGGAGAGCTGGGAATTCTGCCTGGATCCTTTTCCAGGGGTGGAGGGAAAGTTGAAGGCTCTGTGAGAGAGCTGCTGCTTGGACTAATTGCTTTTTAAGATTTAATGGAGTTGTACAAAGCCAGGTAGTGTTGGAAGGGATAAAACAGACAGGATTTGTCCAGCACTCAGTATCTTCCCTGGAATGTTCTTTATGTGGGACAGGCCTGCTTAAACGGAGCTTTATTTACTAATAAGGAAATAAATAATAAGAATTATAAATAAATTCTATTTTATGATTTATTCATAATCTTTTTGGGTCCCTTCCAACTTAGGATATCCTGTGATTTAGTAGCAGTGAATGACCGGAGTTTATGGGCTTGAACTGAGCTTTTCCTACACCTGTCTTGGACAATTTCATTTTTCCTTTCGGGAATCTGTTCCTGAGCTATTCCACAGGATTGGCCGTGTAGTTTCCCTTCTGTTTGTGCAGGTTAGAGCTTCAGTTTCCAGAGCATTCCCTGTCAAACGTGGAACGTGGGACTGCAGAGGGATGGAGCTGAGCAGGGAAGCACCGAGGCACTCTGGAATTGTATTGGGTGGTCGTGGATGTGATTGATGAGTTCTGATCTCCGTTGCAATTCTCTCCACAGATCTGGCACAAAAGACTCCCTCTGCTTCTTCTGAACCCAAAACAGCTCTGGGACTTAATCTCTGAAGAGCCAACAGAATCCTGTTGCTGCAGTTTGGGAAGTTGTCTCCATGTTCCTTGAATCATGAGCAGAACTTCCAAGGAGAGGAGGACACCCCCTGTCCTTCTGGATCTGTCCTTGCTCAGCAGCAGGAGCTCCTGCCGTGACAATCCGCTCCGGACTGGCCCCAGCTGGTGTTTGTCATCTCTGTGCCAACATCTGCACTGGTCTCGATCCGACTCGTGACCCCGAGTCGCTGCCACATCCAGTCTTCCCTCCTGGGAACGCAACTCCAGTGAAGATAAACTCTTCTGTGTCCATAACAGTGCTGGGTTTTGGGTTTGATTTTGATTTCTCTTCTTTGCTGTGGCTGATGTTGAGAATCTGAGTAGCGGCGGCGTTGCGGTGGCTCAACATTTGGCTGTTTGTGTGGTTGTTTAGAGCACTTGGCACATCAGTTCTGCCCTTGCCGTACCTGCAGCGAGCTTAAAACACCTGGTGGTTGTTGTGTCCCTCCCTCTGGATCCTGCACTGACAGCCAGGCACTGGAACTGCTCAGTTTTAGGAGATTTTGGTGCTGTTTAGAGAGGGCAGCAATGGCAAGCACAAGATAAAAGAATCCCTCTCTCTGTAGTGACATTAAGGCCTTAAAAGGGAGACCTGCAAAAGATTCCCCCGGAGGAGTTCCAGGCTCCTGTGGCCAAGGCTGAGCACTGCCATCCACCCTCTGTCTGCTGGCTCTTGAAATCGGAGCTGGTGCCTATTTCTGTACCCTCCCTGTAAGCAAAACTTCTTGGGAGCTGCGGGGTGGTGGCTCCGAGCTGCCACGCAGGGATTGGAGGTGGGAAGAGCAGGGATCCCTCGGGAGAGCACAGCTCCAGGGAACAGCCTCGGCTTTGCCTTCAGCCCTGGCACTGCAATCCCACGGCATCGTGTGTTCCCAAAAAGCCCCAACCCCGGCCCCTGTGGATGTTTTTGATGCACAGAACCCTGAGCACTACACCTGCAGCTGCTCTGGGGCTGCCTCTCCCCACACGAGCCAGCCCTCATCTTTTGCAGGTCACTCTTTACCCCTCGTGTGCACACGGAAGCCTGGGAAGCCCAAATCCCTGAAAAACAGAGCTTCCAGGAGGGGAATGTGCCCTTCCCTGGGATTCCTGAGCGTGGCAGGGGAGTGCCTGGCTGCCTGGGGATGGATCACCAGCCCTGTGCCCCTCTCCCTGACTGGGAATGTGTTCCAGCACTGGGAATGTGTTCCCCCAGCACTGGGAATGTATTCCAGCATGGGGAATGTGTTCCCCCAGCACTGGGAATGTATTCCAGCATGGGGAATGTATTCCAGCATGGGGAATGTATTCCAGCATGGGGAATGTGTTCCCCCAGCACTGGGAATGTGTTCC
>VWZN01011803.1:34205-51258 GCA_013396955.1 Regulus satrapa | reverse complement strand
TCCCATCCCATCCCATCCCATCCCATCCCAATCCCACCATGGGCAGGGACACCTTCCACAATCCCAGCTCGCTCCAAGCTGGCCTTGGACACTTCCAGCGATGGGGCAGCCACAGCCAGAACCTCTCCGGGAGGAAGAATTTGCCGCTGGTTTGACGCATCCAGGTCACCCCACTGCTCCTGCACATCCCTCGTGCCAAGGTGGGATAAATCCTGAGTTACTCACTCTCCGAGCAGGACACGCCGGCCCCGAAGCGTCCCCCTCCCCTGGGGCAGGACACGTGGGCCCCGTCGTGCCGGCAGTGGGACAGGGACATCTCTGTCCCCGAGCACTTGACCCCGCTCATGACCACGTCGTTGGCGCTGACGTCCCCGTGCCAGTACCACGTTTCCTGGGAAAAAAGAGGCAGGAAAAGGCATTTCACACATTCCTTGGGATTTAGCGGCTCTTAGGGGAATATTTACCTGCCTAAAATGTGGATTCTCCCTGCAGGGAAGATCAGGGAAAGACCCCACATTATTCAGGAGGATCTTGGAAAGGATGGAGCAGGGAACTCAGGGAAGCAGAAGTTTTGTCACCAAATCCTTAAAGACCTTGAATCCCAGCCAGTCCCACCCCATGCCATCGGCGCACACATTCCACTATACCAGGGTGCTCCAGCCTGGCTCTGGACACTTCCAGGGATCCAGGGGCAGCCACAGCTTCTCTGGGAATTCCATCCCAGCCCCTCACCACTGTTCCAGGGAAGAATTTATTCCCAATATCCCATCTAACTCCGTCCTCTGGCAGTGGGAAGCCATTCCCCCTTGTCTCATCATTCCAGCTCCTGATGAAATTCCCTCTCCTCTCATAATCTCCCAACTTTACAAAACTCATGGGAATGTCACAACATCAACTCCCTAACCCCAAAACCTGGGAGAAGGGGAAGGGAGAAAGAACCAAAAAAATTCCAGTGAGGTCTGTCTGTGTCCGAGCTGGGAGCAGTTTCCAGGAAAAGGAACCCCCGGTTCCACGGCTCCCACTGCCCCTGGCTGTTTGGGAAGGCTGGGAGCACACAGGGCTGCCCTGTTCCTCACACTGGGGCTTTATGCTCCCGGAGCTGGGGCAGCATAAGGGCCTTTTCTGTTCCAAATTCCAGCAGCCTCAGCTCAGGGAAAAAATGCCTTTTCCTCGCCGGACTCTCTGTGTCAACAGAGCCGGGCAATCGGAAAGGCCACGGCTCAGGGATGTGCAGATCCTCAGCTCCCGGGATTTGATGGGGGGAAATCAGCTGGAGGAAGCAGCTGGAGCAGGGAATGGCTCCAGCAGCATGTGGGCAGCTCCAGCCTCCTTCCTGCTGGGTGTCCAAGCCCAGCGTCCCCTGAGGACCTGCAGATCCCTCCCTGGCCCTGCAGGGTGGTTGGGATCTCTCCGTGACCCCAGGCTGGCAGTGGTCATGGAAGTTTGGGTTGGAAAGGACCTTAAAGCTCATCCCGAGGACAGGGACACCTTCCACCACCCCAGGGTGTTCCAAGCCCCATCCAAGCTGGCCTTGGACACTCCCAGGGGTGGGGCAGATGTGTCCAATTCCTGGACCTGCAGAAGCAGGGAGGCTTGGGGCAGGAGAGGAACAGGGATTCCCAACAATTCATGAAGCTGGATCCAGCCCTGCTGCTCAGGGCTGCACTGGAGCCACTACAGGAGCAAAATCCCATTTTTTCAGGGGACCTGGCACCACCTTGAACCTCTGTGTTTCAGGGAGGGACAAGAACCTGCATGCAGCCACCAGCCCAAGCAGGGATTGGGGAATGTCACGAAAGCTGAGCTGTGAGAAAACAACAGAGAACTCAGGGAAGCAGAAGGTTTGTCACCAAATCTTTAAAAACCTTCAAGCTCATCCAGTCCCACCCCATGCCATGGGCAGGGACACCTCCCACTCTCCCAGGTTGCTCCAAGCTTGCCTTGGACATTTCCAGGGATGGGGCAGCTTCTCTGGGAATTCTATCCCGGGACCTCACCACAATCCCATGGAAGAATTTATTCCCAATATCCCACCTAACCCTGCCCTCTGGCAGAGGAAGCCATTCCCCGTTGTCCCATCATTCCAGTTCCTGATGAAGTTCCCCCACTTCTCATCATCCTCAGCTCCTTCTGCTCCAAATCCTCACCTCCACGGCCATTGCACAACGAGACTCACCCCTCAAGGTCTTTGCAGCTCAACCCTTGAAGCTCCTTTTGGAATGACTCTTCCTCCTGGGCCCCCCCTCCGGCCCCCCAACCCCCCCCGCCATCCAGATGTGATGCTCGGGGTGGTTCAGGGGCTCACCTGGAAGGCGTGGCTGGCAAAGCCCAGCCCCAGCTGCCGGCACACCACCATGGCCTCCACGGTGCCCCAGTTGTGGCTGCAGACCGTGCCCCACCTCAGGGTGCCGTTGCGCTCGGCCAGCACCTCCACGCGGCCCTCGTAGGGGGTGCGGCCCCCGCTCAGGCGAAGCTGCAGCACACAGAACCCGTGAGCCCACGGCAAGCTTCCAAGGGGAAGGGCAACAGCTGGGGAAGAAGGTTTTGCTCCCCAAAGATTTTGGAATCGTTGGATATCCCCAGCTGGAAGTGACCCAGTGTCCCTTTAGCACCGGAGAAAAGCTGGTGAGGAATTTTCCCCCCACAGACTGGCACAAAGGAATTCTAACAAGACTGCCTGAACACATTCCCTGTCTTTCCTCAGGGAAAAATGACTCAGGGCACTTGCAGCACCGTGTCCCATCTTTGGGTGGGATCAGGAGGGGCTCCTCAAGGGGATGGCACTGGAAAACCATCCAGGAATGGAGCAGCACTCAGAGTCTCAGGGAGTCCAGTTCTCCTCCCAGTCTGGCAGGGGATGGCCCAGCCAAGCCCAGCAGCTCAATGGGTTGGACCAGCTGCAGGAACAACATTCCCTGGGAAAGCTTCCCCTCCTTTCCTGCTCCTTCAGATGTTTGGAAGGAGCACTCAGAGGAATCTGAGTCTGGTTCATGCAGTTAGCACAGAATCACAGAATGGTTGGGTTGGAAAAGGTTGAAAATTGGGTTAAAAATCATCCATTGCCACCCCCTGCCATGGGCAGCGACCTTCCACCATCCCAGGTGCTCCAAGCCCCGTCCAACCTGGCCTTCCTCATTTTAAGGACTGCCATGTCCAGAGGAGCTCAAAACTCAGCATAAAAAGAGATACTCATCCTCATTTTCCCTCCTTTTTAAGGTGAAACCTGAATTAAATACTCATGGCGTGGGTGAAATGATTCCTGCCCAATTCCCGCCCAAAATTCCCACCCCAAATTCCCTTGCACTGGGATCCCTCAGCTCCTCACCTGGTTCTGGAAGCCCATGGCTGGCACGTTGCACCTCACAGCAGCATCTTCCTCGTGGTTGCAGCCCTGGGACTCGGTGTTGAATTTGCAGTCCGTGACCGACTTCTCAAAGCCCGTGCAGTCGATCTCGTTCAGGTGGATGGGACCCATTCCTTGGGGAAAAATAGAGAAAAAAGTCCTGCGTGGTGAGGGACCCAGCAGGTCTTGAACAGCTCAGTGACCACCAGCACTCAAAACTTGGAAAAAATACACTGACTTTTTGTAAAAATAAAACAAAAATCTGTGAAATTGTTGTTAATAATTTCACCGCTAATCTTTTTTTCCAGTATTCTCTGCAACTCAAGCATGCAAGAATCCCAGGAAAAGCCAAGTTTCCACTGTTTCATAATTTACAAACCTCAGCTCTAGGGATTGACAAATTGTGACCTTTTGGCTGGGTCTTTGTGCTGGAATCTGCTCCCAGACAAGGCCTCACATTGAACTGGGACATCGACACGTTGGCTGTGAATAAAACATCCACAGCGAGGGATGAGGAGTCAGGAAAAGAAATCTGGGGCAGGTTGAGGATTCTAGGGGGAATTCCAAGGGATTCCGAGGGAAACAGCAGAGAATGGGCTCGAGGTGCTGGGAGAGCAATGGGATCATTTGGGTCCACCCAGGATGAGCAGCAGCAGCAAATTGGAATTTCCATCAAAAAAAAAAAAAACAAAAAAAAAACCATGGAAGGGAATGATCCTCCCGCAAAACTCAGCTCCTGCTCCCAAAACTGGTTAGAAAGAACAAGGAGGCAGAGATGTGTATGTGTTGGGTTGAATTTCACCCACAGTTAATTAATGGGGTTCGGGCACCTCGGCCAGCCCTGTGCCCACCCCTCACACCGTAGCTGAACAGGGTGGGAGGACATTCCTGGGGGAGGCTGCTGGGAAATGGGAATCTTGTCCTTTTTTTGGCCTCTCTCTCATTAAAATCCCGTTTGTGGTGCCCATCGGGTGCTGGCAGCACTTCCCGGTCATTCTGCAGCCACCGAAGGGATGAGGGGGAGGAAAGCCTTGAGCAGAACTGGAGAGGGAAGCTCCAGGAATGCAGGAGGGAGCCAAGCCACATTCCCAGCCTGGCAAAGCCGTTCCAGTGGGATTACAGAGATGACAGAGATGACAAAGACGACAAAGAACAAGGGCAGGGCCTCAAACCCTGGCAGGGCTGCCCTTCTTAGGGAAATTATGGCACATGGGGGCAAGAAATGGAGCCAACATGTGATGAAATGTGAGGAAAATTGTATTTCCACCCATGCCACTGCACTTAAACCCTCCCAGGATTAGGCCTGTCCTTCCACCTATTCCTCGGAGTTTAACTCCATGTTCTCCCTCCCAGGATATCAGCACATCCAGGAGCTCTGGGCTCAGTGTCTCCTCTCTTGTGGAAATAAAGGTGAGTTGCTTAATCTGGGTCTATTAAAGGTGGGATAAATCCTCCTCCAAAGCTCTGTGGAAGGCATTTCTCTCCCAGTTTGTCTTAACTGGGACTCCCAGTTCAGCCCCTGGGAGCTGATTTACCCTGTGAAATCCAACCTCCCACTCCCACGGTGAGGCTGCTCCTTCCAAGCAGCCTCAGAAAACCCAAATTCCCTGGGATGCAGCTGGAACAGAATGAAGTGCAAACAGGGACACGGCGCTGGGAGCTTGGAGAGCTCCCTGTGCATCCAGGACCAAAAAACCAAAAATTAAAAATCTCCTTTTCCAACCAAAACGTGGCTGCTGGAGGGAGATCACCCATCCCAAAGGCACGCTCCCAACAGGGAGCACTGCAGGAAAGGGACAAAAATGGGAAGGGAAGCGTGTGGGAATTGCCAGGGAGATTCCAAGCTGGGGATCCGGCAGGAACAGCGCGTTCCACGTTCCCCTCCCTCACGTGGCAGCCCCAGGATGATGAAGCTGTTGCCTACATCCCGTTAAACACATCAGCAGATTCCAGCCCACCACAAAGAGGGATTTTGGCAAATCCAGTGGATTGGGTCACGTTTTGAAGCTTCCCAGACTCAGGACACCCACGTGTTGTTTCCTTCTCTCCCCTTCTCCAAGCTGAAGGAATTTCTCCCATTCCTTTTTTCTCACAACAAGGGTTTGGTGACAGTTTCTTTGGTTATTCTCCCAAGGGTTTGATGTCCTTTTTTTAAAAAATTATTTTCACCCTGGGAACAAGGTGTGGGAATCACCAGGTGGTTTCAGTTCACCTTTGACCACATTTTGGGATTTAAACCAACTCCCAAAGACAGGAAATCCAAACCCAAGGCTGGCTCCGAGCTGCTCAAATGCTGTTCTATTTATAATGAGCTAAATTACTGTCCTGCTCTTAAATTGGAGTGTTTGAAGTCTGGCTCTAGGATTTATTTTTTGCCAGGAACCTTCGAGTAATGCATTACAGCATGGTGTGGTTCTGGAGAACTCAAAGGGAATTTCAGAGCAGCAGATGAGATAATTAAGAATTAATTACTGGAACAGCTGTCTGAGCAAAAGGTCAAACTCATCATCCCCAGGCTTCTTTTCAGGGCATCTTTTTAAGTCAGAATTCCAGTCTGGCCTCAAGAGAATTATTAAGGTTAGTGAAGAAATTCCTGGTCCTCAAAGTGAACGTCTCAACAAAAATCCGCCATGCCCTGAATGATGGGATGTTCCTGGCGGGGAATATTCCTTAATTCAGGGCACCACTGAAAGGAACGAGGGATTTGTCTCTATAAATGAACTGTGGGTAGATTTGCTGGTCAATAAAAACTAAACAGTGAGAGAAAAGAAAGGGTGGGAAGGATTGCACTGATCAATAAATGGAATGAGAGAGATTTGTCTTTACAAATAAACTGTGAGTCTGCTGATCAATAAGATTGGGTATTGAGAGATGAAAGAAACAATGGGAGGAACTGTGAATTTCATAGGAATTCCACTGAGTGACACAAGGAAAAGAAAAAGGGGGGTTATACATTAGGAGGGGGTTTTAGCTATGAGGCATTTCAGGAGGTCAGTAGCTCTCAAGTACTTCAGCCAATAGGGAAAGAGAAAGGGAAATCAAATAAATAAAAATTAAATAAAAAGGAGGCCGCATCCTCTAAAAATTGGAGAGACCCCAAGGGAAACCCCCATGGCCTCTCCCTTTATTCCAATAAAGTTGCAGGACTCCTCTGTTTCCTTTTTGGATGCCAACCTCTGGTGTTTGTGGATTAATTTTCCTGTCAGTTTTTACAAACAAACTGTGGGTCTGCTAATAAATAGAACTGGATACTGAGAGATGAAAGAAACAATGGGAGGAACCATAAATTCCATAGGAGGAGACAAAGGGGGGGTGTTGTACTTTAGAAAGGGGTCTCGAGCAATTTGGGAAATCTGTACCTCTCAAGTACCTCAGCCAATGGGGAAAGAGAGAGGGAAACTAAAATAAAGAGGAGGCTGAGTCCTCTAAAAATTCCCAGGGAAAACGCCCCGTGGCCTCCCTTTATTCCAATAAACTTCCAGGACTCCTCCGTCTCCTTCTTGGACGCAAGCCTCCGATGTTTGCGGACGGATTTTCCCTCTGGCAGGGCCCCCTGGGGCCGTGCTGGCGCCTACCTTGGCCCAGCCTGGCTCCCGTGATGGCCTCCTTGGCGCTGCCGAAGCCCAGCTCGCGGCACACCACGCTGGCCGACACCAGGTTCCAGTTGTCGTCGCACACCGTGCCCCACTCGCCGTTCTTCAGCACCTCCACCCGGCCTTCCCCCGTGTTGGCTCCTCCTTTCAGCCTCACCAGGGGTTGCTGGAAGAGACAGACAACAGCAGCGGTGATGCCCTGTGGGCTCTGCCTTTTTTTCTCCTCTGCTACGTTTTCTCATCTCTTTGGAGCTCTGTAGCCTATGGGGTCAGTAGTTTGCTTTCCCTGTATTTTTCCACGGCCTTCCCCTAAGCAGAAAGACAAAACAAATTCCAGAGCTCCAAGGCCCGTGCAGGGACCCAGTCCTATCTTGGTTCTCCTGGGAACCAAGGCTGAGAACAACTTTTTGAGACACATTTACGTGGGCAAAATGCAGCCAGCACCCAGGGGAGACTCCAGAGAAGGGGCTTGAGCAAGTGCACCATCGCTTGTCCTCTTAATTAGTGCTTGTTATCAATTAGGATAATTTCCTAGAACCTGTAATTATGCACTCATCCCTGTGGGGGTGAGCTTTTGTGGACACCTTTCCATAACTGCTCCTGAAGGCCTTCAAAGATCCCCTTTTGTGTTTCCTCCTTACTAAAACTGTCTCGAGTTTTGTCTCCAGGTTGGGAAAAAGGCAACAGTGTTGGGACACTGTTGGGAGCGGCTCTTCCATCCTTTACAGGGATTATTTATGGAAATCTGGGCCTAAAAATTATCACAGAATCACCTGAGACACCTTCAAAAAAAAATCCGTCACACAATTCCAATGCCTAAAAGTGCTGGATGAAAGGAGATTTTTATCTGCAAAGATTTTGGTGAACACGGATTTGTTTCTCACATGAATAAAAACTCCCATCCCAGATCGCTGCAGGTGCTTGGATTTAGGAGCCTTTTTCCATCCTGGAAAAAAAGGGAAATAAAACCCCATTCCTCATATTCCTTGGGAGCCTTGCAGAAGGGTTGGGAATGGCCCTGAGCCCACCAGTGCCCAGCTCTCACCCCTGGCTGCCCCAAAGGGGTTTATTTGCTGTTCACACCTCCAGCCCAGGCTCCTGCCTTCATCCAGGACCAACGCTGAGCTCAAGCCCTCTAAAACCTGCCTGAGTGCTCAGTTCTGACCAATAATGACAATACATAAATTATATATAATAAATAATAATAAAATGATAAATAATAAATGAAAAGTGGAACAAAAAATCTGGCCTTTGCAGTCAGCAATACCCAGCTCCAGCTCCACTCATTTCTGGGTTTATAATATTTAATTATGATCTGTTAATCACCCACTCCTCTCCCCAGGGACAAGCACTGTTCCAACTCCTGTGCCACCTGAGAGCTGTGCTGAGGTGCTGAGAGCAAAGCTTTAGCTTTGGGAACACCAAAAATCTTTTGGTTTTCCGACTGGGATCACGCCTGAAGCTTTTTCTCCGGGCTGAGGTCACACCAAGGACACGCAAAGCCTAAACAAAGGCTTAAGGAATTACTTGGCAGCGCGTGCAGCTCGGGAGATTAACAATGATTTACAAAACCTTTCACCTCCCAGGCCTAAATCCTGCACGCTCTGATGCAGGGAAGAGCTTGGGATCCAGGCAGGGATTGCATTATTCCCAAGAATTATTCCCATTAATGGCACCTGGGAAGAGACTAGAGACTCCCCCTAAAACCACCCAGGAACAGCCACAAAATGCAAATTTTCACGATTTCACAAACTTCTCTGATGAGAAACCTCTGAGATTCCCCCTCTATCCCAAGGCTGCAGCTGGAAAATTTCCCTTGGCACCCACCTAGCCCGTGTTTGCTGCTTGACAAGCTGTCCTCTCCTAGCCCCTGACACTGGAATGACCAATTCCAGCCTTGTTTTCCAACATTTTTGCATCTCCCGGCATTTTTACGCCCCGCTCAGCGCTCTCCTCCTCTCTAGACTAAACAAAGCCAGCTTTCCAAGCTCCCCGTGTTTTCCCAGTCTCCCCCCAGGGCATTTCCTCTCGGAAGACACACGGAGGTAAAGGAAATGCCGGCTGATTTCCACAGGGCAATTCCAGCAGAATTCCAGAGCCTGTGGAACAGCACGGCCCGGCAGCAGCCCGGGCACGAGTTCAGCTGGCTCAGACTGAGCAGCTCCAACAGGAACGTGACCCAGGGATTTCCTCACTCCTCGCTCCCAGCTTTGCCAGCTGCCCTGGAGGCGGGAGATGAAGGAAAGAACCTGGAATTACGGGGGGTGAGAGCTCAGCTGGGCGTGCGGGGAGAGGGGAATTGCAGAGGGGACACTGGGAGTCGGTGGCCAAGGAACCCCCAGGGTTTCTTGCTCTAATTAGCAGCTGGATATGGGGAAGAAATTCCTCACAGTGAGGGTGGTGAGGGGCTGGCTGGAAATTCCAGAGAAGGTGGGGCTGCCCCATCCCTGGAAGTGTCTCAGGCAAGGTTGAAGGGGCTTGGAGCTCCCTGGGGTGGTGGGAGGTGTCCCTGCCNGGGCTTTGAGGTCCCTTCCAACCCAAACCACTCCATAATTCTGTTTTCCCATCTGTCAATGGATACTGCTGGGAATCTGCTGGGCAGGAAGGCCTGGAGGGACAGGACACAGGGAATGGCTTCCCACCCCCAGAGGGGAGGGATAGATGGGATATTGGGAATAAATTCTTCCCTGGGACACTGGTGAGGTCCTGGGACAGAATTCCCAGGGAAGCTGTGGCTGCCTCATCCCTGGAAGCGCCCAAGGCCTCTGGGCTGGAACAAGCCCGGTGGAAAGCATCCTCCCCATGGCACGGGGTGGGATCAGATGATTTTCCAGGCTTTTCCAAGGCGTTCTGGCCCTCCAGGCCCCGCTCACCTCCTGCCTGAAGGCCTTTCGGAAGCCGCTGTGGCTGCTGGGGGCGAAGGCGCGGCCGGGGACGCAGCTGACGACGGCGGGCACGCCGCCCTCACAGCTGCTGTTCTTGCCAGCGCCCGTCAGGTGGTTTCCCAGTTTGCAGCTGGAAATGTGAGCCTCGTTCCCGCTGCAGTCCATGGAGTAAGCCCAGTAGTGCTGCTTCCTTCTGCTGGCAAACATCCTGAAAGGAATCAAGGGGAAAGTTAGGGGTCTGGGAAAAAAAAAAAAAAAAAAAAGGGGTTTTGCTAGGAAGTACAATTTTCAGATGCATTTTGGGAGGAAAAACGCCCTGGGATGAAGTGAGGATTGGACAGGATTATTTGGAGGCTGATCCGTTCATCCGCACCATGACTCTGTTGAGGTGTCACTTTGAACATGGAATCATTCAGGTTGGAAAAGACCTCCAAGATTATCAAAAGTGCAACCACCTTAAAGGAAATAAATCCCTGCAAGAACGAAAAAATCTGAGTAGGAAGCAGGGGTGCAGCTCCAGCAAACGACACATTCCCAGGAGGGCAGATCCCACCCCAGTCAGGGACAGGGATCAGCTAATTCCAAACGGACAAAGAGGATTTGTGCAGATAACTGGGCTGGAGAGTCCCCAGAAAACCTTCCCCTTTTGCTGACCAGCAGCTATCAGCTGGGATTGGGAAAAATCCAAAGCCTCTCTGAGTCTGTGTTAACAACCTGAGAGCAATTTCCGAGAGCACGAGCAATTCCCCCGGCGACTTGTTCACAGCAGAGCAGCTTGGCAGCAGCTCCTGCTTCTCGCTCCCAAACTTCCTGGAGCTGCTCCAGGCCCTCCTGAGGAGGAAGGGGCACGTGTGATAAACTGGGAAGGGAAGGAATCCAGCTCCGTCCAAACTGGGAGGCTGCTGGAACAGAGAGGAATGGAAACACGGGTCAAAGAGGAGTTAAAAACACAGGGAAGGCTCAGGGGAGCCCACGCCCTGCTGGGATCTCCACGTGGCTCTGTGTGATCCCGGTGCTGCTCCTCATTCCAGGAATCTCTGCCACGCGGAGCCGGGATCCAGGGATGAGCTGTGATAAATGGCACAGCAAGGTGGGCGGAATCTGGGGAGAAAAAGCAGCAGCTCTGCTTTGCTGCGGCACTGAGAGTCTGGGGAGCAGCTGAAGAGAGGCAAAGAGCCTTTCTGAGGGAGTTTTTGGGAACTCCCCTCTGGGCCTTCCCAAGATTCCCCTTTAGGATTTAGATTTTGCAGGGTTGCAGGTGTTTGAGGGGATGCTTTTCTCCCCTGTGCTCGCTGAGTTCTGCTGCCCAGCTCAGCATTTCTCCAGGCTCTCCTGGCTCCCAGCCTCTCCCTAATCCTGCCTGGAACTCGATCTCCCTGGGCTGAGGTTGGGGATGGATCCAGGCAGGCTGGAGAAGGAGCTGCGACTGCACCCCATGATGCTGGAAAAGGATGAAGCAGGGCTGAGATCCGTCCCAGGGAGCTGCAGCAGGACCCCACCTGCCCTGTGGGCTGTCAGAACCCACCTCTGGCATAGCAGAGCGGTCAGGCACTCCCTGAATCGAGAAAAAGGGGATGGGGAAGTAGGAATTGAGTTAAAATTTGAGAAATGAACCCAGGGAGGATGCAGTGCAAAGCAGCCACTTCCCAGCTGTGCTCAGGACAGAAGGGAGGACCTGAAGGAGCATTTTCACCCTTCACAGACAGGTCCAGAGAGCTCCAAGAGCTCCAGAGCAGACAAGAACCAGCCTGAGTTAGGGAAGCAGGGATGGGGATGCCTTAGAATAGCAAACAATGACCTCATCCTGGAAATTTCATGAGGCATCAACATCTGGATGGTATTAACAGCCCTCGGGAGGCTGGGGAGAAATAAAGCCCCACCTTTGTCCCCAGTCTGAATCTATGTAAAAAAAAGCAGAATTCAGCTGATCTTTACAGCCAGAAACTCGGGGCTTTGCTGATGTTTCGTTTTTAACACAAAAGGATCCAACTGGGACCAGTGGGGGCCCAGGGTGACCCAGAGGTGGGAACGAACATTCCTGCTGGGAGAGTTCGGCCAATTCCAGGTCAAGCTGGAATCCAAACCATTTCTACTGGTGAGGAGAGAGGGATTTTCATCCCAGAAAAGCTTTAAACAAAGCATTAGAGTGAGCCCAAGGGCTGTGGGAAGGGTTGAGGGGTTGGTTAAGGAGCTCTCAGGATATTCTACGATTCCGTGACTTGGGGAGCAGAGAACAAATCGTTGCACACAAACTCGAGGAAAATTCACCCAAATCCCAGTGAGCAGAGGCTGGGGAGCTGTGAGCAGAGGTTTCAACCCTTGAGAAATCCCTAAATTTCTCAAGGTGCCACCTTTAGCCTCAGGGAGGAGGGAGCGAAGCCAGGCCCACCAAAGCCCTTCAGATCCCAGGTTTTCCAGGGCAAAACAAACCAGGAGGGTTCCTACTGCAAATATTGAAGGGATGAGCTGCCCAGTGCCTCTGACTGGATTCACACCAGAGTGAGAAGACTGGTTAAACTGGAAGTAGCTGTTTGATCCTGGAGCCATTTCTTTGTCAAGTCACAAAGACTTCAAGAAGGCATCAAATCCATCTCTCTGATCCCAAATTTCTCCTCTCTCCATCATCAAAATGCCTTGAATTCTGCTTTTCCAGCCAGAGCAGGAGCTGGGAGGAGGAGTTACAGCAATTCCTATAGAAAACCCACCATGAGGAACGAGCAAGGCCAGGGACTCAACTTTAGATTTGCTTCATTTCCGAACATAAATCGCGCTGTCAGCTCCAGAGGCCGAGTTACAGTCAGGAATAAACCCCTGGCAGCGGGACAACGATGAACTCAGTTGTTTTCTTTTGCACAAGATCCATCTGCAAATCATTTCACCTCCCAGCACTGTGCAGGAGCAGCAGAGCTCGGCAGGCAGGGCTGCCACTGGGGGCAGTGGGATGGGGGATGTGGGAAGGGGCAGCCTTGGCCAGCAGAAACCTGATCCCAGCTTTTGTCCCGGCTGCGGGGAAGGATCTGCTCCAGGAAGAAGGGGATTCTCAAATTAAAGGGAGGAATGAGGAGAAAGGACTTTCCTGCAGCTTCACGTTCACAGGGAGAGGGGGTTTAGCACCAGGATGAGTTTTCCCTCTCCCAAATCAACCAAGCATCCCCTGCCCACATGAGAAGGTGCTGC
Source organism: Regulus satrapa (assembly GCA_013396955.1). Taxonomy (NCBI): domain Eukaryota; kingdom Metazoa; phylum Chordata; class Aves; order Passeriformes; family Regulidae; genus Regulus; species Regulus satrapa. The sequence continues at coordinate 38,260 of VWZN01011803.1, read as the reverse complement.
TGGTGATCATCCCAGAGCCATGACCACAAATCCAAGGTCATTCCCAGCCCAGAACTGGGAGCTTTCCCAGTAACACCAGCTGAACACGATGCATCCGCCCGTAACGCAGAGGGAAGCGGCCCAAGGAAGAATTCAGATTTTAAACCCTGCTGACAAACAAAACTGTGCAGCTGCCAAAGCTTTACGAGCCTCTCCCATCCAATGAAATGCCATTCCCCTTTTTTTTCCAACCTGGGATAATGTTCAGCATGTTTTCCAAAATATTTGTGGGTGCTGGAGCCCAGCAAGGCTGAAAACAAGGAGAGGGAGGGAGGTCTTGGGGCACTGAGGCTCTTCAGCAGCCGAGATCTCCTGGCTGGGATTTAGGAGCACTTCACATTCCTAATTCCAGCTCAATTCAATGGGATTTTCAGCAGTGCTGAGTTGCTGCTGAACAACCTCCCGTCAGTTTTTCCATTTCCATGTGTGCAAGAGACAGGACAGCTCCTGAGCACCCTTTTATTTAAGGCAGATGGTTCCAGATGCTCCGGTTAATGCTTTTCTTGGAAAGGCCACGACTGGAAGCAGGAAAAATCTACTTTGTCTGTCTGGAGGTGATTTATTGCCTGCTCCTGCAGGGGATGGGAATATCAGGGATAGGTTTGAGGGAAACGTGCTGCACTGGTGGAAGCAAATCCTCCTCAAACTGGTGTCCAGGGCAATGAATTCCCTGCTCATCTCCCTGGGAATCCTGCAGACAGAATTCCAGCAGGTTCTTTATTCCTGATTTTCCCTGTGCTGCTGTGTGGCTTTGGGCTATTCCAAGCCAAGGGCCTCTCCAGCAGATCGGGATCTTGGTAATGAAAGAAACAAGACGTGGCCAGGCTGATCCAGAGGGAATGCTCAGAAACAGCAATTCCACAGGCCAGAAGGAGCGGGCAGGAAAACCACGGCTCCTGCCTGGAGCGCTCAGCCCTCCCCTGGAGCTCCCGCTGCTTTCCCACTCCCCAGGTCACGGAGTAGCAAAGGAGCGAGACAGAATTTCATTTAAACTCTTTTACATCTGCTTTAGGGTGTTTTTCCTAGGGAACTGTGTGGGAAGAGCCCGGTCTGGGATGAGGGTTGGTGACAAAAAGCAAACAGAAGCAATGACAACAAAAAACTCCAGAGCTCCTGGCTCCCAAGGAACAGGAAACGCAGCCTAAAGCTTTCCACTTGCAGCTCTGGAAAACACAATGTTCTCCCTAGAAATCACGGCTTTCTTCCTTCATTTTAAAGGAATCTACAAATCAAAGGAGGAAAAGCAGCACTGAGATCACAGAGGATCCTTTTCCCAGCACTTGCTGGGATGCACAGGCAGGCATTGGACTCGGGATGGGAAGGAGGGACCTGGGCACAAGGAAGCACAAGAAAGGCTCGTTTTATTCCCAGGTAACTTTTTTTGAGCTTTCAGCACATCCAGAACTGACCTGACCTCTGGATTTCTGCGTTGGGACTGCTGACATTATGGAATGACAGGACACAGGGAATGGCTTCAAACTGCCAGAGGGCAGGGATAGGTGGGATATGGAGAAGGAATTCCTGCCTGGAAGGGTGGGGAGGGGCTGGCAGGGAATTCCCAGAGGAGCTGTGGCTGCTCCTGGATCCCTGGAAGTATCCCAGGCCAGGCTGGAGCAAACTGATCTTGTGGAAGGTGTCCCTGCCATGACAGGGGTGGCACTGGATGGGCCTCAATCTTCTCCAACCCAAACCGTTCCATGATTTTCTCACAGCTGATGGATTCACTGGGACAGCAGGAGCAGCATGGACCCATCTCTGCCCTGCCCACCCCACAGGGCCCATTCATTCCTGCTGGAGGAGGTGCTCATCCTTGAGCTGGAATTACAAAATGAAACCATTCTTTGGGCCAAGCGTCCCATCTGCCATTCCTGTCACACACCGATAACTCATCAAGGTCTGCATCCTGTGGATGAGGATCAAAGGCCTCCCCTGCCTGCACCAGGGAACAATGCTGGACATTCCAAACATTTACACAGAAAATCCCATCTGGAGGAACGACTCAGTCGCAGCTTTTCCTACCCCAGGGTCCCCGGTGGCACCTGCCAATCTGCGTTGGCAACAAGGCCCCGAGTGTTCCCCGGAATGCCTGTGGCTCCCACCAAGCCCTGCCCTTACTTGTAAACGTTGGTGTTGTATTTCCTCTCGCTCGGGAAGCCAAACATCCCGCAGACCACCCGGGAATTCTTCATGGTCCAGTGCCTGTCACAGATCTGCTTCCAGGTGCCCTCGTCCTTGACCTCCACGTAGCCCTCGGTGACGGGGACCCGCTTGCGGTAGGTGGCCAGGATGGCGCGGATCCGGATGTCCTCCACCTGGATGTTCATGTTCTGTGGGTGGAAAACGAACGGGAATGGTGCTAGGTTGTAGGGAAATGGGTTTTGGAAGTTCAGGTGGGATCACGGCCCAGTTGTGGTCAGGAAGGGCAGAAAGGATGAGGTGTTGAGGAAGGGACAGGGAAGGGAGGCAGAGGAGTGACAAGACCAAAGAGGGATTCAAACCTCTGGAGGGCAGGGTTAGATGGGATATTGGAAAAAATTTCTCCCTGTGAGGGGCTGGGGTGGAATTCCCAGAGAAGCTGTGGCTGCTCCATGCCTGGAGGTGTCCAAGGCCAGACTGGAGCACCTTGGGACAGTGGCAGGTGTCCCTGCCAATTGCAGGGGGTGGAATGAGATGATTTTTAAGCTCCCTTCCAACCCAAACCTTTCTGGGATTTTATGAAACAAACCTTTCCACCTTGTGCAAATCCATCCCCTGGAAGAGGATTCTTTTTCTCATTAAAAAATAAACAAAACCGCTCTAATTTATTTTATAAGTAGCCCTACAACAAATCTGCTTTGTCTCTTCAATTCCAAGTGCTGTTTTCACCTCCCTGTTCCTGTGGAAATAAACCAAGCTCAGCTTTGTTAGGGCCAGCCTTAATCACAGAATCGTTCTGGGTGCAGGGAGCTGGGAGTTCTGGCAGGGAAGGACTTTGGGGTTTCCACCCAAAGCCATGATTTCATGTGGAATCTGGGATTCCAACGTGCTGACAGCAGCGTTTCTCCAGCTCCTCCTCCACAACCTGGGACAGCGAGTGAGTCATGGAAGCCGAATGGATTTCACATGTGGCACCTACGTGAGGGCACCGACCCGTCCTGGAGGACAAATCCTGCCTGGAAGAGATCCCTGAGGGCACAAACCAACCCTGGAGGGTCCCAGGGACAAATCCTGCCTGGAAAAGATCCCTGAGGGCACAAACCAACCCTGGAGGGTCCCAGGGACAAATCCTGCCTGGAAAAGATCCCTAAGGGCACAAACCAGAGCTGCAGAGCCTCAGGGGCAAATCCTGCCTGGAAAAGATCCCTGAGGGCACAAGCCAACCCTGGAGGGTCTCAGGGACAAATCATGCCTGGAAAAGGTCCCTCAGGGCACAAACGAGTCCTGCAGAGCCTCAGGGGTAAATCCTGGCAGGAAGGGATAAATCCTGGCTGGAAAAGATCCCCGAGGGCACAAACCAACCTTGGAGGGCCCCAGGGACAAATCCTGGCTGGAAAAGATCCTGTGTCAAGCAGTTACAAAAGAACTTCTTAAAAATGGGTAAATTCCCTTCCAGGAGCCCTTTCCTTGTCAAGTATGTGTAAACCCACGTGGTCCTGCTTGGGGTTACATCAGAACTGAGGAATCCTCGGACTCAGCCACTCGGAAAAGAAAACTTGCCCAGAGCTTTAAAGGGCCACGGGCCTCAGGTCAGGGCTCGCAGCGAGATCAGGGCAGGACCTGCCGGGTCCTGCAAATTCCACGGCTCGTCCATTCTCCAGATGCTTTCAGCAGTGCTGATATAACAAACAGAGCCCAGGGAAGGGCAATGAAAGAGCTGCTGGGGCAGGAAACGGGTCAGGGAGTAGGGCAAGGAGTGGAATGGGGAAAGGGGCAAGGAATGGGGTTGGCCTCTCCTCCCCATCCTCAGCTCTGCTCCTCTGCCCACACCACCTTTGATAACTCTCTTAAGGCTTCCCCCCTCCTTTTCCTCATTCCCC
>VWZN01011803.1:9785-33951 GCA_013396955.1 Regulus satrapa | reverse complement strand
GTCTTTTATTTGTCTACATTTACCACGAAGGTTTACAAATCACTGATCCCCCTCCCCCCCTTCAGCTGCAGGAATTCAGTTCTCCAAAATCCGAGCTGGAGCATCCCTCAACCCCTGGAAAAGAGGACTTAACCCAACAGTGCTACTCACATAGGGTTCATAGGCTGGGCACCAGTTTTGAAAGCTCTTGTAGCCCTCAAGAATTAAAAATAACCCCTCTGATACCCACATTTGTTATGTCTGAGGTAATTTCAGGTGTTCCAAGGGTCTGATGTAAGAGGGGATTTGAAATCTCCCCGGTGGAGCCTGAGAAAGCCATTTGCAGCACAAAGCTTCTCCCGAGCTTGGCAGTTTCTCCTAAAATCTCGCAGAGTTTCTGACTACGTGCTGTCAGGAAGGTATCAAAGCCTCAGGGCATTCCAGGCCTCCCCAGGCTGCTTTCCAAACCCTGCAACTCGTTTCTCCCTGGTGAAATTTAGGAAATGTTTCCAGCTTTTGCCTTGATGGAGAAATTGTGTTTACCCAGGGCTGTCAGAGGGAACCTTGTTCCCTTTCTTTCCCTACCCTGCCTCATTTTCTTAACGAGGAAAAAAACTAATCAAATCCTTAAATCCACTTGGAAACAGCTCTGGGTGCTGAAGATCTCCAAGTGTTTTTAATAAAAACCTTTTAAAGGGATTAACCCAAAGGCCAGGGAGCCAACACTTCAAACTGTGCTGGAAAAGCACCTGGGAAAAGATGGGAAACAGGAGGAAATTGGCCCTGGCAGCTGGGAAAGAGGGAGAGGGAGTTTTCTGTCTGTGACGGTGGGATTTATCCACCCTGTAGGAAGCCCTGAGTAGGTTTGAGAGCCACAGTTAGGTGAGGATGAACCCTGCTGCACATCAAAGTCACAGGAATGGGAATTTTCCTTCTAGACCTGGCATCAGTGCAGTGCTAAAGCCCACACTTGGTTTTCACTGGACATCCCTGTCCCTTTCCCTTGGGTTTGGACCCTCTGGAGGCCACAGCTGGTCCTGGGAATGAGTTCCCACCCAGGGATGCTGCTGCAGGTGCTGTGTTTTGTGAGGAAGCTCCATAGCTCAGCCCCCTTGAGTCGTGGGCCATTCCAGATGTTGAACATCTGCCTAGTGCTTCCCAGCATTCCCATGTTCCACCTCTTCCTCATCATTAAACATCCCTGCTCTCGCTGCTGGGCCATCCCTGGGAATGGCATTCGGGTAGAAAACCTGGAAAACCCCGAAGGCTCACAGAGGAGTCGAAGGACTCGGTTGGGCTTGATCTTGGAGGTCTTTTCCAACCTTAAGAATTCCTGGGAGGGAGCAGCAATTCCCAGACTCCTTCTGTGCATAATGAGGTTCAGAGAGAGAGCAAACTGCTTCTCCAAAGGCAAAAAAAACCCCCCAGGGAGTCCTTTCCAGGATCCTGAGGATTCAACTTCAACCTCCTCCTGAGGATCCGTCCTGCAGCAAGGAGCACAGCTCGAAAGCAGCCACGTCCTCATCAAGAATATTTGGATTTTCCTCTCCTGATCCAACAGATTTGGGGTTTCCCTCTTCTTCCCACTCCTCCAGCCAGGCAGGAGCTCTGTTCCCAAATCCCAACACGTGCAGCCTGTCCCTGCCAGCTGCCAGAGGCCGAGGGGAGAGCACTGAGCACGGAGCAATCCTTCCCTGCTGCATCCCTGCAGCTTCCAGGCATCTCCACCTCCTGGATTTTCCGAGCCAGAGGGTGGATTTTAATGCTCCAAAGCTCTGGGAATGCCTTGCTGGGATTTATGGTATCAGAGCAGATTTATGGTATCAGAGTGGGCAGAGAAAGAAAAGAGCCCACTGAGGCTGAGAAGGAGGAAAGTCACAATGAGGCAAAAANAGAAAAAAAAAAAAAAAAAAAAAAAAAAAAAAAAAAAAAAAAAAAAAAAAAAAAGAGAAAACCTCTTGAAAAATGGGAAGCTTGGGAATGCTGGGAGGTACTTTGGGATTTGCCTGTTATTTTTGCAATTATTTCTGCAGCTTAACAAATCAAAAGCAGTTGTTCCAGCTGTTTCCAGAAGAGCTCTGAGCACGGCAGGAGTGGGATATCCATGATTCCAGAACTCAAGATCCCTGTATTTCCCACTCCAAGACTCAAAATTCCTGTATTGGCCAGGGCAGCACTTGAGATCCCAGAATTTCTCACTCCAGGACTCAAAATTCCTCTATTTCCCACTTCCAAGCTGAACTGACTGGGCTGGATCCTTGTTGATTTTTTTACAGCAGTGAAAAATAAGGTGTCAATGGAATTTCTCACTCTTGGATTTGGGAAAACATTGCTGGGGCCAAAGTGCCACCTCAGACTCTGGACAAAGCTCTCCCATCTCATCCCTCTGCCTCAGAGATGCTGACTCAGACACAAAAATCATCCTGCTCCAACCTGGGATTCTGTTTAGTGCATCCAACTCTCTTGTCATCATTTTTTTTTTTTTTGCCTGTGTTTGCCAAGGAGGACAAAAAAACGAGCAAAGCAGCAAAAACTGAGGCAACATTCCATTCCTGGAGGGAATTAATCTCCTGATAGCTCCAACAGACCACAGTGACATTTTCAGGAACTGTCTGAGAGCAAAACCAACCCCAATGCCATCCCCTTTTCTCTCCCAAAGCTGGTTTAGAGCAGGGAAATTTGGAATTTTTTCTGAGAGCAAAACCAACTCCAACCCCGTTCCCTTTTCCCTCCCAGAGCTGGGTTAGAGCAGGGAATTTTTAATGGAGCAGCTCAAGGGTTTGCTCCGGCTCTGAACAAAGAGCAAAACCTCAGAGAGGAATTCAAGCTGCTGCAGAGCTCGGCTTTATATTGGAAAATTCAAGAACAAAGGATCAGAATAAGCACACTGAGAGTTCTCCAGGAGAAAGGGCTGCCAGGAGCTTTTTCCCAGTAATTCTTTGGGATTGGAATGGTTTCCTTTGGCTGCAGAGGTTTTGTGGCACTGTTCAATAATGCAAATCCAGGCAGGAATGGTTTATCCTCCAACGGCAGCCGGGCTGATGGTGAAAACAGATTCTGGAGAAAAATTGGGGTCAAACAACACCTGATGGATAAAACAGATCTGTAAAATCCCCCTCTCTGTGCTCCGTGGACACGTGGAGAGCAATCCCACAACAAGGAAAACTCCGGGATCGAGAGAAAGCTGCACCCTAACCCTAAACTGTGACTTGTTCTAAGGAGGCAAAGATGGGATGGAGGTTTGGGACAAGGGAGGGAGGGACGGGATGGGGGGAACGGTTTGAAATGAAAGAGGGCTGGGATGGGATATTGGGAAGGAATTTCTGGCTGGGAGGGTGGGGAGAGGCTGGGATGGAATTCCCAGAGGAGCTGGGGCTGCCCCAGCCCTGGAAGTGCCCAAGGCCAACTTGGAGCCACCTGGGATGGTGGGAGGAGTCCCTGGGGATGGGATTGAAGCTCCCTTCCCACCCAGACCATTCCAGGATTCCACCACCTCACCTGGGACTTCCTACAACACAAATCATTAAAGAAGGAGGGAAGAACGTGTGAAACCCTTCTACCCTGGGCTGTGTTTGCCTCTGTCCCAATCCTTTCCTTGCCAGGAGCCACATCCAGGGCCCCGGAGCTGCTCCTCTGCAGCGGGGACACAAAAGCCCTGGCAGAGGCTCTGAGCTCCGTTACGAAACCAGGGACCCGGCAATCGGGGCCAGCCCAGAGAAAAGGGTTTGTTTTTGAGCCCTCACAAAAGGATTCCTGGCTCGGAAAAGTTTTCACATGAGCCTCGACTGCTTTTGTTTCCACCCTCTGAACCAAACACTTCGCCATGGCTCCGGATCCGATGGCAAAATCCCACCCAACTTTGGGAATATTCCCCTGCCCGGTTTGCCACGTGCTTTGTGCTGGCAGGTGATGCCCAGGGTGGGTTTTTTTGGGGCCTTGTCCGTGCCCAAACCCGGCCACTCCCTTTCCTTTTGAAGGGCCTGAGGATGCTCAGGAATCAATCCAAGGAGAGGATCCTGTTCCTAGAAATCCCAGGCTGCAGACGCTGCCCTGGTGCTGAATCACCCTGGAGTTTGGATTTCTCGCTGCTCTGTCCTTGGGTTTTTTCATTTCCATTTTCATTCCTCTCCTGCTTTAAGAGCTACATGATCTATTCAAACTCCTCTTTCCATCCCTAAGCCTCACCTATGCCACTGCCCCTTAAATAAAACCTATTTATTTCCCTTTTCACTCCCAACAGAGCTCCAGCTCCCAAACATCAGGAATTAAAGCTGAAACTTGAACAAGAAATTGATTTTTTTTCTCCAGTCCACAACACAAAAATCTTTCCACAGGGGCTTTGTCCATCATAACAACTTTTGCTTCCACTAAAGCCTTAGCTGCCAGAGGGAAATTACTCTTCTTTCTTCACATCCATCAGAGTGGGTAGAATCTGTTTGGGTTTAAACATCTGGAGCCAGGCCTCTGAGTCACCCCAAGGTCCTGGCTGTTAAATAAACACGGCAGGACGGGACAAAGCCGGGGGACAGCGGTGCCCTGGGGACAGGAGCTGGGCTGGGGCTGCACAAAAGGGTGAGGGAGCAGAGTTTGAGCCAGGCTTAGGGGCCAGGAGCAAACCCAGCACAGATTTGGGCTGACAAAAGCCTGGCTGAGCTGGGAAAGGCTCTGTGGAACCCGAGGGGACAGCCCTGGGAAAGGCTGGGGGCACCAGGGAGGGGGCAGAGCAGCAGCAGGACAGCCCGGAGAGGCTCAGGCCCAGCTTAGGGAGGACACGGCTCTGTCCTGGCAGCCCCTGGGCTGGGGGGTTCCTGATGGGCAAAGCTTTGTCATTCCCTGTGTCCTTTCTGCTGAGCTGCCTCCAAGTGTTTGGATCGGGCACTGAAAGCTGGGAAAATTTATTGCCAAGACACAACAAGGTCAGGAACACAGAATTAATTAAATTAAATCTGTGCAAAAGACCTCCAAGCTCATTAAGCCCAACCTCCGACCAATCAGCACCTTCTCACCCAGACCACCCCACTCTGTCCTTAGGAAAAGTTCAATATTTGAACAGAAAAAATGATCTTTAAAGGCCTTTCCAACCCAAACCCTTCCACGATTCCCTGATTCCAGCACCCTGACCTGCCAACAAAGGAGCCACTGAGGCAAATGATCACGCTCACTTTGAATTTACAGCACTAAACCCCGGTGGGTTACCCCCAAATCAGCTTAATTAACATTTTCCTGAGGTGAGGAGACGCTGAAGACTCTCCCAAGCACACAAAGCAGCAGAATTCTGCTGCACTTGGGCTTTGGTTTGGAGGAGTAAACATTTCCAGCAAAGGGAAACTCAAAGCCTGCTGTCACAACAAACAGGCAAATAAAACTTTTCTAATTAAACACTGAGGGCTGCAGACACGGAGGTGGGCTGGGGGTGACCTGTGTGGCAAATCCCCACAGCGGGGATGGAGATCCCGTTGATTTTCATGGCAAAAAAAGCTGGAAAAGAGGGAGACTGACCTGGGGACAAGGCGCAAAGCACGGCCCCGTCACCCTTCCCTCCATCCCTCCCAGCTGGGTTCTGCCTCACGCAGAGCCTGGACCGAAAGATCCCGAGCAGGACCTGGCAGAGCCTTCTCCTCCCACTCGTTAAAAACCTGGAATGAACCAGAATCGTGCAATGGTTCGTGTCAGAAGGAGCCTTAAACCCCATCTCATCCCTCCGGCCTTTCCCTTCCACCGTTCCAGGCCGCTCCAAACCCCATCCAGCCGAGCCTCGGGCACTTCCAGGGGTGGCACAGCCCAATTTTAACCCGGCACAACCGAAGTCTTTGAGCCACGGGGCTTTGAAGTGAGATTTTTTTTCTGCCTCCCGAGTACCCAGAGGGGAAATGAAGGCCAGAAATAGCAGCAGGGCCTGGCGTGCCGAGCCAGACCTGTCTGGCCACCGTCTGGCCAAAGCCCTGGGCTGGCCTCAGGTACCAGAGCTATTTGTGAGCCTCTAAAAGCTGCAGAAATTCGATATATTTAGAGCCTGGCCTATTTGAAGGCCGTGTGGGCACACGCAGAGGAAGGAGGTGGACAGCAAATATTTTGTTCAGGATGTTTTGGGGCGTGCATGAAATCAAAACCCTCGGGTGCGTTGATTTAAGGAATATATTAAGGTAGGATTCAGTCACTGTGGCCTTGGAATGGCTGGAAAAGCCAGGAAAGCAGCTGCAGGTGGGGCTGGAATGAGTTGGGATAACACGGAGTGACTGCAGGCACTGTTGGAAAAGCAGGGGTGCCATTCAGATACGCAGGGAATTTGGATTTATTTAGAAAATTTGGATTTTTTTTTCAAATCAAGTTCAAAAATTTTTTAAAAATTGGAATTTTTTTTTTTTCCTGATAGCCAGCTAAGGCTCTGCAGCTCCATCACCCTCCAAAGAATCCTCTAAAATCTGCAGTTGGAGTGGAAAACAGCAAAACATGGAATTTTAACAAGGGAGGGATGGAATTCTGATGTTGCCAGAAGGATTAACCCCTTCCTGCCCATCTCCCTCCTCCTTATCACAACTCTCCCTCCACTCACCCTCCCCCCAAATACTTCGGGGTTTGGGCTGGAAAGGCCTTTAACAATAAAGGCCTTAAATCATTTTTTCTGTTCAAATATTGAACTTTTCCTAAGGACAGAGTGGGGTGGTCTGGGTGAGAAGGTGCTGATTGGTCAGAGGTTGGGCTTAATGAGCTTGGAGGTCTTTTGCACAGATTTAATTTAATTAACTTAATTAATTCTGTGTTCCTTGCCATGTCTTGGCAATAAATTTTCCCAGCTTTCAGTGCCTGACCCAGAGGTCAAGCACTGCCCCTTCCCAGCAGGAAAAGGGATGGAAAAGCTCAGGGATGGGAAGAGGTGTGACACAACCCTCAGAACATGATGGGAAGGGATCTGTCTGAGCACATCCGTATGGAATGGCTGAGTGATTTATGGAAAGTTTCATCCTCTCCCACTTATCCACAGCTTCTCCAAACTGGGAAGCGGAGCTGTGCCTGTGTCCAATGAAAACAAACCCGGCTCGAGGGTTATCGAGCTGCTTCCCAAGGAGTGGGGGCTCCTGGTGGGGCAGAGCTGAGCCAGCCAGGCCAGATTTGGGCAAAACGTCCCCGTGCAGGGCCCTGGCACCGTGAGGTCACTGCTGCATTTCCATCCCCGGATTTTCCGTGTTCCCAGCACTTCCCAGCCCCAGGGGATTTGCACCAAAGGGGTTTTAAGGCTTTCTGAACTATGAGGAAATGCTGGGGGAATTGGGATTGTTCAGGAGTTTTGTGGTGTTCCAGTGCCTGAAGGAGCTACAGAAACACGGGGAGGGATCTGGGACAAGGGGTGGAGGGACAGGACACGGGGAATGGCTTCCCACTGGAAAAGGGGAGATTTGCATGGGATATTGGGAAGGAATTCCTGTCTGGGATGGAATTCCCAGAGGAGCTGAGGCTGCCTCTGGATCCCTGGAAGTGTTCAAGGCCACCCTCAAGGTGAAGAAACTTTTCCCAATATCCACCAGCAGCTCCAGCTGTTCCCATGGATCACAGGGACCAGAATCAGCTCTCACTGCTGTTAATCCATAGGCTGTGCACACAGTCAGACCCATCTGGGAATCACAACCAGGGTAGGAATGCAGAATCCAATACCTAAGCTTGGTTTAGCCCCCTCAGCCAGGCCTATTTTAGCAAAGCCTGGTTTGAACAGCAGCTGAAGGACAAACGGAGAAATCCCTTCCCCTGGGAATCCCGGTGGGATTGTGCTGGTTTTGCTCTGTCAGTGCAAAAGCTGATGCAGAGTCCTGACCACAGCAGGGCTCAGAGGAAATTCCAGCCCCCTCACCCCTCATTCCAAAGAGCAAACATCACTGGGACAAGGCCTGGGTTCCAGGAAGAGCCCAGGAGCCCTCAAAGGATGATGTTTCCCCTGATGAATGCCAGGAATGACCTGCAGAATTCCCAGGCGTGCTGGAGAGGGCAAAAAGTTCCAAACTGCCCTTCACAGGAGGTTTTTGGATGCCCTGGGTCACCCTGCTCCTCGTCTTTAGAGCTGTGTTCCCCCGGCTGCTGAGGAGATAAAGCAAAGATAAGAAAAGGAAAACTCAGAGGGGGAAGGAGCTGGAACATTTGACAGCCAGTTGTGACTGCAAAGAGCTGCCACGATGGCATCCTAAACATTCCAACTCCTCACCTCCAGCCTTCATCCTGCAGCAGGGAACGCAGCAGGGAAGGAGCCCTTCAGCTCCAGGGGTTGTATTTTATAGGGAGAGAGGAAAAATCAGCTGGGTTCTGCAGAATGGAAGCAGCGGTGTGGTGGGAAGGGTCATGAAATTCAGGGAGAAACAGAATCCCAGAATGGTTTGAGTGGGAAAGGAGCTCAAAATCATTTAGGGAGAAACAGAATCCCAGGTTTGGGTGGGAAAGGAGCACAAAATCGTGCAGTGCCACCTGTGCCAAGGGCAGGGACAATTCTTAGGTGGCCCCAACCTGGTTTTGGACACTTCAGGGATGGGGCAGCCACAGCTCCTCTGGAATTCCTTTCCAGCTCCTCCCCACCCTCACAGGGAAGGGTTTTTCCCTCTAATTTCTAATTTTAACCTGATTTCTCTGTCAGCTTGAGGCAGGCAGGGGATGAGCAGGGAGTGCAACAGCCTCTGCCCAGGACACGCAGCACTTCCACCCCCCTCAGCGCAGTCCTTAAAAAGAAATCCACTTCTCCCTTTTCCATCCATTTCTCCTGCTGATGGATGCAGGCTTCTGCTCCAGGAATCGCTTCAGTCTCATGATTCATCTGAAGTTTCAGCACCCCCAGAGCAGCAGCCGAGCTCATTCCCAATTATCTGACGCGTTCCCCTCGTCCAGCCCTGGTGCTGAGCTAATGGAAAGGCAGAGCCCTCCAAAGCTTCCATGATTAATTCCTGGAGCAGCTCGGGTGAGGTGACCTCTGTCTAGACTAAACCGATTTTCTTCCAGGTGTTTTGAGGACTCTCTGTGGCTTCGGAGGAGCCAAAGCCACCCCTGGTGTTCCATGATCCCGCCTCATTCCCTGGGACACAACGGAGCCATTGATGGAGCAGCTCGGGATGATCCCTCCCGAGCCAGGGGAAGCGAGGTCAGGGCGAGGAAAGGAATTTCATCCCTCACATCCTGGACCTGCAGCCCTTCCCTGGAATGCTGAGCGCTGCCTGCTCGTCCCATTTCAGCTCACAGACAGACCCAAGGGTTCATCCCTGGGGACCACACTGGGATGTGCAGCACATCCTGGATTTTCCCTGGAAGCTCTGGAAAACACTTCTAGGGGGGCTCTTGCAATAAATTCTGGCCAAGGGCAGCCAGGGAATTGAGACAGTGAAAAATCCAAGAAAAGGGAGGTGCCTGAAGCACCACAAACTCCCCAAACTGAGGAGCTGAAGGAAAAAAATCCCTTTTTTCTCCTCTGAAGAGTTCTCAGCTCCCTTCCAGCCCAGCCTTCCCACATTTCTTTATCCTGCAGAAATCCCCCTGGGATGTGCCCAAGCCCTTTGGTTTTGTCATTGCCCCAGATCTCCTGCTCAGCCTCCCAGGGTGCCCCAGGGACAGCCCAGAACCTTCCCCACCACTTCCCACCCTCACTTCCAGCCCTAATCCCACATTCCCGCAATTATTGCCACACTTTTATCATGATTTCTCCATCACTGCTTATCCAAACGACACACAAATATCTTTATATCTTCCTGTAAATCCTACAGCCATAGCTGTAGGAACGATTCCACCCCAAATCCAACCCTTCCCACTGCCCCCATTATCCCAGAGAGCTCCAGACTGGTCCCAGGGTTAAAAGGGGAGAGAAAACTCAGGAGTTTTGTCCATTGGAACCAAAATACTCAGGAAGTTCAACACAGATTTTGTCTGTCTAAATTCATCCTTTGGAACATTAAAATAACAGGATTCAATTTTGAAAAACTGATTGAGGAACTGGAATAATTTATAGTAAAAAAAACCCAGAAGAAACAAAATCTCAGACTGTTTCAAATCTGAAATTGGAATCTGAATTTTCCTCTCCGGCCCAGCCAGGAGCAGTCAAGAGTTTGTTTTAACCCCAGAAATGGGATAAATGATGGGATAAATTGATCATGGGAATAAATATGTGGGCGAAACATGGGGATAAATTGATCATGTGAATATATATAGGCGATAAATATGGGATAAATTGATAATGGGAATAAATATGGGATAACTTGATCATGTGAATAAATACATGGGATAATATGGGATAAATTGATAATATGAATAAATATGCAGGACAAACATGGGATAAATCGATCATGTGAATATATATATAGGGGATAAATATGGGATAAATCAAGAATGTGAATAAATATGGGATAAATTGATAATGTGAATGTATATAGGGGATAAATATGGGATAAATCGATAATGTGAATAAATACGGGATAAATATGGGATAAATATGGGATAAACTGATAATGTGAATAAACACGCGGGATGAGCAGAGGACAAACGGAGGCAAGAGACTCTGGATCCACACTTTTACCCCAATTACCTCGATTTGATTAATCAGGGAGTTGTCAAACTTGAAGCCGGGGATCCTCTTCTCGCTGCACACCACGCCCACGTCCTCGGTGTGCTTGCAGTCGCTCACGCCCCAGCCGTTGGAGCCGCACGCGGCCAGGCTGCTCTCCTTGCCCGTGCAGTGCACGTTGTCCAGCCAGATTTTCCCTGGAATGGGAAGGGGGGAAAGAAAAAAAACAAAACAAAACCACAACTGAGATTCCGAGAGGATGAATCTGGGTTGGGTTTCCTGAATCTNGTGAATAAATATGGGATAAATCGATAACGTGAATAAATATGGGATAAATATGGGATAAATATGGGATAAACTGATAATGTGAATAAACACGCGGGATGAGCAGAGGACAAACGGAGGCAGGAGACTCTGGATCCACACTTTTACCCCAATTACCTCGATTTGATTAATCAGGGAGTTGTCAAACTTGAAGCCGGGGATCCTCTTCTCGCTGCACACCACGCCCACGTCCTCGGTGTGCTTGCAGTCGCTCACGCCCCAGCCGTTGGAGCCGCACGCGGCCAGGCTGCTCTCCTTGCCCGTGCAGTGCACGTTGTCCAGCCAGATTTTCCCTGGAATGGGAAGGGGGGAAAGAAAAAAAACAAAACAAAACCACAACTGAGATTCCGAGAGGATGAATCTGGGTTGGGTTTCCTGAATCTGAATTCCAGGGAAGCGGCCAGGCCTTGCTCTCGGTTGAGAAATCAAGGTGAATAAAGCAACACACGTTGTCCAGACAAATTTTCCCTGGAATGGGAAAAAAAACACCCGTGGAATTCCGAGAGGAGGAATTTGGGCTGGATTTCCTGAATCTGAATTCCAGGGAATCTTCCCTGGGGAGGTGGGGAGCGCTGGGCCTCGCTCTCAGTGTGAAAATCGAGGTGAATAAAGTGGCACCTCAAGGATTGATGGATTAGGAAAAGCTCTGGCCCACGGCTTTTCTCATCCTTTATCCACTTGGGAATAAAAATCCACTGGGAATAAAAATCCACCTTCGGCCTGTGCTGCTCCAGGGACACGTGAAGAAAATTCTCGGTGTGAAAATCAAGGTGAGCAAGGCAGCACCTCAAGGATTGATGAGCTGATGCCGTGATGATTTTCTGCCTTTTCTTTCCTGTACCTTTTCTGTACCCTCAATGCTCTCAGCATGCACACTTGCAATTCTGTAAAAATCCACAACTTCACAAAACTTCACAGAAGGCAAAAACCCCGAACACCCTAAAAGCCTCACAAAGCCTCCACTACCTTAAAAAAACCCCAAGTCCCCTCTAAACCGCATCCTGTAAACTGAGATTAAGCCCATCCAAGAGAAAATCCTTCAAAATAATAAAAACCCCAAACCCTACACCACTGATTGAAGCCTCTCATTCGGACATCTTTGTTACATATCCTAATTTGCAAACTCTAGGAATTCTATCGCCTGTGTAGATTTCGGTGTGCTCCAGCTTGAAAAAGTGTTGACCGTAAGAATCCTTATTAAATACCCAAAATAAAAACCCTTTATCCCTTAGCCCTATTAATTAACTTAATTTTAAGACCAAAGAAAAGTCATCAGGCTGGAAAAAACTCTGGCCCATGGCTTTTCCTATCCTTTATCCACTTGGGAATAAAAATCCATCTCCAGCCTGTGCTGCTCCAGAGAGAAGTGATGAAAATTCTGATTAAAATCACTCCGTGCCCCCAATTTCACTGATGGAGGCCCTGCCCTCCAATCCCCCTCAAATCATTCCTGATTTATCAAATCCTCATAAAATCCCAGGTGAGAGCAGCTCTGAGGTTCCTTAAACACCTGAAAAAATGAGATTTTTTTACTTCTCTTTCTCAAGCTACCCTTGTTGGAAGCTGCTGTTGTTTGGGGGTTCTCAGAAAATGAAAATTCCAGCTCCAGTTTCTAGCCTGGAATTCCCATTTTTCCTGTGTGTGTGTGCACAGGCATATATGCTATGTTAAAAAAATATTATAAAAATTTCAAATAGATTAAAATATTAAATGAACTGATTTATATTAAGAATGTCAAACTACTAAATAAGTAGTAATTTTTTCTATGAAAATGTAAAAACATTAAATAAATGGATTTATCCACTTACATGTAATTTTATTTTACTGACTGACATAATTCTAGATTAATTAAATATCAAATAAATGTTCAAATAATAAAATCAAATATTTAAATATTAATTAAATCTATTTTCTTCTACATTATTATTTCTATGAATTGAATTATGAATATGTTTTATAAATATAGCATATATTAATAATTAAATTAATTATATAACCTATACTGACTATACCTATACCTAACTAAAATATTAAATAAATCTATTTATTTAAAATATTAAATTAATAGATTAGAAATTGGGCCCCCTTGAACCAGAGCCTGGATTTGGGATTTGAGGCCTCGGGATTTCCCTGGGAATTCTCCCTCCTGTTAAACCCCGTGCCCAGCCCGGTTGTTTTCCGATGTCACGGCCTCTGCCTCGCTTGGAAATCTCCTACTCTGCCTCCAGAGCCAAAATCCACACATTTGGGAGCACATTCCAGGTTTGCAATTTCCCTCGGGCCTCACTCGCTCTTTTACAGGACATTTATAGGTGTGAGCACTCCAAGGTTGCTCAAAACCACCCGGAGCAGCAGGTCCGGCCTCCCTGAGCGGAATTTTATCCCCGTGGGATCCACCAGGCTCCAGGGAGGGCTGGAGAAATCCCCTGTAGGACAAAGAAATATCCCAATAAATAGCCCAAACACGCCCCAATCAACCCCCTGGGCTGTCCCTTATTATGCAGACTCCTGGATACTCCTTGATTATTTCAAAGTTTCCCTTCTCCATTTGAGTGATTTCAGGATTTTTTTTCCTCATACAAATATGAGGAAAACCTCCTTTCCAAGGGTTTGTCCGGCAGATATTTGGGGTTCGGGTGGGATTTTCCATACTGCTGCCAGCTGTAAACTCGGAGGGAGGGAAAGGAAGTGGGAAAACACATCCCCGGGAAAGGGGGAGTGGCTTTGGAGTGAAAGAGGGGAAATTTCGGTGGGATTTTGGGGAGAAATTCCTCCCTGTGGGGGTGGTGAGGGGCTGGGATGGAATTCCCAGAGGAACTGGGGCTGTCCCTGGATCCCTGGGAGTGTCCAAGGCCTGGCTGGAGCCCCCGGGACAGTGGGAGGTGTCCCTGGCAGGGGGGAATTGGATGGTCTTAAACTCTTTTCCAACCCAAACCATTCCATGATTCCATTAAATAAAATTTGGGATGAGGCTGAACAGCTTTTCCCTGCCAGGAGCAGCCTGAGGGCACCCAAAATGGTTATTCCCATATAATCCAATAACGGTTGTTCCCAAAAAATCCAATAATGGTTATTCCCATATAATCCATAAATTATTATTCACATAAATTGTTATTTCCATAAAATCCAATAATGCCTACTCCCATATAATCCAATAGTGGTTATTCCCATATAATCCATAAATTGTTATTCCCATGAATTGTTATTCCCCAATAAAATCCAATAGTGGTCATTCCCAAAAAAATCCAATAATGGTTACTCCCATAAAATCCAATAGTGGTTATTCCCATAAAATCCAATAGTGGTTATTCCCATATAATCATTCCCATAGGATATGAAATGTTCAGACCCCTTGGGAGTCACAGACCAGACCATGACACAGAACTTTTCCCTAAAATCCAACCAAAATGTCCCAGCACAGCTCCAGCTTTGCCTGGATCCCGTCCCTGTCACAGAACGATCGGAGCTGCCCCTGGGCAGGAGCAGATCCCAAAAACTCTCCCGTCAGTCTCCTCTTTTCCAGGTACCCTCAGCTCTTTTCCAGGCCCTTCCCCATTCCCATGTCCATCCTTTGGGTGCTTTCCAATCATTTCACACCTTTTTGTACCTCACGGATCCCAAACCCACGCAGCCCAGCACGGAACACCCCAAACTCATCAATTAAACTGAAATCAGGGATTATTTGGAGCTGGAAACACTCCCCCAGGGCTCTGAGATCCCAAACCAAGTGCGCTCAGCTGCTCCAGGCCCTTCCCCATCCCTGGTCCATCCTTTGGGTGCTTTCCAACGTTTTCACGCCTTTTTTACCTCACAGAGCACAGCGTGAGAGAGAAACCCCCCCAACACCATCAATGAGACTGAAATCAGGGATCATTTGGAGCTTGAAAAACCCTTCCCCTACTCCAAGGCCTCCTCACCTTCTCCTTTCCCATACCTGGAGCTGGGCAGCCAGGACACGGCCTCCACGTAGCCCAGCTCCCAGCAGGAGAGAGAAACACCCCACCAACATAAATTAAACAGAAATCAAGGATTCTTGGGAGCTGGAGATGTTCCCCACACTGCTCCAAGGCCTCCTCACCTTCTCCTTTCCCATACCTGGAGCTGGGCAGCCAGGACACGGCCTCCACGTAGCCCAGCTCCCAGCAGGAGAGAGAAACACCCCACCAACATAAATTAAACAGAAATCAAGGATTCTTGGGAGCTGGAGATGTTCCCCACACTGCTCCAAGGCCTCCTCACCTTCTCCTTTCCCATACCTGGAGCTGGGCAGCCAGGACACGGCCTCCACGTAGCCCAGCTCCCGGCACACCACGTGCGCGGCGTGGATGGAGAAGTCGTCGTCGCACACGGTGCCCCACTCGCCGCCGTAGAACACCTCCACCCTGCCCTCGTTGTGCTTCCTCTTCTGCCCCGCCAGCCTCAGCTGGATTTTGGGGACGTTTGGGGCTCTCTGCGGGGGCTGGAACACCTGAGGGGCGGGCTCGGGGTAGCCGGGCAGGTACGGCCAGTGCTCGTACTGGGCGCAGCCCAGCTCGGCCAGGAGCAGCAGGAGCAGGCAGTGGTTGGAGGGAAAAATTTGGGGTCTTCCCATTTTTAGTGCTCGCAGTCCTCGGAGCCGGATCCGGGCAGCGCAGGCAGGGCTGTCCTGGAAGAAAATCAGATTTTAATCAGGTTTGTGATGGTACAAAAAAATTGAAATTAGCTCCAGGTGTCTAGGAGCTAAAATTCTCTGGGATTTCAGCTAAATGTGGTCTGTACCTAAAAGAAATTCCCAGAAAAGTCACATCCTCACATAAAGATACAAAACCCGGGAACAGCCTTTAGAGCTGCTTGAAGAGGACATGGATCATAATTCCAGGTAACTTCCAGGGCTGTGCCTCAGTTTCCCTGTGGGTTATAACAGGGATGGGGCTCAGGAGATTCCTGATGGAAAGTTTAGGGAGAATGAAGAATGAAAAGTGGTTGCCTAAGGAAGGGAGAAATGAAACAGGAGCACAGGAATTAAAATCCCAGCATTGGAGGGGAAACAGGAACAGTGAGAGGAGGTTTTCCATCAGATCTCGTAAATCAGGATGGGGTAGGGATATAAGGGGAAAAAAAAACATGGAAAACAAACACTGGGTTTTGAGGAGTCAATTTTTTTGTAGGTCAGGAGGTGAGGCTGAGAGAGAGAAATAAAATCAGGTCCTGCTCCGGCTTGGAGAGGGCTGGAAGGGATAAGAGGAAGGAATTGCAGCTGCTGCTCCCTCCGGCAGCAAGGAGAGGGGGTTTTCCAATGGGAATGCAGCTGGCAGGGCAGGATCCAAGGGATCCAGGACCTCCAGAGTGATCTGGGATCCCAGATCCAGGAGCCCCAGAGTGACCCAGGAGCCCCAGAGTGATCCCAGATCCCAGATCCAGGAGCCCCAGAGTGATCCAGGAGCCCCAGAGTGATCTCAGATCCCAGATCCAGGAGCTCCAGAGTGATCCAGTCACTCCAGTCGCTGGACTGGTCCCAGTCCCACGCCCCTGACTCCAAGCCCAGCAGCACCAGGCTCTGAACAAACCTCTCGTGGTGTTGGAACAGACACGGGATGGGTTCAGCCCAGGGGACAGACAGGGACAGGGAGATGCTCCTGGGTGGAGAAAAAATTCTGGGAATCCCTGTGGATCATGGCAGGGAAGGACAGGTGGGAGTTGTGAGGGGAGAGGAGGAGTTCCACCTCAGCAGAGCCTGGAACCTCGAGCTCTGCAGGAAAATCTGGACTTTGGGTTTCAGTTGTAAATATCTGGTTTAGTCTGCGCCATCCCCGAACATCTGCACTGATCTGCTCCATCCTCCGTGGCTGTTCCTCACGCTACGGGAGCAGCCTTTTTAAAGCCTCAGCAAACTCTCCTCAACAGCTGGGCTGCAGAACCTCTCCCTAAAAACCCGGCTGGGTTTAGAAAGGGTCAGTTTTGGGTTTTTTAGAGGGTCATTATTTAGGTTTAGAAAAGGTCGTTAAAGCTTTCCCAAGGCTGAGAACGCAGGGCTCTGTTTATAAATATTTGTATTTGTGTTTCTGGGAGCATCTGGATGGTCCTGCAGCCACGTGAGGGAAATCTGGGGAGGAGAAGGCAGCTGAGAGTGGAGCAACCTCCCAGTCAAGCCCTGCAGCTGTCAGAGATAAGGCGGCACTTCAGCATCTTACCCAGAATATGAACAAATTCCCCTCTGGGTCAGTTCTGTTTTATTTCTGAGCCTCCAGAAACTCAACTCAGGTATCTGAGAGGTGAAAAGGCTCAACAAGGAGCCCAGAACCTGCTCTGTGCCAAGGCAAACACGGACCTGTGTCAGCCCTGCTTTCGTGGTCCCTTGGGATCGAGGAACAGCCCCGAGCTGCAAACTCCCCTTTCCAGCCCTTTCCCTGCTCAAATCCAACCTCTGCAGCCGTTTCACGGAGGACTGGAGCCAAAAGACACAACAATTTGGGGAAACCATCCGGAGGAGGGCTGGGGATGGCTCCCGGAGGCGTTAATGACCCGAGCAGCCGGAGCGCTGCCGGGTGCCAGAGCCTTTCCAAGAATCCCGGCGCTGGGAGACCTCGGGAGCAGCTGCGAGGGAAGGGAAGGGCACGGCAGAGTTCCAGGTTGCTTTAATTGGGACCAAGATTAGCCTGCGAGACGCTAATTGGGATTAGAGCGGATCCAAGAGGTGGAACTTTCACTCTTGGCAAAGCCTTGCTGAGCCGGGCTGCCCTGGAGCCCAAAATGGGTTTGCTTTTGTTCCCCAGAAATTTGGGGATTTGGGAATCATCGAGTACCCTGAGCTGGACGGGACTCACCAGGATCATCCGAGTCCAAGCCCTGGCCCCACACAGGGAAAGGAGAAAACTCAAAGAGCTGGAGAAAACCTGGTGAGAGAGGGTAAAGATCCCTGCACCACAGAGGGAATTCTGGCTGGGAAAAAGGAATTCTAGCAAGGCTGTAGGAACACATTCCCAAACCATCCCTAGGAAAAATGGCTCAGGGCACTCAGGGGGAGCAGCACCGTGTGCCAACTTTGCTGTGGGATCAGGAGGGGCTCCTCGAGGGGAAGGCACTGGAAAACCACTCAGAAATCCCATTCCACGTGCAAAAATCCTGGGGGAGTCCTGCACAAAACCAGGACAGCAGCAGCCCCCTGTGCTCCCTCCAATCCCAAACACCAGGAAACAAAGCTTCCACAGGGTCTGCATCCCCCCAAAACAAATCCTCCCTCTCCCACAGCCCCTGCTCATTGAGACGCTCAAGAAAATTTCCTCAGACTAAGTCAGGAAAAGCGGAATCCAGAGGGATTTGTCTGCAGCCATGATTTGGGGTTCCCACAAAATCCGGCAGCCCAGGTCCAACGGGGAAACTTCAGGAACTCGGCAGAGCCCAGGGGAAGCTCCCAAGGCTTTGGCACTGGAATGGGCTCTCAGCTTTCTGTCTGTCCTGAGGGGATAGGAGGGAAAACGGGGAATTCTGGCATGGAGACCTCAGGCTGTGGCTGCCCCGTCCCTGGAAGTGTCCAAGGCCGGGCTGGACAGGGCTTGGAGCCCCCTGGGATGGTGGAGGCGGTGGAAGGAGATGGGATTTAAGGTCTCTTCACACCCAGACCATTCCACAGCTCTGTCCCACAGCATCCAGCTCCTTTTTCACTGGGATTCCAAGGCAGGACTGGTTTAGAGGGCTGATAACACAGAAGATTTCCCGGCAGTTCCTTCACTCCACAGCACAACAGCCCCAGAAATCCTGGATTTATTCTTTCCTGAAATCTCCCTCCTCAGCTCCAGGACACTTTAGGGCTCCGATATTCGGGAAAACTCTCCCTGTCCTGCAGCAGGGATGGTTCAGCCACAAAAAAACCCCCAAACATTTAAAGGGCACGGGCAACACCAGGCCGAGCCAGCTGCACCCACACATTGTGGGGGCACCAGAAAACCACAATAACACAACTTAACATGGAAAATATTCCGGCAAAACCACGGCTCTGCCGCTGGCAGCAACACTTGGACACGGCTTTCCCTTAAGTCTGAGGGAGCTGCACGTGCTGAACTCCCTGAGAATAAATCCAGGCTCAAGTTTGCAGGAGGTTTGGTTTCTTTTGGGCTCCTTCCTCCCCTCACAGCCTCTAACAGCCTCCAGATTTATTCCTGACGTCAGGGCAATATTTTGGTCCCTCCATTCAGAGGAATCCAAGGCAGAACATTAAAAACCCATCGAGCAGAGCCGGTGGAGAAGGCAGGAAGTGCTCCAGGTCTCCTGGCTCGCCGTGCCGTGCTCCGGGCTGGAAGCTGAGCTCCATCCCCACAGGAATGTGTAATTTAAGGCTTTCAGGCATGATCCTGGTGGCTGCTGACTCAGCCCTTTCCAGGGCTCCAGTCCTGGGTGAAGGGAGCAGAGGGATGGCAAGGAAAAACCACGGAATTGTTATGGAATCAGGGGATGGTTTGGGTTGGAAGGGATTTCAATCCAATCCAGTGCCACCCCTGCCATGGCAGGGACACCTCCCACTGTCCCAAGGTGCTCCAAGCTGGCCGTGGACACTGCCAGGGATCCAGGAGCAGCCACAGCTCGTCTGGGAATTCCATCCAGTCCTTCCCCACCCCCTCCCAGGCAGGAATTCCTCCCCAGTATCCCAATTTTCCCTGTCCTCTGGCACTTTAAAACCACTGTCCCTTGTCCTGGCACTCTCTGCCTATTGAAAATCCCTCTCCCTCCTTTTCATGGACCTCCCAAATCACCTAATCCTGAGCTTTTCCTTCCCCAGGTGTGACAGAGCCTGCTCCTCTCCCAAGCCAAATCCCAGACAAAATTCCCCCTTTTTAATCCAAATCCCAGCCAATCACCCTAACAATGAATGAGCTCCAAAATTCCCCTTTTTAATCCAAATCCAATCACCCAAACAATGAATGAACTCCAAAATTCCCTTTTTTGATCCCAAACAATGGATGAGCTCGCACAAACCCCAGAACCAGGCACTTCCCTGCTCCCATCCTCATCCAGACAACAAAAGGAAAGTCTGGAATGCCGACGGGCGCTCTTCGTGCCCCAGGATCCAGCAATGCTGCACATCCCTCGGGAGCAGGGGACAATTGTCCCGATTGTCCCTGGAGCTCCGGACCGTTGCTGCTCAGCCGCTCGGAACCGGGAATCGCGGCAATCCCGGGAATCCCCGCGTTCCCAATTCCACGCTCCATCGCCCCAGGTGCATTCCTCGGGGTGGGAATGGGATTTCCCAGTGCCACAGGAGGAGTTCTCCAGCCTCTTCTCCACTAGGGAACCTCTCCAGAATTATTAAAGGGAATTAAATCCTGCCATTCCCTGGGGTGAGGTTTTGGATATCTTCTCCCACCGCTCCAGGAGTCTCCACCCTGCCATGGCAGGGGCTTTCCAAGGGTTAAATCCCAATGGATTGAATCCCTTCTTGTTCCCACTTCTAAAAACCTGAGCCACTCAGGTCTCTGGAAGGATCACAGGCACCAACCACTGGCAGAAAATCCCAATCGGCAGCAGAGATCCCAAGCCAGATTTCCCGGTTGGAAGAGGAGCTCTGGAAGAGCCCAGAGCCATGGAATGGTTCTGTTTGGAAAGGACCTTTAAGACCATCAGGTCCAGGCCACCTGGATCTTGTTCACCACCACCCAGCATCCCCAGGGCCACAACCAGGTGTTCCTGGGAACTTCCAGGGACTCGGGAATGTTTGCTGGCTGAAGAGGGGAAACTGCAGCAGGCAGAGAGCAAAGAGGGATGGAAATTCCATGATCAAGGCCCTTTTCATGACTGATTAAATCTGAAAATCCTGGAATGGTTTGGGTTGGGAGAGACCTTGAATTCATCCCATCCCACCCCTGCCACAGGCAGGGACACCTCGTGCCATCCCAGGCTGTTCCAGCCTGGCCTTGGGCACTGCCAGGGATCCAGAGGCAGCCACAGCTGCTCTGGGGATTCCGTCCCAGGCCCTGCCCACGCTCCCAGCCAGGAATTCCTTCCTGAATTTCCCCCCTTCCAGTCCGAGCCTACTCCCTTTCTCCCATCACTACAGTTCATGGTGAACTGGGAATTTCGAGTTCCTCTTTCCAGGAGCAGCCAGGACCGAGGCTGGCCTGGATCTGGGGAGTGTCAGAATCCAGATCTTCCTTCCTGCTCCTCCTCCCACACCACGCACAGGGAAGAGAGCAGGAAATCAGGAACTTCCAGGTGAAAACCAGCTGGATTCCAGCTGTGCAAGGGACAGGTGCTCCACGTGTCCCTCTCATCCCAGGAGAGATTTTTGTGCCTCCTGGGATGCATTGAGGGGCTAAAACTGAGAGCAAATGGGAATTGGAGATCTGGGAAGAGGCCACTACCTGGATTTGGGAGCTGTTCAGCTGAGCCCCTTCAGGAAAGGTGCCGGCCGTGGATCTGGGTGTTGTTCCCTGGAAAAATTCCCATCTCCTTGCAAATGTCAGGGGATTTATCCTTATAAACATCAAGATATCCTTAAGATAAGTATCTCCTTAGAGCAATACATTTCTCCTGATAGAGAGGAGGAGAAGTTTTCCTGCTGCATTCCCAGATTTCTAAACCAGGATCTCTGTAATGCTGTTTAATTTTTTTCTCTCCACACAGCAGCATCTGCTTCAATTAAACACCAAAAAATCCTTCTGGAGGGAAAAACAAGCCCCAGGGAAGGATCCTGCGTGTGCTGAAGGAGCAGAGCTCAGCCTGGCTTGGGGCTGAACATCCCAAATTTCCCTGGAGAGGATTTCCAGGTGGGTCTGAACTCCTCCAAGGAGGAGGGGATCATTCCTCACCCTCTGGGTGATGCTGTCTTAATTAATGCTCCCTAATCCACCAGCGGGACAGCCGGGCTCCAGAACAGGCTGTTGTTATGCCTGGGAAATCCCCCTTGGAATAACAAACTTCCAGCAGCATTGCTGTGCACTTGCAGTGGAACTTTTTCCTCCTCCGAGGGCGTTTTTAGGGATAGGCCCAGGAAAGGTGGGGCAGAAAGTGTCAAAAAAGGGCCCTGAAAAGCACCTGGGCGAGCTGGGGATCGTCCCAGCGCCCGGAACTCTGGTGTGAAACCGCCCCAGGAACACTCTGGAAGTGTTCAGGAGAAGGGGAAAAAAGGGAAAAACGAATAGAAATTAAGGAACAGAAAGGGAAGCGGAATGGAGCACGGGGACAATAAAGACAATGAATTTGGGAGTCAAATCGTGGCTAAAACCCCCCAGAGCTCGCTCCTGGGAAAGCATTTTGGCGTCTCAACCTGTAAAAGGAGCAAACTTCAACCACACGGATTTTCCATTGAATCACCCTGCTGAAGGCAGGAGCATTGTCCTGGGCTGCATCACCAAAACTCTGCAATCCCCACGGCTTTTCCAAGCTGCTGAAACTTCCCTGAAGGTTTTGGGTTTTTTCCCCCCCTAAAATTCTCATTTCTGCACCCACAAAGCTCCTGCTGGGTTTGACTGGAGAGGAATTCTGAGCCTCAGCACCCCCCCAATCCCCTTAATTCAATTTAAGGATTCATTTTCCCTTAACGAGCCATTCTCGGGGATGTTTCCCAACATCCTCCTGCCCTTGGGACCAGGATTATCGAAATTTCCTCCTGGAGCACCCAGCGCTCGCTCCAAGGTGTGGATTCTCCTCGGAGCACTCGGATACGCCAGCAATTCACAGTTTTATTTCATTTATTATTATTTTAACTGCTCCCTACTCCGCAACCGAGGAGATTCCACCACTGTGGGTGGCTCAATGCAGAAGAAAACTGGAAAGGAGGAAAATCAACGATTTTCAGGCTGTATCCAGGAAATATTGGAAGCCCCGTGCTGTCCCCTTTATGAGCTGATTGTGGAGGGGATAAATTATTTTCCTGCTGCATTCCCAGATATCCAAACTTGGATCTTCCTCTCTAATATTCTAAATTATCTGGGTGTGGATCTTTTATCTACACAAGGCAGCAGCTGCTTAATTAACAACAAAAACTCATCGGGAAGGAAATATTAATCACGATTAATTAGTGAGCTCAGCCCAGGCCGGGTTGAACATCCCACGTTTCTCTGGGGCAGCTTTCCAGGTGGATATCCTGAAGTAATCCTAAAAGCTACCGGGATAAAACAGCTTTTAACAAGTCAGAGAATCCCCAGCAATGAAAAAAAAAAAATTAAATCCTTAATTAAGGACATATTTTGCACCTACTGCCAAACATCTGCCCCTGAAAAACGGGAATTATCCAGAGAGGAGAACTCCAGGAGCCTCCCCGATTTACCCGGGTGACATTTACTCAATGCTGATGGCACGAGCCAGGGGTTTCTGCTGGAAATTCGGGATTTTTGGACCAATATCGCAGCTCGGGCATTGCCAGAACCGACGGGCGGTTTGCAACTCGTCTTTTATTCCAGCCAGGAAAAAAAATTAGGGATAAAATCTCCGGTTAGGCCAGGAGTTCTTTAAAAAGTGACACTGAAAATCTTCGGCAGCGCAGCCCGGCCAAATCCAGCTCGGGGAACAAGAATGAGGAGAAAGAGAAATACAGAAATTCCTCCCCCCCGTCTTTTACACGGTGCGAGAGGGAGAAAAACGCGATCGGGGAGAAGAAGGGAACGGAAACTTTCAGCCCCGAAGAAAGAAAAAGGCTTAGAAACGTTGAAATTAATGAATCAGCCCCGCTTTTTGTCGCAAGAAAACCCCAAAATTCCGGCTCGCAGCCCCGAATTTACCTCAATTCACGGCGGGGGAGCTCAGCCCCGTCCCGTTCATCAGCTCTGCGTGCCGGGCTGGAAAAATCCTCCCGCAGGCAGCGAGATGCGCGGCGAGGGGCTGCTCCTCCCGGCCAAATTTCACTGGGTTCGCTCGGCAAACCCCTCCCAGTGAGATCAGCGCTCCTCCCGAGAGGAGGCACAACGGGAGGAGCGGCCGAAAAAAAGGAAAAAAAAAAAAAAAAAAAAAAAAAAAAAAAAAAAAAAAAAAAAAGATTTTTTTTTTTTTTTTGGGGTGTTTTTNTTTTTTTTTTTTTTTTTTTTTTTTTTGGTGTGTTTTAATTCCCAGAGAATAAACGGCGGGAGTTATCCCGGCCCGCGGGGTGTAACGTTAATGTTTAAGGAGTCCGATTCAACCCTGCAATTCCAGGAGTTTCTGGCACAGCATCCTGGAATTCCCAGAGCTGGCATCTCCCGGGATTCACCCACCTTTAACCTTTCAGCAGCCCGTTTTTCCAGCTGCTGGATATTCCTTAAAATTGCTCCTGCAGCGGCTCAAAGCAAAGCAGGGAATTCTTATTATTAACCCAGCTTGTCCTGCAGTTACTCCCCACTCCTGGGGGCGAGTATTCTTTTCCTCATGGGAAAGGAGCAAATCCTAAATTGGAGAATT
>VWZN01011795.1:338762-356274 GCA_013396955.1 Regulus satrapa | reverse complement strand
ACAGTTTAGTGTTTTGCCTGTGTTTAGGAATTGCTGGTGTTCAGATTTTTGTGGACTAACTAATGGTTGTTTTTCTGTGATTTTTTTAGTATAATAAATTGGTATTTTAAAAGAAATTATTTGACAAATATTCTTCATTTTTTCTAATAGCTGAAAGCTAGATAAGAAGAGCGTATGGAGGAGTAAATAGATTTTTGTTAACAATCTGTTTGGGGAAAAAAATAAATCTCCTTTTGCAAACTGTATATTCGTCCAGGCAGGAGGAGGTCGTAACATCTTCATATGAACCTTAAAGAACAAATTAAAAACCCTCTGTAGACTGCATTTCGTTGCAGTAGCTAGAAAGATCATTTATATTCCCACTTCCTCCCCTCCAGTAACCATGAGACATGAATCACTTTTTTCTTTTTGTTGCAAACAAATTACATTTCTGTTACAGAGAGACAGTTAATTCACAGAAAACATTGACACTAGATGAGAAATTCTGATGATGTTCTTTCATTTCTGCTCCAAAACTGCTTCTGATATTTTCTCAGTATTGGAATGTATTCTGGGAATCTGCAGGTAGATGATTTTTCTAGGATTTCTCTAGTGCTTCTTATGTTCATGTATATTTGCCTGTTTCTCAATGCAGTTGTTCAATGATTTTCATGTGGAAAGATATCCCCAGTGTATTTGTTGCATATATAACTAAGCACACAGCTCTATATTGGCATAGCAAAGCCTGAAGACTGAATGTTAAGGACAGCTTTAGTCTGTGACTTGTAGCACTGTATTTTTCACGTCCTTATGAGTAGCATTAAGGTGTTCTTTAACACTTGACTCAGCAGAAGTGTGTGTTTCAACAAGAAGTGTTTTCCTGGCTTCTAAAAGAGCAAATACATACAGATCCTTGTTAGGGGTAAGGTTCCTTACCTGTGCAGTCTCTTTCACTTTTATAGTGTGTCTGATGAAAGCTGTCTTGAAATCTTTATTGCTGCCTATGAAGNCTGCCTATGAAGTGAGGTATTTTTTTTGCAACAGTGATTTGGCTTAGCCAAATTCCACTACAAGTGGAATTTGTAGTTACAATTGGCTCCTGTATCTACTGGGGACCCGTCCTTCTCTCTTCTTTATAGTGTTATTATGTAACTTTAATTAATAGGTCTTTCTAATCAGACTGAATTTCTGCACTCCTTCTCATATACACACCTTGCATTCACTTGAAAGGAAGAATTTCCTTGTTATGCTCAATGTACTTTTCTTGTATGTTTTGGTTCACATGAGACAAAAGTGCATAATAACAAAAACGTTAAAGAAACCCCACAGTGTATTAGTGTATTTCATTCTTTGACAGTCATAGTGCAGTTTACCTAAATAAGTTAAAAGAGGTACAATTTATAGCACTAATGGAAAACACCAGAGTGTTGGCCTTTAGAAATCTGCCTGAGAAAAAATTGCTTTTTGTACACACCAATCCTTCCTGTCTCTCACGGACTGTTTACTTCATTGTATTTAACTGTTCTTCTTTTTCCTAACCATCTTTTTTCTCATACATCTAGGTCAGCTTGATGAGTGACACACAAACCCTCTCAAAAATTGAAAGATTAGCAAACTTAAGGCGTCTGCTCTTTCTCTCTTAGGTGTGGAAAACAGGCAACAGACCTTAACTGTGTTCTCCCCATTTGGAATATTTCTTCCTTCCATGTTCTTCCTATATGGATTTAGTGAAGTTGCTGTACAGATACCACTTCATACATAGCTCAGGTACCATGTAAGCTTTCTGTCAACTGTCATTTTTATGATACTTAGGTGTGACTATGGGGTAGACTTCAGTAATGTAGATAGTGGGAGGTTTTTTAAAGAAGTGAGCAAGTGCACACCATTGATGAGAATCGTATGAGAAACATTCTGGGATCACTGAATCAGCCTTTGGGCACCAAATGCTTTTTTTTACTGTCTAGCTTATAGTAAAGGTAAGTTCAGTCCCTTTTTTATCTACTGAGTCTCTGAAGACAGGCACTCTGCTGACTAGGTGAAAAGCCAATACTGCTAGTAAAAATGGGAATACACACTAATGGGAAAGTTCAGCTAGAGTTATACTCTCAAGGGTGTTCCTATTTTCTTTTAGAATCTTCATGGTCTGTACTCTTCTACTTCACACATGTCTTGATACAGTTGTGCCTCTGCATTGCGCAGTGTGGTGCAAGAGTTTATTTGGTCTAAGATTCTTTATCACAATAGAATGGCTGTCCTGGGCACTGTTATTTTTTTTAGTGCTTTTTACAATAGTGTGTCTTTGCTGTAGCATTAGCCTGTGAATTAATGAGATTAGGGGTTGAAGCTAAGATTTCTGTTGCTGCAGGTTGTGTTGAGCTGACATTAAAGTAAATATCTAAAGATGGCAAGTTTTCCAGTGGTAGTAACAGAACACACTTAGTTCTGAAATATCCTTCTGAATGGTATTTTAACAACCATCAATGAGAGTTTGAAGTCTATCGCATTAACAATTCAAGACATCTCAGTGAGTAAACCACTGTCAAATTTAACTACTGTCTGTTTCACCTGTTGCAAAATAATGAAAACAACTTGATGGCAGATCTAATAATCTGTGACATGTTTAATTATAAAACCCCTCATCAGTGTACACACAACTTATTTCTGAATTTGCATAAGCATCATTCTTTGCTTTTAGAAAACCACTGATTACATGTGTTGTGTGCATTTTTAATGGAAATTGATATTAAACCTAGAGGTTTGTTAGAAATAAAATGAAATAATTGGTACGATAAGTTTTCAGAACATTGTCTTATGTTATATTCCACAAAGGCTCTTAAACATTTAAGGACAAGAGTTAGCTTCATTTCCTCCAAAAGATTCAGTATAACAACAGATCTGCCTATGAGATTTTTGTGCTGATAGCACTGCAAAGCTGCACTACAAGGTGTGAGTGTGTAAGGATGTGTCAGTGTTTGGCTTGCTGTCTTAGAGCCCTGCTCTGTTACTGCAGTGGTGTTTGTCACCCATTCCTGAGCATTTTAGAGACTGTGCTGTGACTTCAGGCCCCAGAAGATCAGTGCACAGAGTACTTCCTGCTCCATTATTCTCTACCTTTCTTTTAGTTGGTACAGGAAAGCAAACATAAATGCAATAACTGACTAATGGACTGGAGAGAGTAAGGATCTTTACAAACATATAAGGAGAAAGCTGGAATTAAAAAACAAGAAGAAAATTAATATCTTGGATGCTTAAGCTTACAGCTTACAGTCTATGAAAATAATGCATACCTACAAGGCCTGTTGTTCCCTGTACTATTTTAATCAGATGTTGTGAGAAAATACTTTACTTGCTAAAACAAAACTTTTAGGGGGTGCCAATGATGTTTCTGGTTGGAGGTTTAGGCAAATTTTTCCATATGCCTGAGGTGGGTCATTTTAATTAGAGATTCAGTAAACTTTGCCAGCTCTTAAGGGGAAAGGGATGGACTTGTAGAATTTGTTCTTAAATTCTGTCCCAAGTGTAACAAGATGAAAAAATTTTGATTGCAATGAGAAGAAGGGAAATTATACTCTAGTTAGGTGTTGAGCTACTTGATTGTGTCCAAGGGAACCCAGCTATGTGCCCAAATACTTGCAGAGTCACATGCACTTAGCTAGAGGTTGAGTTGAAGCTCTCTTAAAAACATAACAAAATCTAAGTCTCTGATTCCTTGGAGATGTTTTCTTCTCCTCTAAGCTGGTTTGTGATTTGATCCCTATGTTTTATTCACGTTCTTTCAATTGCACTGTAAGTGTAAGATGTTCTGCTACATAGTATTCTCTAACAATAACCGCTTTGGCTTTTGTTTAGTTGTGAAATGATGCCCCACCCTCAATGGTGAACACTTGCAATAGCCAGGGAATAGCTAAGGCCGAGTATGTGTTTTCTGTGATGCTTGTTAGAAAGCGTAGTATGTCCCAGACAAGGGACCCATATAAGGTATCAACTAATAACCCTTGGTATACAAGGGAAGTGAGTGATTGCTGTACTGCTGGTTCTTGTAATGATGGGATGTGTGCATTTTGTAAGATACTGGCCCAGAAATAATTTTCAGGGATACTTTTGTTAGCTTTTTTCTGTTGTGCCTGTGAGTCATCCATTTCAGTCCCTGAGTTGCTCAGAGAATGTGCATTACACTGTTCAGCTTACAAGTTTGATGTTTATATTGAGAGCTTTCTGCCTTGTCTTGAGTGATATAGTGGTTTCCATAATTTGTACCTACACACTGGTATTTTATCAAAACCATCCTAGCCATGAATTCAAATCACAGCACTGTGGGGAAAAGTAACTCCACCATATTCAGGCACAGTACTATACCCAATCTTTTTCCATATAGTTTGCACCAAGATTATTCTACATAATTTAACACATACACAGTTTGTAGCATTAAGTTAGTTGTTTCTCTTTACTTCTTACTGTGTTGCTGGGGCTTTTATCACATGTTGTAAAGGTCTTTTTTTTTCCTCTGGAACAGAATATTCCACTTATGAGTCATTCAGGCAAGCTATTTCTTAGACTTTAATACATATTTTAAAAAAAACCCTCTCAGGTCCATTTCTATTTAGATACTTTTGCAGAGTAACAATTGTGTGGATAAGAATAAAGGACAACCAGTTCCCTGAATTCCATCTTCTGACACATGCACCTGAAACCTATTTCGCAGAGGCTAAAGCAACTAAGTTGGGACTTTTGATTCTATAGCTGTCATTGAAACTTGTTTTCTGTGCATTTGCCTCATATTTGCAAAAAAAGACATTGATCTGAGATGTGCTCTTCTTTGCTTCATAATGTCACAATTTATAGCATTATAAGATCTAGTATATGCAGTATCAAGTGCCTTTGGCAAGATGCTGAACTATTTAAAAAACATCTTCCTTGACTTTGTCAGGAATCAGAATTTCTTAAGTACTTCATAGGAAGATGCTCTTCTGTAGTGTGAAAAGACTTTGCTTGGTGTGAACTAAGTTGAGGAGGAGCTAATGAGTTCTAACTAGTGGTGGGAAATTCTGTTCAGCTGTAGTAAGTCCACATCACTCCACTCACTAAAGTGCCTTACCATGTCATGTGTGTTACCATGGTTCTTTGAGAAGCTCTGTGTTTTCTTAATAATACCAATGATATCCTGAACTCAGAATAGTATAGACAAATTGTAGAATAACCCTTATGAATAGCTTTTAGATTATGTAGAAAAGCTCTTGCTTTCTAACACATTCAACTTTTAAAATTATTTTGTCTTTTTGACAAAAAGTGATTTTGCCTATTACAAGTTCTTGCTTTTTTGCAATTAGAAGAAGGATTTGTGCTTTTGAAAGATAAGGATTGTGGCTGTGTTGCTGTGCAGTCAAGATTTCTGTGCATGATGGATTAGTTAAGAACTGAAAGATAAATATCAGATAGCTATGGAGGAAAACACACTTGAGACAGATCATAAACCCTGTCAATAAGGTAAACAAGATAATTAAAAGCTAGTAGTTCCAAGGCACTTAGGATAAAGACAAAATTCTTCTAGCAGAAGCCAAAGACTGCTGTGCAACATTCTGCCTCTGCTGGACGTGTTCCACATCCACAGGTAAATATTTTATTTCACCAACCTGGTGCAACTTGCTTTCAAAAGTCATGAAGTTCTGAAAACAGGATGTTGCATTTCTCATAATTCTAGGATTTCTTTACAAACACCCACTGTTGTACATCAGGTAAGGCTTTTCCTCTTACATTCAGTAAATTAACTAATTTGAATAGCTTAGTGGAATTACCTAGAGTCTCTTCAATGTTTGGATACTATAAGTGCTTTTTTCCTTTCATTTCGATGATGGTGAGTCCTGCCTGACCAACACAGTGGCCCTCTATGATTGAGTGACTGTGTCAGTGGACAAGGGGAGGCTACAGATATCCTTTATCTGGACGCCCATAAACATGACATGGTTCCCCACAACGTTCCTCTCTCTAAATTGGAGAGTGGTGGATTTTATGAGTAGACAGTCAGATGAAAGTGGTTGGATGATCACATCCAGAGGGTAGTGGGCAATGGCTCAGGTTCCAAGGGACATGAGTGACAAGTGATGTTCCTCAGGGGTCTGTACTGGGACCAGAATTATTTCACATCTTCATTAATGAAATAGATGAAGGGGTTGAGGGCTTTAGCAAATTTGCAGATGTCATCTGGCTGAGTGGTGCTGCTGACACACCTGAAGGATGGGATGCCATTCAGAGGGACCTGGACAAGCTTAAGAAATGGTTCAATGGGAATCTCATGTGATTTAGCAAGACCAAGTGTGAGGTGCTGCACCTGGGTTCAGGCAACCCCTGATACCAACACAGGCTGCCAATGAACAGATGGAGAGCAGCCCTGCACAGAAGGACTTGGGGGTACTGGTGAGTGAGTGGCTGGACATGACCCAGCAATGTGCACTTGCAGACTGGAAAGTCAAAAAATTAGATATTAAGAAAAGATTTTTCACTAAGGAGTGGTTGGGCACTGGGTTCTGCAGGGAAGTGGTTCTAGCATCAAGCCTGACAGAGTTCAAGAAGTGTTTGGATAATGCTCTTGGGCACCTGGTGTGATTCTTGGGGCTGTCCTGGGCAGGACCAAGAGTTGGACTTTGATAAACCTAGTGGGTCTCTTGCAACTCATCATATTCTATGATTCTGTGATTTCAACACATCTGGTCTTTCATAGCTCTATAATTTTAACAAGTTCTCAATTTCTGTGTAAAAGGATGTGCTAGGTACAAAGCTTAGAAAAATTAATGGTCTGTGTTTTCTTCTTTCTACCTGAATGAATACAAATGAAATGTTATAATGAAAAGATCTGAGTCAAAGGGAGATTCTGGCGCATCCCCCTGAAGTCCAAGGAAGCTCTAAGGGCCTCACTTTGGACCCCTGTTCATAGTGTAGCAAGATGTCATGTGTAAAATTGCCATCCTCAGATCTGTAGTCGCTGGGGTTTCCAAAACACAATTCCAAATTGTTTCTGATGCAATTTCAAACTGCTTTCAAGCCTCCAGCTATGATGGTGTTATTGCTCTTGGGTTATGGGTCAGGGAAAGTCCCAAGGCTGTAAGTGGGTTACTGACTGTGCTCTTGTTCTTCATCTCAGGAATTTTCCCAGCTTAACCACTCAAGAGTTCCCATATGGTCAAGGGAAGCTTGACCACCCAACTCATCACACAAAGACCAAGGCCCAATGGGGTTTCCTGAGGTTGAAGAATGGCTCCAAGGAGGAGTGTGGGGAGGAGAATAAACCACAACAAAGCCTTGAGACAAGAAAGTAGGGGGGGTTGGAGGGGGGCTGTTTATTGTTTAAATAGTCGTGTTTAGGTTTTTAAGTTGGTTTGGCTGTGTTTTCCCTCTTTTTTTCTTTTTTTTTTTTTTTTTTTTTTTAGTTTAGCCAATGTTAAGGGAATGACAAGAGTAAATGGATGCTGATTGTTCTGTCTTTTGTCTTTGGTGATGGGAAAGTTCAACCTGTTCTCTGCCAAGAGAATTTCCTTTCAAAATGGCTGTTCAGGGAGCAATGATCTCTCTTCGTCACATACACGTTTTGGTGGCAGACTCCAGTAGGAGCCTGGGCTGAAGTACTACGAGCTGAGATACTGAAAAGGACTAACGTGTTTCAGAAGACTTCAAGATCAGAACACCTTTCCTAATGCTGTTTAATTGCAGCTGTTTTGGAGTATTATTGTACCTTTCTTGGTAAGAAGCTAGATCTATATCTGTCTTTTTTCCTTAAGTCACTCCTAGAGAACTTAAAGAATGTGAATTGAAGGCTACAGACATGAGACAGCCTCAATGCTGCACCAGCAATCACTCAAGAGCACGTGTGCTGCATGCCCAGTACTATTTTGAGTAGTCTTACTGACATAAGCTGAGCATGACCAGCTTTCCTCTACACTCAGTGGAGGGTGCCAGGAGGCCTATAAATAATTTTATAGTGGCCAGGCCACTTGCTGAAAATGTTTGTGCACAAGTAGTAATTCAAATGGAAGCTGCTGTCAGTCACAGCTTTTGCTGTGCTACTCGTTTAAGTGTGTAACCCTACATATTCCTGGGGGCTGAGACCCAGGG
Organism: Regulus satrapa; assembly: GCA_013396955.1. Taxonomy (NCBI): domain Eukaryota; kingdom Metazoa; phylum Chordata; class Aves; order Passeriformes; family Regulidae; genus Regulus; species Regulus satrapa. Next base: position 348,192 of record VWZN01011795.1, on the reverse strand, counting down.
ATTGATTTGTACCAGGTATCACTCTAAGGTTATCTTAAAGCAAAGCCGTGATTACAGGCACAGATTTCTTCATTTTTTTTTATACAGAAATATCCTGTAGAATAGGATATAGAGAAGAACTACAGGAATGATGAGCATGTTTTTGAGACCTCTAGCTCACCAAAATTTGACAAGATGATCAATGGATTAGTTGTACAGGAGGTCATATCATAAAACACTTAAAGTAAAATTGTTTCACTAGAGGTACAAGTGTGAGGAAGCCACCATTACTTTTTTTATATTTTTCAATGAAGAATCCTAGAAGTTACACAAATATGGCGTTTAATGCTTTTATGCTGCTGTATTTTTACATATAACTTTTTCAAATTTATACTCTACATATAAAACCAATAAATGTATCAACACTGGTTTTATAATAGCCATAGTTAGAAAAGATTGTTTATTTAACAAATATACCTTTTCTCTATGTATGTTTCTCAGAACTTTTACATGAGCAGACAGAAGACTTCACAGCATGTTTTTGTAGTATGTCACCATCAGGTTAAGAGTAATTTTTTGTGTCTGGCTATCCTGGATCTTCTCAACAGAGTTGTTAAAAATCTGTGAAGATTTTAAAGTTCTTAAAACAGAGTATTTCAGGGGGAAAAAAATTCAAGGTATTTTATAGGCATTGCGTGACACTTGCTGGATTACTACACACTTTAAAAAAAACAAACAAAAAAACAAGGAGAAGTGAGAGTGTAACAACTAGAATGTTAGGTTAGTAAGTACCTGTTTTTTTAGAGAAACAGACAGCTGAAAAGCATGCATTGACATTTAAAAGAAAAGTCATTAATGAACAGAGGTCTTTGTTTCAGTGGATTTATAATCAGATGATAGAAAAAGTGAGAGTCTGGAATTGTGATACATTTTATAGGAGTACAATACTCTATGACTAGGTTCTTTAGTTATTCCATACATGGAGAATTTAAAGTACCAGGTTTATGTATTTGAGGATATCCTTATGCAGGATTTTTATTTATTAAGTGATACCACAGTGCATTGAAATCACTATACGAATTACACTTAGCAGAACATAACAATTGACTATATACATGAATCACAATACAAATATGGTTCTTGTTTTACTTGTCTTGTTTGATATGCTCACTGTCACAATGCTGATCATCCCCATTTACTGGGAAGGCATGTGGGGTAAAGTCAGCTTAAGCATTTCTCTCTTCAAGCTTCTCTTTATCAACTGCTCAGCTTTGGTACTGTGTTGGTTCAGCCACATATACACTGTCCTGTGCTGATTTGGCTAACTCAGGAGGAAGACATTCACATTCTTTTGCTTATGTTTTTATTATCTGTTTGACTTCATTCGTGTAACCAGTGTATCCATGCAACTGACACTCATTTAAGTATAACACAAGCTGTTCTCTGATCCCTTTTTTTGTTACATTCAGCTTTCTCTGCAACAGTGTTGGTAAGTGGATTTTGTCTGAATTCAGTGACAATATGTCTGTAAGAATGCCTGGCATATTTTCAGAGGCAGGCACAGGAGTTTTTTGGGTTTTCCATCAAGTGATGGAAATTTTTTGAAAAGAATACACTTTTTTTTTTTTTCTTTCTTCTCCCAGTGGAAGTTTTTCATCATGAGTCTTGTTACTTTATCTTCTGCAGAGAAGAGTCCATTGCCACAGTGGTACCTATTTCATATATGAATCTTCAATTTAAAATATTATGGCCTTTCTAAAGTCAATCAGAAAGGTTCTGATGAGTTCACTGGAGACAGACCTTACCCTTAGTACTAAGATACAAAGCTATGAGATATTCATCAAAGCAATATATTGCCCAGGAAGTACAGCTCCCATTAGAGTCTAATGTTTACTGATAGGCAAACTTTGGTAGAATTTCACTTAGTCTCTTAGTCATGTTCTCCTGTTCTCATATATATTTGTAAAATTGTTCTGTTGGAGACAGAGCTGAACTGCATTCACGCGAACTTAATTTTATCTATTTGTCTGGGAATATGGCTAAATTGTAAAACAGCTTAATAGACTTGGGGCTCATTAGGTGTTCATTATAAATACATTTTTATAATCTAATCTCATGTAATTCTGTTACAGTAGAATTAATACACTCATAATGGAAAACACTGTACATTTCTGCTTCAATAAGTAAAGGAGCCTGTTACATTTCAGTGTCAAATATGAATGCCACAGGTCAGAGACAACTGAAACAAAGTTGTTTATGCCATTGGTTTATTTTGAATAATCCCTACAAACATTGTTGTTCATAAGGTGCAACTATGGTGTTGGACTGAGACATATGTCTTCAAATTCCTCTTTCTCTCCAAAGCAAAAAAAAAAGCAAGAGATTCCTAAAAGTCTCACAATATTTATAGCTGGGGTTTGTTAGTGGAATCTGGTTTGCTATCCTGTGGTATGAATGCCAAGTCCCAAAGATGGAGAACGTTGTCCAGTGCTGCCCTTCTAGCAACACAAAATGTTTAGGAATAAACATCTGCTGATGTGTGCAGTGAACTGATGAGGCTTGAGGCCGTGGGGACAGTCTTGGAATCCCTCTGTGAACAACCGTTGAAGTTCAGGTCCCTTGGAGCTGCTCTTTTCTTATGGCTGGCAGGCATGCCGTCTCCATCGTTGGTGTCGAACACCACTGTCATGCTGGAGTCCATCCTGGACACAGCGTAGAGGCTGCTTTGCCTGGTGGGGTGGAACCTGGCTGCCTTGAGCTCCAGCTCATCGTAGCTGGACACCTCAATGAAGGGGCACCAGCGGAAAGCTCGCTTGAAGCCAGCTCGGAACCTAGGAGGAAGGAAGCCTGGTGAAAGCTTGTGCTTGCAAGAGCCAGCCCCAGGCCTTCATCTGAAGACATACACTGTGCTTGGCCAGCTAGCCTGCCTGGGTGTGGTGGAGTCAGTGGGAGTTTCCTTGACTGAAGTCTGAGTAGGGCAAAAAAATAGTGGTAGCAACTCATTTTAGTTTCTGATGTTCTGTATGCTTTCCCTGCACTTAAAGAGTGGTATTTTACTTATAATGAATGTCCTGACCTTTGCCCATGCAAAGTAAACAAATACCAACTTTCGTAGAACAGTCTTCACAGAAATTGTTTGGATTTGACCTCTAATGAAATCTGTGCCTATATTTTCATCTGCTTTCAGCAAGAAACTTTGAAACATCCTTTTCTCTAAACTACGATCCCAGTTTTCAAATTTCAATATCCCTTCTGTGTTTCTAACAGAGATGCTTATATGGGAGTGATGTAATGACTAACATTTGTTAATAGGTAAAATATTTGGAAATTAATTTTTAATAATTAAGACGACCCTCTAAAGCTGAAATCTGAATGTGAGCAATATACAAACAGTCATTTTGAGGCTCTAGAGCATCAGTGTTTGCAATACTTATAGATAGGCAGGGATTCACCATAAGACCATTGTTATGTTTTGTGTCTTTATGCATTTCCAGAATACAAGTTTAATATATCAGAAAAGCAATTCCCTATGAAACTTTGTATAGCTGAAAAAAGAATACCTTTTCACCTAGACCTAAAACTTATCTGACTTTTTGACTTGTCTTGCTTCTCTTGTTTTGTTTTAACAATCAGCTATGTTGTTTATCCTGTCTGTATGTTTTTTTTGAGCAATGGTTCAACTACCACAGTGATGCCTGCAGGTAAAAATTCAGATCAAATGTTTAGTCCAAGTTAATGGATCTCACAGAAGTGACTTTTCCTTCCTGAAATGTTTAAGTTTTCCTTGGGGTTCTCACATGATGACAACCGAGCAGGTAGGTTGCTATTCAGCATTCTCTGTTTACATGCAGTCCATATTTTGGAAAAATATTGAAAGAACCCCTGATGGAAATTGACTTAGTGTTAGGAATTGTGAAACAAAAACATCTTCAAATTGTATTACTTTTCTTGGCACCTTCCATCCTCTTTCTAATTCAGGGCATGTTTTTTCTTCTTGAAATAATGCTCTCTTTATCTAGACACAAAATATCCTAATTATCCTGGAAGATGAGGCTGGGATAGATGGTCTAACTCTGTCTGATACTAGATCCAGCAGAGGCATGAATTGATCTGACTCCCAGCAACAAGCTCTATTTTCCTACTTAATGAAAAGGAAGCAGACATTCTGGTATCTTCATTTCAATATGGAACTTAATTATAAGGAAACTGTCACCAGGCTTTCATTCTTACATCAAATTCTGAACAAGGTGACCTTTAGTATGTCTCAAAATATTAATGTTTCTTTGGCTATATTCTTTAATCCAGACATTTAATTTTGCAGTTTGCAAGTGTCAACATAAGGTGCATCAGAGATACTATTTTTGATTAATACTTTTGTAGCTGTGCCATAAAAAGTTTTTGAAGAAAATGGGATTAGTTTAGAAGTTTTATGGTAGTAATAGAAAAATATGATGCCTCATTCTTCCTTGCTTTTGTTTTTTGCAGACACTGGATGCTTACTGAAATCTGGTTTCAGTTAAAATTAATGGAAAATTTGCCATTTGAATTATGGTTTTGTTCTGGCATGCTAAAATTTTACCTCGTCTTTAAATAGCTGTAAATGATGCAAAGAGGCAGAAGGCTCTATGAATTTAGTCATTACCTTGTATTTTTAAAAGATGGTGAATGTTAATAGTCATAATTTATTGTTATCAAGGAGGAAGATGTCAGTGTTTTTACACCAATAAAAACTTGTTAGGATTTGTTCACTTCATTTTTTATTACCTTTTGTCAGATACTTCACGATCTTTAGTCGGGATTTAGAAATAGCTTCCGCTATTGGTATCAAGCTTGACAGTTATGAAACTTGGCACTGGCTGCTAAGTCAAGAGATTTGAAATAATATGTAAGATTACTTATACAATACTGATTCATACTGACTAAGTTTGTGAAGTAATTAATTATTCTTGGTGATCTTTATCCAATAATGCTAGAAGAGTACTGGCAAATAGGATGGCCAGGATGATGTTTGTGTAGATTCTGGTCCTATAAGCTGAAATGAAAGGCTTGAGTCCATTCTGAAAGGCATTAGTCACACACTAGCAACTATCTGTAAAATATCGCCCAACTCAACAGGTGCAGAGCCTTTGAAATTCAGAGAATAATGTGTTGCTATCAAATAATACTGTATTTTACTATTAAGTAATGAGAATACAAACATTTGTGTAATATTGGCAGGATCTTGGAGCACAGTAGAAATCGAATACTGAGATATACAAAACACAACAAATGACATTTTGTATTTCATTCTTCCAGCAAAACAAAATTTGGTCTACAATTAGTGAACATACAGCTTGCACTCTATATCACTAATTATCATCTTCTTTATTTTAATGTTTTTCAAACCAAAAGACATTGAACTGTTATAGTTTTGGAAATTTTGCAGGTGGATGTGGGAATGTCTGATTTCTGAACACTGAATTTTGCTCTGAAATTTTAAGTAGACCAAAATATTTACTGTAAGTCCACCTTCGGGTTTCTGGGGGCTCTTTTAAATTGCAAACCTAAAGAAAGATGGTGTTTGGTTCTTTGGTTTTGGGTTTTTTTTAATGTTTTTTTGGTTTTTTGTTTTTCGTTTTGGTTTTTGTTTCCACTTTTTCTTTCCCACTAACTGAAAACTATTTAAGTGAAAATTCAGTGTCCTTTTTTTTCATTTAAGCAATTTATGTTCTTGGTGAAGTTATGCACCTTATTTCATAACCAGCTCTTACCTCTTATTAAGACAGCAATAGATAATGGGATTGTACATTGTGGAGCTCATGGCAAGCCAAAAGCTGGCTAAATAGATTTGCTGAATGTATTTCCACCGATTTAATTGTTGATAGATCCCAGTAACTATGAAGTAAATGTGGTAGGGCAGCCAGCAGACGGCAAATGTCAGCACAACCACAATCATCATTTTGACCACCTGAAAGAAGTAATAATGATATTTAGCATTTTTTATTTGGACTAGCGTTTCAACATCCATTAATAATGTTCTGGTAATTAATTTTTAAAGTTAGTCAAAGCAAACCTGAATATGCTTTTATCTAGTTTTTTCCTTTTAATCTGACTCTCTTAATTATTTTTTACTGACTCGGGATCCTCTTTTTCCTAAGAAAAAATAGCTTGAATATCTTTCCTGACTTTATTTGTATTGATTTTTGCAAGTAATGCATTTGCTTACTTATATTTGGCTATCTAAAATATCACTTTTTTGTACATCTGATCATGCCATAAGGCTACAGAATGTTTTATTTGGACACCTTATTTTGACCCTTACTGACCTTGGTGTCCATTTTTATTGCGGTCTGCAAGTCTATTTCTTGTCCCCAGTTTTTAGATGTGATTTAAATAACACTAGGTTGTAGGAAATGAGCAACTGCAGCATCCTGTATAATTTCAAAGCTTAGCAATTCCCTTGGCTGGTGATCCTTATTTGTTGTTTTCTGCAGGCATCACAACATCTGTTAGCTACCATAGTTTCCAGTAAGCACAAATGAAGAGGGGCTCTGCTTTGTGCTCCAAACATGAGAAGAAAGTTTGCAACTCATGTAAAATTTTCATTCTTATCTTTCTCTTTTTAGCTATGTCAAATTCTGTTCCAGCTACCGTCTTCAGCACAATATGACACATGTTTACACCACAGGTTTTCTTTTTGTAGCTAAAATGAAATTAGATGTGATTGATCTATGCTGGGAAGTCTCTTGTTCATTTGTACTTGTGGATGTTGGGGATTAACAGGGATTTCCATGAACAGTTCCTTTATTTTCTCTGTCTAAGGTGCCCTTTCATACTCTTTCTAGTTTAACTGGTGAAAAAAATCCAAAGAGCTGAAATTTGCCATACTTACATGTCTTTGGTTAATGTTTTTATAAAATTCCAACTACCATAATTAAAACATTTTACATATAAATGTTATGGTGTCCTCCTTAACTTGCATTACCTCTTACGAGAAACATAAAGCAATTTTTTCTTTCATAGCTGGCACCAATTAACAATCTTTCCTTCTGAGTGGAGCTGTAATGTGCAAGATTTTCCTTCTAAGAATACTTACTATTGCTAATATATATGCACTGATCATCATTTAAAAATAAAAAAGGTCATCTTGCCACATATACAGCATTAATAATAGTTGGTTCTTCTGAAGCACTTTTCTTCAGTTAACCATAAATCATTCTGTGATCAGGAAGATCAGTATTATTATAAAGGAAGTCAACACACCAAAGCATATTATTTTAGCTTTCACATATAGATCTGTGTGTCTACATCTAGGCATATATAGAAGTTTATGGGACTGTAAGTGTGATATTTTTGGGGGATGGGAGGGGGAAGAGCTTATGATTTTATTTGGACAGACATCTCTGGACTAAATGAGGTAGGTGAAGTAATGCATAAAAAATACGTTGTCAAATCAGTCTGTCATTAAATGGCATCACTATTTCACTGCAGAGCTTCCACTGTTCTGCTGGGGACTTAAACCTCTGCCTTGCACACATTGTATGAGTAGAAGCCTTAACTCCACTTAAGTTCCCTGCCACTAATTGATAGATTCATTTTGCTTGTTGCTGTTCTTTATAGATCTGTCAGGAATGATAAGTCCTACCTCAGCACCTTTCAGGACTTCTGTAGTTTCAGAACACTTGTGAGTCTAATTACTTGCCTTGATATTTAATTAGCAAGTCTTGCAATACAGCTGTGTGTGTGAAATTGTTTCTAGAATTAGTTATCATTGGAATATCATAGGTACTGAATGAAAATATTTTTGTGTGCAAATTTTCAGTAAATCTGTATTTGGAGTATACATCTGTGCAGTGCTTGAGAACCAAATTAATAGAGCTTCCCAGCAACTCATGTAGCTTAATCTGGTTGAACACTGTGTCACTCATGCCCTAGAAATGCTAGAAATCACAGAAAGAGTCCAGGTTGTCTGTTTGGCATACTGAATTGTGTTAATTTTTTCCAAAAGAAAATTGTTTCTCTTTTTTTCTGACATCCAAATGCCCATTGTCTAGTTTTCTGAGTTATATTGAAGGGCAAGACAAGTGGTGCTTCCTGTGTCTTCTTAAAGGTCTCCTAAAGCTAATAAACCTTCACAAGCTGTACAAAAAAAAGCTTTTAGATTTCAGCTGCTGCAAAAATAAACCCTGAAGGAATGAATTTAAGTTTAAATTACTATTAAATACAATATTTCAGGTTTTCTTCAAGGGACTAGAAATCCCAAACTAACTTTTACCCTGCAAAGAAAATCCACAATTTTTCTTTTCACAATTTCAGGCAATTAAATTCTAATTTTGGATGTGTTAAATTTTTTTAAGTTTTGAAATTAAAAATGCCAAATCACCCTCAGAGAATTTTCTTTTTCTGCAAGAAAACTCTTTTGCTTAAAACAAAATGATCCCCTATTAAAAGAGTAAGATTAGTCTAAGGTGTTCTTGTTGCTGTTTCTATCTGGAAATCCATTATTAAATATTACATCATCATCATCCTGAAAGCAGACATTTCTGAAGCAAATAGGCAACTGGATAATGAGCTACAGATGATTTTAGATGGACATTAATGCTTGGTTTAATTTGTGAGGTAACAAGTCCCTTGAATGACAATAGTGAAGCACATTACATTCTTAATCATTCAGGTTTGCATGTCATTTTGAGTATTTATATAATGCAGTGCACTTATTGACATATTTCCTAGGAGAAGTTAAGTGAGATGTTGCCAGTCTGTGTGGTGTAAAATTGTTGGAAACACAAGGCAAATTAAGGTTAAATTTGAAGTCAAATTTGAAGTCATGAGAGGAATCAAAAAGTCCTAGTCTGTTCTTATTTCATCATCTAAGAATGACTGTGCTGACAGAAATGGAGGGGGAAAAAGAATCAGAGGAAAAGGAAGTAGATTATTCCCCATGTCCTATTCCCTTTCAGAGAGAGGCACACGCTCTGCAAGGCCATACCTTGCAGTTTATAGCTGTGGTTCTTGTCTATAATATTTGTCTTTCCAGTATAAAGTTTCATTTTTTTGATTACATCAATAATTATGAACAGAAAGGGACTTCAAGGTCTATAAATCCCGGGCATCTTGAGTTTACTTGGAATAAATTCTGATGAACAGATGCCCGTAAACCAGCAGAGAAAATAAATGAGACAGGCCCAGTAGGAATTTACCACAAAAGCTTGATTGTCTTTTCCCAGTATGCTCTGATGTTTCATAAAGAAACCCCATTGACATTTTACAGGTCCAACTGCAGAGTATAAAAGACAGCTTCAGTGTTGGGGTTGTTTTTTGACTACTTAAACCTGTGACTGGGAAAAAAAAAAATCTTTTTAATAGGCATGGTCTGTTTTTTGATATATTACCATTTTTCAGTTGCTTTTCCTTCTGCTCTGAGTTGTGTAGAATTCATTAATAAGGGTTTACTGTTTTGCATTAGGAAACA
>VWZN01011795.1:293465-321902 GCA_013396955.1 Regulus satrapa | reverse complement strand
TTTCTATCTTTTGATTTGTTATAGATATAAGGAACAAGGGAGACACAAAAACTTGTATCAATCATTTTTTGATTAATATATTGTGTTTGCTACAATTGAAAGACTTGTACTCATTTAAAATGAAGGAAAGAGTGATATATTTTAATTGTTATAGTACACATCTAGGTTCTTGGCAAACTCGCCCAAGATTTTTAGGTACAGACATTAGCCATGAGACAATTGCAATAATATTGGTAAGATAATGTTCTTGATATTCATTTGTGCAAGAATCTTTCACATACATATTTGCGTGCTGTGGTACACAAATTTCACTGAAGCTAGTGTTATTTTTTTAAAATTTAGTACTTGACAGATGAGTAATTAAAGAACAGGGTTTTTGTTTTTTTTTTTTGGTTTTTTTTTTTTTTTTTTTTTTTTTTTTTAAAAATTTAGGTTTTTTTATTNTTTTTTTAGCAAAGCTAATGGTCTTTATAGTTAATGATAAAACATGTGATAAATCCAACATTGGTCAGAATAGTGATATGCCTTCCCTAGTAGATATAACTGTCATAATATCTTAAAACATCTAAATGCTGTTAGAAACAGGGAGTTACCTAAAACAGCTTCAGTTCTGAATCATCAATTTCCATATCTGGAATTTCAAATTTGTTCTTTTTTTTGTTTGTTTTACTGCACTTTGATACTTTTTTCTCTACAGGGGAACAATTAGTTCCCCTCTCTTTCACGTGCCTTTTGGTTTTTATTTCAGCTAAACTGGCGCTTTTGATGCATACTATTATATACTATTATATACTATGAAATAGTTTTATGTGAGTGCTGAGTGTCTTCTGTTTCTTGAGAACAGCAGTTGTATTGTTGCCTTCTACCACCTAGCTCTTTTCCCCTCCTAAGAATAAGTACCACTTGGTAAAGAAGTCTGGTTTGTAATCATGAACCCTGTCTTTCAAATTGATCTGGCTTTTGGTGGACTGCCAAACACTGTCCAAATGTTTGGTGATCTTTACTTGTAGTAAGTGATAAATACATGATAAATCTAGTAAAGAAATAATCATTTTCACATGCTTGTGAGACTTTTAGGGCATCTCTTCCTAGCCTGGAATTATTCCTTCAAATTGCTACTTTTCTTCAGATGGCACATTGCTATTATTTTATGTGCTATTGTCAGATTTCTATTACATTCACATTATTCTTATTCCCAGTTATATTATTCTTACTCCCAATAGATACCAACAGTATTTCTTGTTGCCTAAGATAAAATTTGGGTTTTTTATCTCCCCGTCTGCCCTTTAAAGACATGGATTGTTTGGGTGAAATGACTCATACAGCTGTACTGCTATAGAAATTTTAACAATTGGTTCCCTGGGTAAGGTAAGTCAAGGGACAAGGATCAGATGAAAAGCAGGCTATTTATCTTTCAACTTCAAATTTGAGTGATAAGCAAACAGCCTAGCTGTTGCACAAGATCAATTACAAATATGTAGCAGGCAGTCATTCTAACTAGCCAAATGGGAAGGATGTAGAAGAACTTTGACTATTCTCTCAATAATATCTTTGTGCAGGATAGATTTAGCTGAAGAGAGTATTGATAGCTCTGTTACAGGGCCTTTGATAACAAATCTAAGTTACTCTACTTTGCCAGTACACTAACAATTACAGTGTGTTCTGTAAGTTCTCTAAGTGGCTTTTCTTAGAAACAAAATTGCTTAATTAACATAGTGAGACATTGCTTTATAACTGCAATTTTTACATTCACTCATTTGTCTTACATGTTTGATAGCATTTTCTTAGAGACGCTATCATTGCCACAATTAAGTAAAGTAGAAAATGTGGAATGGCCCTTCATTGCAGGTCAAAAACTACCTCCACATTTGAACAGAATCTGGATGTTATCCCTCTGGACAAAAGAAGCCTTGAAGAGAACTGAGTTCTTCCTGCACTGTTAGCTGTCATTTGCAAAGGAGACACACACATACACACACACTTCTGCTTGTGATTTTGTTTGCTGTAAATGTTATCTTGCCATTATGGGTATCAAAGGATAGTTTGTCTCTCTCTTGACACTCACTCTGAAGTAGCAGTAGCTAATTTTTTCAGTTGGCTCTTGCTTTTGTTCTCTCTCCATTCAGCATGGGTGTTTCCAGCAGGAATATGAAAGCTCCTGCTAGCACAGACTACAGGTTCCATGCTTAGGTGTTGCTCAGAAAATGAATGAGGTAAGGAGGCTAAGGATGGAGAAATGTACCCCATTAGGTACCTATGATGAGCATATTGCCCCTGTATATTACAATTCCCCATGGCTGACAACTGTCTGTCCTGTTTCATTGTAGCTCTGTCATTGTGGCTAATTTTTTTACTCTATTATATCCTTACATATATTAAGGATGGCAATATGCCAGTTATGAGGGGGAGGAGTAGATGTGCTGTCTGAATTGTGCACGGAATGGTGCTGAACATGGTGTAGAAATAATAGGAATGTTTAAGTAGGCTAGGAGTGAAAGGGTGAATGATGAGATATAGGATCTAGCAAGAGAACTGAGACTGGAGAGTAGTTTGCTGAATGAAAAAATAGAAGTGAAAAGAGAAAAATGAGAAACTAATAGGAGAAGCAAAGGAGATTTGTAGAATAACAGCATATAGAAATTTTGTTGAGGAGAGAGGAGAGAGTAAGAAAGTAAACTAGAGGTCATGTAAGAGCAAAAGATGACAAAAAGCAGCCCTAGCATAGCAGAGATTCCAAGGTAAGTAGAACTGGTATAAAACTGGACATTTTGCTAGTGTGGCTATGTGGTGGCAAGCCCTTTTGCCTCTGCTGCTTTATGGGAGAGAACTCCCAGAGAATTTTTCATTCTGTAATCAGCCAGCCCTAAGCAGCATGCAAGGGGAACAACAGGACTTCTTGGATGCTCCCACATTGTCTGTCTTACATCCTGTTCTGCTACTCCACGGTTCTTTCAAGTCGTCTGAATTTCATCATAGAATCATAGCACAAGCTGATTTGGAAGTGACCCATGAGGATTATTGAGTCCAACTCCCGACCTTGCACAGGACCATCCCCAAGAATCACACCGTGTGCCTGAGAGCATTGTCCAAACACTTCATGGACTGAGATAGGCTGGTGCTGTGCCCACTTCCCTGGGGAGCCTGTTCCAGTGCCCAACCACTCTCTGGGTGAAAAATCTTTTCCTGATACCTGATGTAAACCTCCCCGACTCAGCTTCATGCTGTTCCCCCAGGTCCTGTCACTGGTCAGGAGAGTGAAGAAATCTGTACCTGTCCTTCTGCTTTACCTTGTGAGGATGTTAAAGACTGCAATGAGGTCTCTCCTCAGTTTCCTCTACTCTAGGCTGAACAAGACAAGTGACCTCAGCCATTCCTCATAAGGCTTCCCCTCCAGACCCTTCACCAGACATATGGTCCTTCTCTAGATGCTTTCTAGATAGATTCATGGCTTTTTAATGTTGTAGTGCCCAAAATTTATGCAGCTGTTCTGAAGCCAGTGACAAATGCAGAAGCCCTCATAGGTCCACCATGTTCTGTGATACTTATGCACTCACCTTGTACCTCTCCACACCTCATCTCCAAGGACAGTTAAATCTGGCAGGCATTTGAGCTGAAGAAAGATTTCTAATGGCTACAAGCAACTGAAGGCTTGTTACAGCATTGAAAAGCATTCTGGAGCCACACAGACAATTTTTCAGTGGGGTGCTGTGCCAATTTGCTTTGCAGTCTTTGGACATTTACTGTTCAGTCTGTCACCAGGCTTGAGCAGTGTAACTGCTGAATAAAGGACTCCACTGAGATGGTTTGATTTAAAGATGGGACTTCTAATGCTTTCTCACTCCAGAGGGAGCTGCTGATAGTGCCACAGATAGCTTATTCCACATAACAAAGCAGGGATGTAAAATATACGTTTCTGGAAGGAATTAACTCATTATACTCATATATTACAGCAAGCAAAAATCATTATTACCCCACCCAACAAAACAATTTTACATGGAAAATAATTATAAGATGTAATGTGCACATTTAGAAATGCAGGGATGGAAATATTTGCAGGTAGAGACTCAAGCCAGCACTTCCAAGAATGTGGATTGCTCAACAACAATACCATGTTCTTTATGTGACTCTAAAGCATTTTTAGGTAGTATTTCAGTTTCATTTGCACATCATTAGCACATGATTTTGGCTTTGGTGACCGTATGACATTCCACTGTCATCACTTCTCTTACAGCTTTATCTTGTGTTAATCTTTGTCCCTAACTGATTATTACTGAAGTCAGCAAGAGTCTTTCCACTGAGCTTATTGAGAAATCATTCAGGCTGTATGATGTAATGGCTAGTGCATCACGGTGTACTTGCTGCTGCACTCTTTTCTTAGCTGCTAGGGTCAGAATAGATCCAGCGCCCTTCTAATCTGCTCTGTTTGTCTGGAGTCTACATTTTAGACTCTTCTCTTCTTGTGTCTTGGGTTCACCAAATCAAGAAACCCTGTTTTCTCTTAAAAATAGAGACAGTCTTCTTTTGAGTAATATTGATTAACTCTTTAAGCTAGTAGTTTTAATGGCAGCATAATCATGTATCTCTCTCTTACTGTTTTCAAGTAACATGAGCCAAATAGCTGCTACATACTATGAAAGCTTACGAAGTTTGTCTGTTATGGTCACAGCAATAGAAAAGATAAAAAATCCCCTTAAGTTGTCTTTTTGTAAAATAGCATACACTGGCTAATACAGCCAGGAGAACCTTTCATCTTTAACACATCATTTAGGAAATTGTGGCAAAAATACACAAGATGTTATTAAAACAAAATTATGTTCAAAATTGGATCCTACAAATGCCCATCTGGAGACACAGTTGGAAGCCTTTAATCATCCTAACTGATTTGTTTCACCTGTTTACAATGTGTTTATAAACTCACACGGGGCAAAATGTAATCATCCCAGATTGTAACAGGAAATTGGAACTTGATGAAGGAAGAGACTGAGAGAAAAATCATAATGCTTGCATGTAAGTGGCTTGTGAACAGGAGACAGCAAAGCATGCTTCTTGCGTTAATACACAGAAGCTGTTATTCCCTCAAGACAGAAGCTGATTTTGAGACTGTATTTAGAATCAACTAATTTTTTAAAAACTTAGGCAAATCGCTATGATTCCCTGCCCTTGTTCAGAACATTGCTGTGGAAAATCCTCCAAAAGGGTATACAGAGCAGATTAAAGGTGATGGAATGAACTGAGATTTTAAAAGACATTTTTTGTATGATGAAAACCAAATCTTTAACTTGTATTCTTTAATCTCTCTCTGCTACCTACTAGAGCAGGGCTCCTTTTCTTGTGGGACAGTTTTGTATTAATTTACTTACATTGACTTTCTCTGCAGGAAGAGTGGCTGTGGACATTTCTGTAGGACTGCATCTGCTGAGAAAGACTGGTTTTGGTGCCCTGAAGGGTCCACTGTGCAGTGTACACCTTCAAGCTAATGCCATAAAGGAAAGACAACATGACAGATAAACACATGATACATTTGAGAGATCAGTGGGAAATACCCGAGGGGTATAAGTTGGCCTTGACTTACTCAGAGAAGTGTGTGTTGCTCTGTGAATGACTATTTGTGGTTTGAGCAGGGGGAAACGCTGAAGTTTTTTTGAAATCAGGAGTAGCTTCCAATGCCTTGCCAAATTAACCTCTTAAAACCTAAAACCAGTAACATTGTACATCTTCAGGATGGCTGAGCTCTCATAAACAGCGCTTTCTACTTGAGGAAGATCTGCTAACTGACAATGGGCTAGATTTTTATGAGTGTGCAATTGATTTTGCACAATGTATTCTATACTTATGAATATTGATAGAAACGGGATAAGATTTTTCTTCAGTTGTCTCATAAAGTTATAGACTAACTGACTTCCCCTGACAGAAAGATTTCTGTTTCTCCTTTTCTTTTAAAATCATCTACGTGGGCTATTGAGGACCAATATCAATGCCAAGTCTGTAGAAACAGTTTCAGTTGCATAAAACCAGTGTTAGTGTCAATGTTTCTGCCACTGTCATTTAGATAGCTTCCTTCTTGTTTCTTCAGTTATTTTGAAATAATTTTATTTTAGGGAAACACAAATATGTGAATGATACAACTTTCTCTCCTGGTTGGTAAGTTAGTTAGAAAAATAGGCATTTAGGCAATAATATTTAAGAAAATAAACAAACCAAACTTCTCTCCCCAAGAAACTCATTGTCCCAACCCTTGACTGACTTTTAAAAGTACCACAGGCTACAATACATAGTAAATTACAGAATATATTTTAATAGTTTTCATTAAAATATAAATAAGAGTATGTATTTAAGGCTAAGACTGTGTCTAAAGGGAACTTCTTGCTGTAAGATAAGGTTCAAACTTATTGGATTTTTCCTGTCTGGAGCAAGAAGTCTGGGAGCTTGTTGCTGTTGCAAATGTCACTTATATTTCTCATGATATTGGTGTATCAAGCTTTTGAAAGCAGCTTATTATATAGAATATTTACTCAGTACAAAACAAAAAGAAAAAAAATGTTATACCTGCATTTTTTCCCAGAATGCCCCAGCATGTTATTAATAATGTAACTCTGACATGGATTTTGACCAAAACTGAAAAAAAATCCTGTCTTTTTGCCCAATCACTATGAAATTGTGTCATAGCAAATAAAGGTTTCTTTTTCCTAGGCCTATGCATGCTGAATCCTGTAGCCATTGCATCAAAATATTCTGCAGAAACTATTTCTCCTCTCAACTAAGAGAGAAAGAATGAGAATTTTCAAGTTTTAAAAAATAAACTTTTAGACCCTCAGATGATAGAATCCTTCATGTTTCAGCTCTTGATACTTGAACACTTAATGCCTTCCCATTGAACTTTCTCTCCAGTTCTGAGAACTAGTATTTTTTGGAGGGCAGCCCAGATACTGGAACCCACAAATAAGATGTGCTTCATCTTCAGATAGTCTTTGAGGAAGACAGAGAAATGCAGAAGGAATTCCCTCTTTGAACTCTGTAGTTTGACAGGCAAAGTAAGAATAGAAATAATAGTGATAATTTCTAAAGCATAGCTTGCATTTTTCCGCTTCATGATATTCAGTGATTAAGGCTGATTCCTGAAATCATGATTTTGAAGTCATCCATTAGTTGGAAAAAACCATTGTATTGCACTTTAGTGTGGTAGTAGGGGTATGGCAGATAGTGCTTTCTATAGTTATGTGGCACCAGAAGCTTTAGAAAAAGTCAGCTAACAGTAAAGTGGCATCTTATGGAAAAACAAGGACAGAAGTGCTATCCATTTCTTCTGGTGAAACTATTCTCAGCTATGAGGGGAAGATCTCTAGCCTGTGAAACACAAGAAACCTGAAAAAACCCCTCTGTCTCCTTTTTTGTTTTTCTTGTGATGTTCATCTCCCTCTCACAAGTCATCAGTGCAAATTCTCACTTCTTTTACATGGAAACATCTAAATCTGAGGGAAGAGGAATGAGAGAGAGGCCAAAGGCTGCAGCTCTGTTTGAGCTGAGCTCTGTGCAAGGTTTGGCAGCTGCCTGGGCAGTGCAGGTTTCCTGTCTGTCACTGCTTCAGCCTCCTCCATTCACCAGTGAGCCAAGCACAAAACACTTGGTGCCAAGCTCATGTTCAAGGATGCAACTACCAACAGACCTTCTTGATGTGCATCTTCTGACACTGCTGCCACATGACCACAACACAGGGTCATGCCTTGTGCACTCCATATCTTAACCTGCTAGAAATGTTTGAGATCATTTTCACACATACCCATTTCCCTGTACTTCAGTATTTCTGAGCACACAAGGCAGGTAACAGATACTTACTAGCAGTCAGATAATAGATAATTTGGAAGGAATATCGATTTAAAATGTTTGTGGTGCATGAAGGTCTTGAGCAGTTTTTCCCAGGAATGGAAAATTGGGAAGAGGCTGTTACCAAAATGTATTCAACTGGAAAGATAAGACATTTTTTCAGTGTGCCAACTACCTACTTCAAAATTTCAATAACTTTAATTTATAGGGCTTGTTGGTACTATTTTGCAACAATAATAACTGCTCTTACAGCATACACCTGGAGAGCTTGACAAGAATGAACTTGAGGATGTGAGTGTGTATATATGATGAGTTTGGGTTTTATTTTAAAAGGTGAATCATGTGTTTATTTCTCATATCTGTCTTCTGATGCAAGCTTGTATCATATTACTTTTGCTGGAGTCTGAGTGTATAGAGGGATTACAAACAGCCATCAGTAACTGAACGATGTCACAGAAAAAAAGAAAACTGACCCAGTGTGTGTGCGCTTCAGCAGATAAATTAAAAGTGAGAAAATAAGGTAGGAAACTAGAATGACAGGTATTGAATAGGGACATACATATGCAGGCTAGAAATTAGGAAATACTAATGTTCATTAAAAGGAGAAAAGACTCTGCAAGAGGAGAAATAAAACTGAATATTAAATATAAAGTCACATAAAATGAAACAATTTTTTTTTTTCTTCGAAGACCAAAAACTTGCAGGCATACTAGAAAGAAAATAAATAGGTAAGATATGAATAGGATTAGCAATTACTCACCATCACTATTAGAATACCTTTAAGTCCAGAGGAGTTGCTTTTACAAAGAATTTAATTCATTGACATGTCAAAATCATTATGGAATTGCAGAGAGAAAAGTAACTGAGAAAGTAATAGAGTAAATGTCCTAAAAACAGGGAAGAATGCATAGTACTGAGTGCTCTACTGAAGAAATGTTTTGTCCTATATTGCTACATCCCCAAACTTCCACTGTAACCATCAAGTATCTGCAGAGAATTTTAGACCTACACACAGAACTGGCTGTATAAAAAAACAATTTTGGGACTCAAAATTAATTGCTGGCGTACCTGAACCACCTTCTTTGCATCCTAAGATCTTGTAGGAAATGACAACAGGTGGCCTAAATTCTGCATAATTTACTGTTATTAGTATGTAAAGAACTGTACTGCAATCACACACTGTATTGCCATGATCACTGATGGAGTTCAGGATCATGGATGGACCCTTTAGGATTATGCACTGGTCAGTGACAGGGTCATATTTGCTCCAGATCTATCTCCTACTCAGTTTTTCTTGGGCTATTTAACAGTTTATCTGCTTAACATAGCTAAAGGAACTTTTCCACTGGAAGCAGTGGAACTGTGTAGCATGAGCTACAAATGAATGCAGGAATAAAATCAGCACAGTGTAAAATCTGTGCTGCTTCTTGACCCTGAAACAACTCTGAGCTACCTGTGGCATCTCTGCAGTAGACTGCAAACAGCCTATTGGAAAAGAAGGAGAAAACAGAGGGAAAAAAAACCAAAACCACCAGGAAGAGATGGTCAGAAATGTGAATAAACCCACATAAATCTGAGTCTGTGTTCCATGACCAACCAGTCTCAGGTACTCATCTCCAGATGCAGCTCACCCCCACTGCAGCAAGTGCCTACTCCACAGAACACTGTGTCAGTCCAGTAATCTCACAGTTCACACAACATGAATGTGCTACAGAATCAGATGTGATAGGAAGCATGTACTGCCCATGACCTCTGCTCTATGATGTCCAGGTTCACAGTCACACATTTACAGTCCATGAACATTTGGATGCTTGAAAACAACCAGTGGAGCATATTACAACATACTTTTTAGTGAGTTACAACCCATGACCTTTGGTATTTTGGGATGTTAACAATTTCTAAAGGAAAGTTGTCTGATCTCCTAATTTCAGTTCCCTCAGCTTGATCCTAATTTATGTGTTCTGTTGTTTTAAATTTTTTAATTAAGAAAACATGTAAGGATGTGTTTACTGGATTAAAATGGCTGTTTATATATATATAAGTTTATAAAAGGTAAATGAGAATCAAAGTTTTTAAATACATCCACCCAGCAGATCTTTGGACTGCAATAGCACAGTCTGTACATCCAAGGACATTTCTTGGAATCTATTTTGACCCTTAGGTTTCCTCAATTTGGCAGAATTATTTTGCAGAGGTAGCCAGGGAATGTTTGAATTCCCTGAATGCATCAGGTGTGATTTGGTATAAAAGAGGAAGGAACAGTGGTGAGAATCAGGAAGGAGGGATAGACTGCTCTTCCATTTTTTTTTACACAAAGTTTTGTGGTACTACAGAGAGCTCACCTAAACCCAGTTATGGCATTGTTTTCTGGGAAGATTTTAATTTGCCTTTTGGAGGCAGGTGAACTTGAAGGATGTGATGGGGTGCAAATTGAGATTTTTTCAGGGGATTTCCAGACAAGAACTAGATCAGAGTGAATAACAATAATTTACTGACTTCTGAGTACCAGCATTTTGCATTGCTAAATCAAGGAAAATATTTACAATATATGTATCTATACATTGTACTTTAGTCAGTGTGGAGTAGAGCTATTGTCTCTCACCTGGAAATACAGTTTGGATTCCTAAGGGACTGTATTCACTTTTGTTCCCAGTTTCCTGGCATAAATTTAGGAACTGCCAAGGTAGGAAGTACTACATCTCTGTGGATAATTTTCTCAGGAAAAATGAAATAAAACATTACTCAGAGCATCCAAGTAACTGCTCAAGTAATGACTTGATGAGCTGCAGCAGTAACCATTAAATATGCAGCTCTAACTGTTAAATGCTTTGACTAGAGCCCTTTTATGTTTCTGAAAGCCTCAAGCTAGGTTAGAATCTTAAATGAAACTCAAAAAGATAATGAAAGAATACTGTGCCTGGTGAAAGGTAGTAGCACTGGTGCTACACTACCTTCTCAGTTTTTAATGGGGATTTAAAGTTGAGAAGGTACATCACTGGCAGGAGGAAAATATACTAATTTCCTCATGTCTTCTCCCATCTTCAGAGCAGAAAAGTACAAGAGTTGCCAATAATCTCATTTGCTCTTTAATTTCTAGCTTTGCAGAACAGAAATGTATATAGCTGAGAATGCCATCAAAAATTTGCAATTAGTAGGGCAAACAGAAAAGTATTATTATGAACTTATCCACAAGTATCAAAGGCACAAAAATGTTTCCCAATCTTTGTACCTGCACATGAGAAATAATATTTCAGAAGGTGGATTGAACCTCATAAAATATTAACTACCATCACTTGGAAATACTGCAGTTCTGACAAATCAATTCAGCAAAGATGTAGAATGTGATTTGAATATTTAGGAAGGAGTTTAATGAATAATTTCAGTGTACTGCTAAAAGGTTTAAAAGATCTGAAATGTAAAAAAAAAAAAAAAGTAAGTTATCTCTTCAGCACAGCAAATATGAAAACAATAATAAAGAAAGAAACATTTTTCTAGGGGAGACTCTCAGCACTCTCTGAGAAACAGAGTTCACCAATGCATCTGTTTAGGAAATCTCCCCTTTGCTGTATGGATACCACAGCTGTCCTATTCCATTATTGTCAGGAGTACAAAGGTAAAGTTTTTCCCTGACCTTTTTCTTGGACAGTCACAAAGCTTTATTTTGCTTCAAGAAATTGGAAAAAAACACTTTGAAACTATGTTCTTACCAGACTTCCCGATATGCACAGATGGCAATGTAAATAGTCTCATTAGTTAAAATCAGCAGGAACAAAGCATCTCAGAGCTGACTGTGAGAAAAGCTATTAAAAACAGTGCCTGAAGTGATTTCTGAAGAGGAGTCAAATGCCTCTGCCATCTGCAGAAATATGAAGGAGAGGGAAATTTGAAATCCTCTCTGTTTACACACGATTTCTACAACTCCTTATCAGTATGTATTAGATGACTGGCTGAGAGACAGACTGTTTTCACAGTGGGAAGCAAAACCCTGAGTTGCTGTTACAGAATAAGTATTGAAAGATGGAGCACAGAAAGCAGCTGAAGTCAAACAGAGAGAGGAAATATTTGTTATAAAAGAAAGCAGAAGAATAAAAACAACGGAAGAGGGAAGGAGAAAGACCAAAGCCCAGGAGACAAAGTGTGTTAGGGAGACATCCTAAAGAAGCACAGAGGAGCACAATGAACGAACTATTGAGGTCTTTGCCTCTCATCACTATGATTGTTATCTCTGTCTTTTTATTTTGGCAGAGAATCTGATCTCAGTCTCTCACCCCTAAGCTTTTTTCTCACCTGTCCACAGCGATCGCTGTCATGGAGTAGATGCTGGCGAAGACAGCTGTGATTGGGAAGAAGTTGTGGAAGCGGCAGTAAGCCTCTCCAAAGTACCACTCGCTGTGCAGCGCATAGATGAAGTTGATGAGAGTATTGAAAGCAGCCATGGAGGCATCAGAGAAGGCCAGATTCACCAGGAAGTAATTTGTCACTGTCCTCATGCGTTTGTGAGCCAGGATAATCCAGATGACAATAAGATTTCCAAAAACAGCTACTGCCACCACGCCACCGTAAGCCAGAGACCAGAGGGCAATGCGCCAAGAAGGTTGTACAAACTGATTGGAGAAGTTGCCTGCTGAGGAAGCTACAGGGGCAGAAGCATTTGCAGCTGGTGCTTCCAGAGCTTGTCCCCAGGGATCGTCTGCTTCAGCAAGGCTCACATTCCACCTGCTGCTCATGCTCATGTTCCACTTGGCTGTGGGGACCGAAGTCATCTTGGGAGTTTCTTTCCTTTCTTCCAGCAATGATGTACCTCTCCACCTCCCTCTCCCAACCCTCTAAAATCCCCACCAACAGAGAGGAAGAGGGAAAGACAAAAATGGGAAGTAAGGCAGGTACTGGGAAGGAGAGCTCTGTCAGAAAAAATCTTTGGCTATGCTGTTTAAACTGTTAGAAATGCTCTAACAGACACCTCATGAGGGCTACTTCAGACTAGAACAGCATCCTGTTTCTCCTCTGTACAGCCTCTTGCTTTTGATTGTGCTCAAGGAGAAGGGGACTGGAAGCCAAGGCACATTTTATAGGCTTGTGAGCTCCCAGCGTCACGAAGGGAGTGGAGTGATAAGCTCCATCGGCTGGTAAGCTAACACCTCTTTCCCTCTGCTCTCCCTCCCCTTCGTATTTCATTCGTTGCCAGCAGCAGGCACTTTCAGGAGCTGCAGACAGCATCACAGGGAAAATGAATTCTCATTTCATTTATGCTGAGAGATTTGTTTTATATTGTCTTTCTTTAAGTTTCATTATTGTGCTTCTTTTTTTTTAAATAGTCTTTTTGCCTTGTGTTTGCAGGGCTAATCAACTGGCTTAGTTGAAATTCCCAGGACTGAGGCTGTGGTTTTTATTAAAGCTCTTTCCAGATGAATTTATTCCAGATCAATTCAGAGCTGCTTTTTTGCTGCTCTCTTTTCATTTAGTACACACTTTCCTTTAAACCATTCTGTTACCTACAGATTTAAAATGGTAACTCTATCAGACAAAGAAAAAAAAAGCCTTATACTGGTCTCTAATTTCACTTTTCATTCTGTAATATCTAATAGATATCAAGAAACATTTATAGAGCCATTTGCATGTTCAGTAGTTACTAATTTTTACTGAAACAGTAAACATAGGTGTCCCTGGCTACAGGCAGAATATTAGGATTTTGTTTTCCTTGTGTCTTTGAGAAAAAAAAAAGTTATTTTTTCCTGATTTGCTTTTATTTCAAGCTTAGTACTATTACAATTTGGAGCAACCAATATTTTAATATGCAGTGGTTTCTGTAATGGTAGAAAGGGTGAATGAGGAAATTTAACATCTGATGTTTTCACATCCAAAATCAGTTTTCTTGTTAATATGCTAACAACAGCTGGCATTAGGAATGCAGGTTTTATGCAAGGATTGATTGCAAGGGACTTCAACTAACAAACCTTTTTTATTCAATAGGCTGCAGTCTTAAGGGAGAAAATGTGTTTTAGTGCCAATCTTTCATGTTTCAACAAATTAGAGCTACTACTTGTCATCAGCAGAGATTTCAATTGTATCACAGCAGTGGGAGCTAGTCAATGTCCCTATCAGCAATGACACATTCAGTACTTTTAAACAAAACCTTCAAACATAAAACAAATACTCTTGTGTACTGCTTCCTCTCTGATGTATTTACCCAGTGGAAGCAGTGCCTGCACTTTGTCAGGCTTTCTCTGCAGTTTTAATTTGAATGAATGTAATTGTGGCTGTTTCTATATGAGCTTTTACCAACTTACCCCAGCCTGAGTAGGTGCCCACGTCAGGCTTAGAAGCTTTGCTGAAAACCACAGAAGCTCTGCTGTAAATCACTTGGTGCTGCAGCATGTCTAGAACCCACCCAATGTACTGCAGAAGCTTGTAACAGGAAAGTCACTGGAGTTCATCCCGCAATTCCATTTTGAGTTCTAAATCTTCTACCGGCCTCTTTCTTCCTTTCCCTGGAGGTGAGCCTGAAGTAAGGCATGGTAGACAATCTCAATCTGAGAGATGAAAAATTTCAAATGGTGGTTCCAGAGTGTGAGGAACAATGGATTGATTAGTTAGAGCAGAGAGTTGAACACTGAACTCTTGATTCCAGCAGCTTCCCTCAAGGTTTTCCTGTGGCTGTAAGCCAGAGAGTACAAACCCAGCCTTGTGTCCTATATCTTTCCACCTTTATGCCCAGACTAGGAACTCCAGACTTTATCCTTTTACTAAGCTGATGTGTTTTTCATGTTAACACCCCAGTTGCCTGTGTCCCACATGCTTCTGTTGTTTTCATCCAGCTCTCCCAACCTCAGCTCTATTATTCCTTTTCATTCATTTCAGCAGACGCACACGTATCTTATTTCTAGCACACAATACTGACAAGTGTGCAGTAGAGTGCAAACTCTTGTAGAACACTGTGGTAGCTTCCTCTGTATAGGAACATAAAGGGTCTGTGTTTGAACCACTTGCTATTGTTCATGGAATCACATTCTGGTTATGTGTGTAATTCTGTCTCAGGTTTCCCTGAAAAATGTGCAATATCCCTTAGTGCTGCAAACTGGGGGTGGATTTTGAGTTTGAAGGCAGAAGTCTAATTTCTTCTTCTGGAATGAAGCTTGTTCTAGCTTTGTCATGAAGAATTGCTTGCCATTGCATGTCAGGTGTTCAGGAGAGACCATTCCCATGAGTCTTTCCCTAATCATCTATGGTGCCCCCAAGGAAATTTGTTCTCAATGCATTCCTAGTCACGATGTGAGAAGACAATACAAGGCAACATCTCCTTATTCTAATAGAAGTATAGGTAAGCTGAGTCCTTGAGACTTACTTTAAACACAAATCAAGAAGCTTTTTGTAGTTTGTGTTTGTGTGAAATGTCAGCCAGGCCACCAACACAGGACTGTCAGCTTTGCACTGTAGGATCAAAGTGGCATTGATTCTGTCTTTCTCTTCAAAGGTACCCTAAAGAAATAAGGCATCCCTGTAGAGAAGTGTTTATATAATATGCCCTTCCCAATCCCCTCTCCCCCATACATGAAAAGAAAAACTGTGAGGTGCCATTAGCATAAAAGGGCAACCTAGATTTTTTTTATTAGTCATTTGCTCAGTAAGATGGATGTTATCAGCCTGCAACATGTATCTGAAACTGGCAGAAGTGGCTGAGTATCTAGGGTTGTTTTCTTTTGAGAAATGGAAAACTGAACAGCACAGGAAAAATGTTGGGCAGCTGAATCAGTCTCCCATGGGGAATATTTACGACTTCTTTTGGAGATGACTGTAAAAATTAGCTAGAATAAATTCTCTGTGTTCTGGCTTTCATTCTAACTGAAACCACAGAGAAGTAGTTTGGTACAATCAATTGGGGCAAAAACCAGATTCTCCTATATCTGAATGGCTACAGCAAATAAAATAGGGTGATCTGCCTTGCTAACATTTTACTTAACTAAATAAGAAAATTTTAGGTAGCCAGTCATTAATTGGCTCTTATCTATAGAAGAAATTCACATATACAGTGATGTCAGCTGTGCTTCTCCATCAAAATTTGTATTGATTGAACATGTATTGATTGAAGCTTAGTCAGCTGAAGGCCATCAACATTGAGTTTCTCAAAGAAGTTCCACAGGAACTCTGGTGAAAGCATTTGTATTAATAACTTCTGCGCAGCATAATCTACCTGACTGGGATGCACTTTATGCAAAGGAGCAGTGCAAAAGACAAGGATGTGTTCTCAGTCTCTTATAGACAACAGAGGGTAACTGTGGTGGGAACACATGTTCCAGAACTGTTACAGGTATTTGTTTTCTTATGTTAACTTTTGGCCATTCCAGCTTATGCATATTTGCAGTGGGAATGTTTAATTTATCATTCTGTAAGACTATTCAATTTGAGAGTGACTTTCTTCTGGTCATCTGCTGTCTGCTATTTCCTGATGGTCATTTGCTCCATTGCTTTTCCACTGACTTGTACTTTGTGGTTGTGTAAAAAGAATGTTGTACTTTTAAACTGCAGTTAAACTTGCCAATATTAGCAGCTTCTGATTCTCAGCTTCACACAAACACTAGGAAATCAAAGAGAAATATCCGAAGTGTGAACAGAAGAGTAGCTGTGGTTGTCTCTACTTCCTCTTTTGTGTTATATAGTTTGAAGCTATTTTTTCCCAGTTCCCGCTTAGCTGGCTCCTGCTTAGCCAGAGCAGAAGCTAAGCTCCTGACAGCATCTTGACTAGAAGGTAGATTTAAAAGTTATTATTTTCTTAGTTATTTATAAGATTATGATTTAATTTTCTACAGATCTTCTGGTGTACTTGAAGTTTTTGTTGGAAATTGTTCTTCCACTAAATTTTTCTGTGTGCTACGGGAATGAGAGAAAAGAATATCATTGCACAAGTGGGGATTTGTGGTAAAATAGCAGCCTGCATAGTATCTCTATTTAGCATAAGTGATAACTGCATCATTAAGATGTTTCACAAGACCTGTCCTGTGCCCTTTCTTTTGTATATAGAGCAGAGGGCATTGTGAAGTTTGCCCGCTTGATTAGGCTTTATCCTAATAACCCTTTTCCCTGCTTCCTTCTTCAAGCGCCCAGCTGGAAGAAATGATCCTTCTGCAGGAGCTTTTTTTTCATTCTTCAGGTTTGATAGTTCTTGTTCATCAGTCAGTCATGAAAAGGTTTAGCTAGGGCAGCAGAATTTATGCAATTTAAGGATGCTCAGCACTGTCCTATTTATCATGGCTGTGTTTGCATTGTGCTGCTGTCATGACAGTCCCAAACCACCTAGATTTTGAACAGTTTGCTTTTATTTGTGTAGCTTAAAACACAGCTGGAAAACTCAGTTTTAACTTGGTTTCTGATAATTGTTTATGAATGCAGAAGTCTTATTCCTGTCACCAAGTGCAAATGACTCAGTAGGATATTTAGCAGCCTCACAAGCATGCAAGTAAAGATGCTGCAGCAAAGGGGAAAGACCAAAACCAGAAATGTGGAGTGTATGCATCATGGCTAAAAGGGTGAGGAATATCAGAGCTAAAGAACTGATTAGAGACATGTTTTCTTCTGAGATATCATGCTGAGATGAAACTCTGCTGGAATTATTTTTAGAATAAAGTAAAACTCAGTGTGTCTAGAGAGGAATTATTAGAAACAAACAGTAAATAGAAATGAAGACTATTTTGAATTTCAGATAAAACTCACAAATTATTTTGTGTGAGAAAACTTTTTTCTTCCTCGATGAAGAATTTCTTCAGGAATTGAGAGTTTGATCTTCTGATCCTCCTGAAAGGCTAAATATATGTGTTTTCTATTGTCATCAGCATAGCTTATCCCTCTGTTCTCTAGCTGCTACACATAGAACATAACTGAAGGTGCTAAACTGCTGGCATGGTGAAGTGCCTGTGCCAAAATGTAATTTGTAGGGCACAGTTGTTCTGTGAAAAGTAATTCTTATTCATTTGCTTTCCTGGTCAGCTAGGGCTTTGAGAGGCAAATACATTATACAGAGTGTGATACTAGTAATTTTTTGGAAAAAACAAAGTGGATTGATTCAAGTGCTTTTTCTACCTCACAGCAGTATATCTGGAGAGGCCAAAAAAGGCAAAGTGAAATTGACCATGGCATAATAAACATTTTCTTGGGTTATTGTGATTAGTCTTCTTTCCTGCTATTATTGTTTCCCTCTTTACATTTTTTGTGACCATCCTTGACACAAATTAGTGGGGAACCTTCACTGGTGCTTTTTTTCCCCCTAGCTGCTGTACAGTCTCTATTTTCTCTAGTGGGAGACAATTTATTTGCAATTGTAAATCTAGGCACCTCTTCCTTTTCATCTTTCTCCAGCCTCTCAAGTGCCTGTCTAATGTCATAGGTGAGATGAATTAGCCACCGACTTCTAGGTGTGCACTGAATATATGTTTGCCCATATTCTTCTCTTCTATTAAATTGTTTTAATAACTTTTTTAAAAGTTACATTTAATAACAGAATTATAGATTTAAAATGCTATCTAGACAGTATTAAAAAAACCCCTCATCTACTTTAGAAAACTAATTGGAATGTTTGTGTGAAACTGGATTCTGTCAGCATAGAAATGGTTGCTCTTTGTTGTACAAGAAAAAAGAAAGGAAAAAAAGTACAAATTTACACATGATGTTACTATGTTCTTACGATTTTGACCAAAAATTATTTTGCATTTTAAGTGCTAGAGTAGGATTAGAGTAAAGTGAATTTTGTAATTGCTTGTGTGGTAGGCATATGATAATTTAGAAAAGCTGTATCTGCCAATGTGTAATAAATACAGGAGGGAGCCTTTGGCAACAGAGCAAACTTTTGTCTTGAAATATATCTATTTTGCATGGGAAGTAAAGGATAAAATGAAATTATTCTCAGCTATTCTCTCAAATGTGCAAAAGCACTTGTGTTCTCTTCTATATTTTGTAATCCGATCTGTGCCCTGCCTTCTTTAAAGTCCAGTTTTTTCAGCTGAGATAAAAGTGGTTTGAACATCTGAACTTGGCTATGCTATACCACATCCTAAACCACAGTTGTGGCCTTAAAGGTGACAATGTCTTGTCATATCTTATGCATTTGCCTGTGTGACTGTCAGTGGAAAAGAAATTACTGTCAAAACTAATGCACAAGGATTGTGGTATTCTTATGACATTTTATCACACACCTTCTATTTCTAAACTAGAAAGTTTCTTAAGCCAAAACTTTGGCTAGTTGGTGTCTAATGAAATAATTCATTTTTTTTGTCCAAAATCCCATATGAATTACCTATGTAAACTTCTATGCAGCCTATTACTGTAATTATTGTGTCTTAAGAACTAGTATTTTTTACTGATGGTTTATCTATTGCAAAATGTATTTTTTCTTCTTCTCCTTAATATTAAGGTTCTGTTTCTCTGTCATGTGACCTTTCTTCTTCCTTTGGAATTGGAATGAAAGGAAAAGCAACTACTGCCATATCAGTGAAATTCAATTTGTGGCTTCAAGAAGTCATTCAGTCTCTTGCACCTTTTCTGCAAACCATTGCACTATCTTATTTCTACTATGACCCATATTTACAAAGGAGTTCCTATTAATTTGATTTTCTCTATTCATGTTGAAAGAGATTATTTGAGAGCAAGAGTTCAAGTGACCTAACCTTTCTAAATAATTCAGCAAGTTCCAGAGGTATTGTAAGGCAACAGAAAGGAAGGCAATTAATTTTCTGAGGTGAAATTACTTAGCCTAATTTATTTTTATGGATATGACATATATCACTAGATGAGTTTTGAAGAAGCAGTGGCAAAGAGGGAGGGAGAGGCAAGAAAGCAAAATGTAGAAACTCAATAGAATTTGTAGAGAATGCATCTTATTAATTTGTCTCCAAGAATTAGCATTTAGATTTTGTGAGTAATAACTTTTGAACATCATAGAAGGTACTTAAAATATCATGACGACAAAAATCTAATGTTATTTTTATTAATTGTTAGGCAACAAGCCACTTCTGATCCTCATTGCTGGTTTTAGAACAAAACCCCAAATTTTATATGGAAATGGTAAAAAAATCAGTAGATAGCCTAGCTACTGCCTTCCTGATCCCAGATTCAAGGCAGGTGGATTGACAGTGTGTCTACACCTGTAATGTGCCATTGTTTTAACAGTGGTGGTATTTGATTCTCTGGCAATTTCTTGAACCTTATTAATCTGGCAACAACACTGATCACTTTAAAGAATATAATTCATTTAGGGTTGGCATCAAGTAGCAATATATAGCTAAAAATTCTTTCTAGCTATACTGATTTCTGATTCTTTACTGATTTCTAGCTTTGTTGATTAATTTTATTGTTCTTAAAATAAAATAAATAGGCCGTTCAATCTATGTAAACAGCAGAGGAGGAAGCTCACAGCCTGAATTTTCCCCACCCCTGCTCGCATAAACAAATACAGACAAGGATGTTTTGAAGATAATTTTTGTGTCTTATGGTTGAATAAGATGTTTGACTCCAACAAGTGACGAATGAAAATGATTTCTGTGGAATTACAAATTTATAAACTAAGTCTCACTGTAGCTGCAACTACCTTTTCTGAAAAAAAATACTATAAAAGGAGGTCAGGGAATTGGAGTTGTAAAAATTAAAATGTAAGTCTTCCTTACCTTTCCTGAGGCAGACAGAAAAAAAAACCACCTTTTGATTAAATCTCTTACATTCCCTTCAGGCTATTGTTTGAAAATAATTTGTTCTCATGTAGCAAGCACTGTGGATTGAAGCTATTTTATAAATCTTTTGCTCTTTTAAAGCCAGATGGTGGGTGTTGATAAAATGTTTTTTGTCTCCCTAAATTGTTCAGATAATCTTAATTTTATAAAGTAGAATTTGTAGTGGTAAGAATTATGTGTAGAGGTAGCATTTGTAGGCTGAAGAAACTAATTTCTTGTGTCTGACTTCATGTATTCAGAATTTCATCTAATGGATTTATTTCCAGATTTATCTGGTGGAGAAGGAGCCCTCCATCTCTCCTGCTGTAGAGCACACATTTTCTTTTATGGATGATAAACATAGGGAAATCTTGGGCTGGTATACAAATTCCAGCACTGCGCTAATAAAATACTGCTGTCTTAGAAAGATGAACTAATGTTCCCTGCTGCTGAGCAGTATTTTTTCCTTCATGTTCTTCTTCCTTACTAAGTTATAGTGTGGGATACCCAAGAAGGAAAAGCAAGGGACAATCGAAGTCTGAACCTGTGGAAATAGACAATGACAGCGACTAAAACCAATTTACATTAACTACAAAAAGAGAGAAAACTGGAGAGAAAGAATCCAAAGAAAGGACTAAAGGGTAAAAGAAAAATCAGTGAATAGCAGATTGGAGTAGGTGATGGAAAGAAAGCATTGAAAATAATTGGAAACTGAACCAAATTGTTTGGGGGATAAGGGAGAGGAGGAAGGACTGAAACACTGCTTTTGTCAGTGGCTCTGTTAAGG
Organism: Regulus satrapa; assembly: GCA_013396955.1. Lineage (NCBI taxonomy): Eukaryota > Metazoa > Chordata > Aves > Passeriformes > Regulidae > Regulus > Regulus satrapa. The sequence continues at coordinate 300,605 of VWZN01011795.1, read as the reverse complement.
TTTGTATAATGATGAATTTCAACAGGCATCCATAGTGATGGATGCAGTTTTATCTGTCAACACAGAGCAGCCTTGTTTAGACCCCTGTCTTTCAGCAGCAGAATTTTTTTCATCCTCCATTACCACAGAGCCCAGATGCTTCTCGTGTCTCCAGACTTCAAATGAAAGTATCCGACTTGCAGACTGTGGAAATTGTTTCTTTTGTGAAACGCTGCAAAGAATTTTGCATGGAGGTGGGGCTTTTATTGTTTGGTTTTATTTTTTTAAAAATCTAAATTAATCTAATCTAATCCTTTTGAGAATTTCTACTTTGGAGAAAAATCTCTAGCTCTGTGTTGATATTTTTGTCTTGATCCAGGATCAAAGTACATCTCAGAATTTCTCATGGTTGTACACTGGAGGCTGTTTATTTTGCATACAATCCAGCTTGTGGCATCTCTTTACCAGCAGCCCAAAGTCATAATGTCAGGAAATTGTATTTTTGTAATGTGGACATATAAAAGGATTTTTAAAATCCAGTTGCAACTCCCTCACCACAACTGCCATCAATCTGTGGCAATCAACTCTGTTTTTCACTGCTGTCATCTCTTGTTTGAAAAGAGCAAACTGTTCTTTTTGTAAAGCGAAGTGCAACCTGGCATTGCAGGTTTATATGACTGACAAATTCATATTGATATGCTAATCAATGTACCTTGTCACCTTTGTGCCAAGCATTTTCCTGTCAGAATGGCTCTTTGTCCCACAGGCTTTGTTTTTTGGTTGGGTTTTTTTTTTTGCAAGATGCTTTGCTAATGCAATTAATCATCTAATCCAGGAAATCATCTCTCAGCACAGAAAACTGACATAATCTTTTCTGCTGTATATATTCTGCATCTTTTGTCTATGGTGGAATCATAGACTCTTAGATACATCTGCGATGTGTTTTATCATTATAAATTGTAATTGTTACCAGCCCTAACTCCAAATCCAGTGCAAAGGTGCTACTATTTCCTGGTTGGCACAGAGTGTGTGATACTAGATTTAAATATAAAAACCTTAAATTTTTTTAAAAGAAAGGAAGCTGAGTGAAGTAAATTACTCTCCTGAATTTCTGCTGCAATGAAAATGTTATTCAACACCCACTGAGGTTTCAAATAGACTGATGCTGCTGCTGTTTTTTTAATCCAGTAGAAGAGGCCTCAATAGTTCTAACTAAGTACAGGATGACTCTTGAAAGGTGGGCTTCTGGGTGAAGAGCTGGCCACCAGGTCTTTTCCAGTACAAAGATGGATAAAGCTGAACCTTCTACATGTCAGTGATAAGCTGTAGCTTTCTATGTCAGAGATAAAAAGAACTGAAGAAATATATTACAGTCTTTCCCCCAGTGCGCCATTCAACATTTTGTTCTGTGGTGTCCTGGGGACTTACTGAGGAGATCGGATTGGGGGTACCCTTCTTAACAGTCATGATGAGACCTAGCAAAAGTGATTTTATTTATGCTTTTGGCAGATCCAAAAGTAAATAATATCCAGCTCCAAAAAGATATTCCATCTTGTCTCTTAAAAATTTGTGGCCTGATAATTTCTTCAGACTCTTCCTAATACTGGTGTTTATAGAACTCAGGAAGTAGCCATTCTCTATATTCTCCAAACCTGTTAAGATGTATTAGATGTGTTTCTCTTGCAAGCAGAGGATTTATAATATTTTTAAACCTTCCCTATTGTAAATTACACCATAAGTCTCATTTCTCTTAAATACTGTTGTCTTTCTCTGCAAATCTTGTAGCTACCTGTATCTTTTTTTCTGAATGTTTATAATTGCATTGTATATTAATAGAGCAGTATAATTGTGTTTTGTTCTTTGTACCCTTTCTGTAAGTTAGTATGAGGAGTTAACATGTGAATTAACATGAATAGTTAATATGTGGATTTCGGGTGCTATAAGCCAATGCTTTCTAAGAGTCAAGCAGCCATTTAAAGCCTAACATGGTGGGCCAGAGCCACAGGGAAAAGCTCTTTATTTCATTAAAGTTGTTGCTTACTCTTTTGGTAGTAAAGGGTCTTTCTATACATGCTGTGTTGTTATTTACAGGACTTAAAATTTATTTCATTGAAATAATATTTTTTAAAGTCTTGCAGAAGGCAAATTGAAGAACTGCAAACATACCCTGAAAAACCAGAAGGCAAATAAGAAGGATTTTCACTGGACCACTTTTGCCTTCCAAGATCAGAATCCTAACTTTTGGATTCTTGTTATGATTGTTCATGTATTATGGAATTACAAAGGATGGGTGGCCAGAGAAAGAGAGAGAATAGGAGTCTGGCTGTAGAAATCTTTGAAGCAGACATCCCATGGGAGAAATCATAGATTAGGACAAGTGAGACAGAGGAATTGCCCTGGTAGAAGAAGGCTGGGGCACCTGTCAATTATTTTAGAATTATCTATCTATCAGCTAATGAGATAGGAAAGGGCAGGTTTGTATTGCATGATGAGTTGGTCAGTTATAACTGAGGCAGTGACATGACTTCACCTGTTTGTATTTTCTTGGATTATTAAGAGAAAATATAGGCATTCCTGTAGGACTTTAAAAAGGCATCAATAGATGTCAAAACCTGCAGAAAAATATCACTCCCTATTACAGGCTACTGTTTTCTTACAATGCATAAAAATAAGATTTCTTCTAAATCCTGTAAGATTTTTCTAGTTGGGGTGATGTTTTAAATTAGATTCTTAGTAGGCTTTAGCTAGTGATTTTAGCAGTGGCTTTCAGAATTATAGAAAACACAAAATGTAGAAGAAAACTACTGAATAATCAGTATGAGAATGGCTTGGGTTGAAAGGCATCTTAAAGGTCATCTAGTGCTGATCTCCCACCATCACAAGGCAGAGACACCTTCTACTTTGAGGTTGCTCAAAGCCCCATCCAGCCTGGCATTGAACATTGCCAGGGGTGGGGTATCTGCAGCTTCTTTGGACAGCCTGTTCCAGTTCTTCATCACCCTCATATTAGAAGGTTTCTTCCTAATACCCAATCTAAACTTACCCTCTTGGTTTGAAGGCATTCCCTTTCATCCTATCACTACATGCTCTTGTTAAATGTCTCTCTCGAGCATTCCTGTAAAAGCCCCTTTTAAATACTTGAAGGCTGCTATAAGGTATCCCTGGAGCCTTCTCTGGGCCAAACAACCCCAACTTCCAGCCTTTTGTTGGTAGTTGAAAGTTTGTGGAGGGTGATCATCATGAGTAAAATGCGTAGTTTCTCTGTAAGGAATATGCATTATTGTAGATGAAGAGCAAACAACAGCTTTAAGTAATGTCTCCAAACTGGTTGGACTGTGGATTGGAAATGGATAAATATGCCCTTTATTTGGCAAAATTCACACAGAAAGAAAACCCCCACAGAATACACAGTTATTCCCTCATTAGGTAGGACAGAGGAGGTCCCATGTTTTCCACCATGATTTAATATTTGGGCCAGTCTTGTTTAATACCTTTACTGAAAAACTGGATGAGGAGATTGAGTGTACCCCATCTGAGTTGGTAGACAACCCTAGGTTGGGTAGGAATGCCGATCTTCTGGAGGGTAGGAAGGGTCTGCAGAGGAATCTGGGCAGCCTGGATCATTGGGCCAAGACCAGTTGTATGAGGTTCAACAAGGCCCAGTGCTGAGTCCTGCCCTTGGGTCACAGCAAGCCCAGGCAGTGCCCCAGGCTGGGGACAGAGTGGCTGGGACGCTGCCCGGGGGAAAAGGCCCTGGGGGTGCTGGTGAGCATGAGCCAGCTGTGTCCAGGTACAAGAAGGCCAAGGGCATCCTGTCTTGTGTCTGTGGCCAGGAGGATGAGGAGGCCACATTTCAAATTCTGTGTCCAGTTCTGAGTCCCTCCCTCCACAGAGAACAATGAGGTGCTGGGGAGTGTCCAGAGAAGGGCAGGGGAGCTGGGGCAGGGTCTGGAGTACAAGTCCTGTGAAGAGTAGCTGAGGGAGGTGGGGGAGTTCAGCCTGGAGGAAAGGAGGCTCAGGCAGAGGGAACATTTTCACTCCACAACTGCTTGAAAGAGTTTGTAGATAGGTGGATTATCTTCTCCCAAGTAACAAATGATTTGACAAGATGATGTGGCCTCAACTTGAACAAGGGAGTGGGTCTAGGTTTGATATTAAGAAAAATTTCTTCAAGCATTGGAACAGGTTGCCCAGGGAAGTGGTGGAATTGCTAACTACTAACTCTGGAGGCATTTGCAAGATGGGTAGATGTTGGACTTGGGGACATGACTTAGTGCTGCTGGGTTAATAGTTGGACTTGACATTAGAGGTATTTTCCAATTTTATGATTCTATGATAATCAGGCTAGTTGACTAATTTAATCTTTTAATCTGCCTTTTATCTGAAAAATAAAATCTGTGCCAGAAACACTTTGACTGTGTAACTGTTATTCTCTTGGGATAAGAATCTAAGAATTACACTGATGAGAGAAAACTGAAGACAGCCTAAATGACAAGGGGAAAAAATGACATTTGATTCAGAAGGGCAGGAGGCTGTTTAAATTTATGTCAGTCATACCTAATTCTTAAAGGTCAATACAGTTTCTTTTTAAGAAAACAATCAATTAAGTAATACAGCAATAAGACATCAAACACTGTAAAAAATATGTACTGTCATTGAAGAATGCTGACATTTTGCAAGAGATGTTGGTTGGAGTCAGTGGAAAACTCTGAAGAGAGGAAATTATGTATTTTTAAAAATTAATAAGAGTTTGTGATATTTTCACAAGCGTGATGGTATTTGCAGTTCAGTAATGGCATTAATCTCAGACATTTGGGTCTGAATTTTGATTTAGAGCAGCTGGAGTGAGCCCTTTATCAGCCCACCTAGACCAGTGGAAGCTAACAGAACTGTGTAAGGAACTCCTCAGGAGCTCTTGGTTGTATATGAGCCTGGAATTAACAAAATCATTATCAGTTATTCAGATAATTTCTAAAGCATCTAAATTGAGGTACAGGGTCTTCTTGGAAGAGAGTACTGCCTATTTGGTGACAAAATGTTCTGGTTTTGTTAGTCTGTTTCTACACCTTGGGAAAACACACCCTAGTCATTCCTTTCAGCCTCTGGTATGGACATCTGTGAATAAATCATGCAGTCTGGGAGGGTTCCCTGTTGCTCTTGTAGTGACCTGTGTGTGGCACTTCCAGCTCTTTCCAAACACCTGTAAGTTTGGTGCTAATTAGAGAGGAGGAGAGCTGAGGAAATGTAAAGGTGCTAGACTTGAGGAAGAAGTGGCTGATGGATATTTCGAAGCACAAAGGACAGAGCTCACTGTGTAGCTGCTTTACACTAAAGGAAACCTCTAGAAAAGTAGCAGAATTAATTTCAGAGAAGGACCTTTCACCACCAGACTCTTATTAATAATAGTCAAACTTTAATGAAATGTTAGTCAAGCTACTTATTCTCTTTTGTAAAAGCTGGCAATATTTTTTTCTCTAAATATGAATATTTTGAAAATAGCTGCCTGAGAGCACAGAGAAACATAGAGCAGAAACATCCTGGTTTGTTGTTAATAAAGTTTACCACGGTGTCTAATCAGCTGTGCTTGGAAATGTATAGGACATCTAGGACAGCAACAGCATTCTGAATGAACAGCCACCTTTCACAAAGTCACCCATTGCTTGTCTTTTGATGCTGTTTAAATACAACTTCTCTGGTTCAGAGGAAGATTTTTTGGAAAGGGCTAACACAGGCTGTCTTTTAAATGGTTCACTTCTGCAGCTGAAGTAGAAAAACAAACTTGTAAACAGTAATTCACAGTAATTTTCTGAATGATTTTCCAGCAGAGATTTATGTTAGAAGTGTGTGAAAGTCAAAGCATGAGGAAAGGTTAAAGAAAACACCTCTAGGTTGTGTTCTGAAGGCATTTCTCTAATAATTGCTTCCTTTGGATGTTTGTTTTGTAAAATAAATGACTAATGTTTATAAAGCTTTTTGGAAACTGTAAACAGTGTGCAAGCGCTCACTGTTATTATTGCACAAATCATTAACAAAAGCCATGAATTGTCTTAGGCATGGACTCGATCCATCTCACACTGGGTTTGATAGGATGCATTTCCCTTAGGTTAATGAGGAGGCCCAAATAGTTGACCTTTTCATGTCATTTAGGGAGGAAAACTAATTCTTTTTCACAACATTTTCATTATATATAGAGACTTTAATAGAAATCCTGTGAATTTTTTCTTTATGCATAATAGCTGCTCCCATAAGTATTAATTGTTCAAATGGTACAAATAATATTGTCATCTTGGAAAAACAGCTGAAAGGCCAGACTTTCTAGCACAGAGGAATAGCTTGGGAGTGACAATGTCTGCTCAAAGGTACATTCATCAGCCAGTTCACATTGTTGTTTCAGAGTACTGAAATAATTGTTTTGACAGCCATCGCATCTTGACAGAGGCTGAATAGCAATCCCTGCTATTTGGGACTTCTGGTTGCAATTTCTTATCTCCATTTTGAGTTCTGCTTAAAGGGTAGCATATGGAGGCTGCATCACCCCATTTCTCAGCTGTTCTGTTGTGGAAATACTGCTATGGAAACTTACTCTAACAGAGCTTTGTTTCTTGTCTCTTCTGCCAGCTGATGTAATAGTACAGAACAGACTGTAACACAGAACCATCCTAAGCAGTTTGTCTTAAGAAAATTGTAATATATGCTGGAAGTGAGTGAGAGAAAATGGATCACAGAAGAAATATTTGAGGAAAAACATTATTAACAAAGAGAAAAATCCTAAGTTCTTACACTGTCCGTTTTACTCACACTGTCTGGAGTAGCTATTGATAATGTAAGCCCAGTTGGACATTACTTGTAAAACCACTTGTTGTGGTTTTCTGTGGGCTTTGTTGCTGTTCTTGTTTTCTGGTTTTGTTTGTGTTTTGTTGTTGTTTGTTTTGTTTGGGTTTTATGGTGTTTTTTGTTTAGTAGGTTTTTACAATTTCCTTTATCAATTTCTTTTCCTGTCTTTCATCTGACTTTGTTCTCTGATTTCAAGATTTCATTTCCTTTAATGGGAGGAAATTCTTCATTTAATGAAAGGAAATAAAATCTTGTCATTTAAATTGAGGATCAATTCAGCAAGGTTTGGTCCATTTCCCTGTGCTTCATGTAATCCTTTTCTCTTTT
>VWZN01011795.1:277304-289368 GCA_013396955.1 Regulus satrapa | reverse complement strand
TATAATAATTTTATAATATCTTGTTGTTGTTCTATTTATGATGATTAGTTATGGTTTTTATTCTTAAAAAATACTGAATGTAGATATTCCCTGAATGGGAACATTTTTATTTTCCATTCAGAGGGTATCTGAATTCAGTTTATCCCTTCTCACCTTTTGTGTGCTGTAAAAATTTAATTGGTCTCTAAATTTATGTGTGTGTCCGTGTCTCAGTTTTATTTACTCATTTTTGAATGCTTAAAGGCAATAGATGGTGAGCTTTTTAAAGTGAGAGTGTCTGGTAATTTTTACAATGCTTTGATATTGAATAGACTAGTTTTAAAGGTAGTTTCAGCAACAAAAGGTGCTGCATTTGTAGTGCTCTTTATACTAGTGAAGATAAGGTGGTTATTTCCTCTACCTCTCTGGTTTGGAAGACTAGGATACTCCTACTGTAACTAATCCAAAATCATGGCCAGTGTGATTTTAAAGATTTCTTGTGGATTTCCATGACACTATTGCAGGGGTCAACAAAAGCAGCTACATAATGTAAATATCATTTTGCATCAAATACAAATGTGATTTTTGGTTAAAAGTACAAATAGATCTATAAAGTTGTTAATAAGAGCAGGGAGGAAGTAAAAGTAAGGAGTGTGTGGAATTGCATCTCTGTAGGAATTATACAACTACTTTATAACATCAGAGAAATAACCTTTTCTGCTTGGATCTACAACCTAAAATATTATCCTGAGAGCTAGTGTATGATAAACCATGTTTTAAATTTCTAATTCTGTAACAGAATTTATGTTTTTCAGTCAGTCTCATAGCTGTTAATGCTGATCATGTACTGACCAGCTGGCTGAGAGTCCTAATCTACCCAGTGTGCAATTGCTGTGAAATTCTGTATCTTGCTGGGAGCAGTAGTGAATTGAGCCTGTCTCCAGCTTCCTAAAAGTCTGGATCATGATGCTGCTCTGGATTTCCACTCTTCTGTTGAAACTGGGCCAATGTCCACTAAAGGACTGGAGAAAAAGCAAAGCTGGAACAGGGTAGGCTTGTGGCCCAGAAATAAGAGCACTTGTTTGAATGATCTGTGTCAGACACCTCAGGGTTCATCTCCGTATTTCATTCAATGCTCAATTTAATCTGTATCACAGAAACAATTGTTGCTTTGGATGGAAGAGGTTGCAATGCAACAGGTTAGTAGCATAGTGTATGCTGAGGTCATAAAAGAGAATAGTCAGCCCTGCACCTACTGAATATATATTCCTTTTGAAATGTTTACTCCCTAGGATTGGAACATGATTGAGCAGGAAGAAAAACGTGATGAGATTTGACAAAACACCTAGTTAAATATATATTTCTGTGTAAAACTGAGGGCTGGTGTCCTAGAAAGTGATGCACAGAAAGCTATGCAAAGCTCATGGAAGATGCACCTCATTTCTTCCGACACCTTTTTTGTTCTTGTGCCTTATGTGTGTTCTCAACAAATTACTGTGTATCATCACTATCCTGAAGACAAAAAGGATTTAGAAAAATTCATGAATTGCCATTCATAAATGACACCACTCACCTTGTACTTACTATGCTGCCTACATGTGCGAACTAGTTTGTTGTTAGAACTGACTTTCTTTCAAATCAAGAAAATTAGCTTGGCTTGTTTTATTCTATGTAATCCCAACTGCAGACAGTAATTCTTTGTATGTGACCATTGAGAGAAGTCTTTATCACCCTCAACAAACCCCTGAAAGACTAGCAGCAATTTCTGACATTTCATGCATTTCCAGATATTTAGGTTTGATAAGAGATTTTAAACTAACAAACTTTTTTTTTTTTTTTTTTTTAATGAGTTTGTGTTAGGAGGGAAAAAAATGAGTGCCATTACTCAGTAATCCTTCTTTCTGCCCCTGCTTCTGGCCTGGTCTGTAGCAGCACTAGGAATTTGTCTTTCTTTTGAGTAAGCATACAACTGAACCCTTGCAAGTGTCAAGACTGAAATATTTCATACGCAGAATAATTCCTCCAAAGGTGTCACTTGCTGAAGAGCTCAAAACATATTTACATGGTTGTTCCTGAAGTAAACTAACACCACCACCTTCAACAAAATTTAAAAAATGTTTTTCTACAAAAAGAACTTTGGCCTCACCCAGAGTTCGAATAAACTAAACTACAGTTTCAGTTCAATCAACAGACCATGACACTAATACTAACTACATATTTGTGCCTTTAAGAAGAACCAAACCAGTCCTTGAATATAAAACTAACCTGATATACGGGAGAAATGACAGTGGTTGACAGGTGGCCCAGACAGACTGTGAAAGAATGAATTTTTGATCTTTGTACTTTCATTGAATATTCTCCCACATTTTATGTCTTTAGCCCTCTATAGCTGCATGCATTGATGTTCTGAGATTTAACAACAAGTGTGGTTAGGATGATGTGGCATTCATATGTGGAAAGAAAGAACAATTGAAAATTGGACAAAGAAAAGGATAAATTTAAATTAATTAAGATGCTGACACTTACTAGTGTCTGAATCAAATTATATTAAGTAAAAGACATTTTGATGTTTTAGCTGGGAGGAAGCAGTTCTAATAGTCTTTAATTAAGAAATTATGGAAATAGAAAGTCCCTGCTGTGATCAGTATTTATTAGATATTAATACTTTGGTAATACTCCATATTGCTGTTAAAATCTAATTGGTGGTACATCTATAAATACAGCCAAAAGCATGTTCAAAGGGTTGTGTTAACTGATGTTTCCAAATGAGCCCTTTACAAGAATTTTTTGCTTTCTAAACATGTTTCAGCCTTTTGCTGTTCCTTCTAATGCTTTGGAAAAAAAAAACAAACAACAAAACAAACAAACAAAAAAACCCAAACAAAAACAAAAAAACCCCCCTACATTCTTACTGGCACTATTCACTTTTTAAAGTTTTTTTTTTTTTCTTTTCTTCCTAATAACCAGTAGGCCAGATAGAAGACTTATGATTAACCAGTCTGTTCTTTTTCAGGGTATCTCAAACAACTGAGTTCTACCCAGGAATAAATTCAAGAAAGGAAATGAGCTCCCTCCAAGACAGGACAACATGTTTTTGNGCTCCCTCCAAGACAGAACAACATGTTTTTAATAAAAATTCAGTTTCACTCCAATAACACCAAGTTCAACTACATCCTCTGGTAACCTACTACAAATATTTGTTCCCTCGACCACTCCTACTGGTGGTCCCATTACCTAGGTATACCCTCTCAACAAAGTCTGTTCCTGTCTTCCAGTCAGGATTGCAGTTTTTAGCATCCTCTACCAACAGTCATTTGTGAGATTGTTAAATCCACAAAGTCGCTTTTAATGTCTCTCCTTTTGTCCTTGCTTTTGTTCCCTGCCTGATCAAACTGTTCCCTCTTTTATTACCATTCTCAAAGCCTATGCAGTTTTTTAATCGTTTTAGTGACTTTAGTCCTTTCAGAATGAAATCCTTGATTCTTCTCTGACTTGTAACCTGATTTCCATCTGTCCAATTGCCTCTTCAACTTGTATAGTTCATTTGCATTTGTATGATGTTGTTTTCTATATGAGAAATGAAAGCTTTATTCTCAGATACTGTATCATCAGTCTCAGTAATTTGATGCAGCCAGGAGTAACATCTGAAACGTTCTGAGACAATATTTGGATACATTTGTTGTCAAATTCAGTCAAGATTTTAAGGAGCCTGAGAGACCTGTGACCCTGAGGAGCTATAGCAAGCCACAAATGCCGACAAATTTCACAGCATTGTTCTGCATCATGACATGCTAGGGATTTTTAGTAAACAGCTTCATATTTTCCAAAGCCATCTTCTGAAGAACATTTGAAAATTTCCCGTGAGCCCTGCAACTCTCAAAATCAAAGTGAAAGTTACTATGAAATAATCTAGGCTATTAAAAGAAAGATGTCAGCTCTGGTCAGGAGATTTTAGAATAAAAAACTAAAAGCTAGATGTCAATTCTTGGAAAATATATTTGTAATTTTCTTTCTACTTTTCCCTAGGAATCCTCTACTGGTCTTACTGAGTATAGTATACTGATGTAGACAGACCTTTTGTCTGACATTTTATGGTTCGTTCAATTTTCTCTCTAAATCTTTTTAAACCTAAAGCTGTACTTTATCTAAACCCAGTTAGTGATCCTCACTATTGCAAATATTCCTCTTTACCTCCCAGGGCTCAGAGAAGTGGTTACTGAGTCCATGTGGTCCATAAAACAATGAGGCATCAGTTTTTCACTAAATGGTCTCTTTTAAAAGGAAAACATTTTCTGGGAAGAACAAGACTATAAATAATCAAAAATAGCTTTAGTTTAATATGCATTTTTGGCAACAATTGAGAAAAATATATTATTCTAATATATCACTCATCCCTTACTTGCTAGTTTCTGTTTTGCTATGCTCGAGATCTCTTAAAAATTGACATAAAGTGATATACTGGAACTAGCTCTAGAAACTGCAGATGAGGTGAAGGCAGAAGTGCTTTACACCTCTTTTGCCTCAGGCTTTAGTGGGAAGATGGTTTTTCCTCAGGGCAAGTGCCCTCCTGGGTTGGTAGATGGTGTCAGGAAGCAGAACACACCCCCTGTTATCCGAGAAGAAGCAGTCAGAGAATTGCTGAGCCTCTGGAATGTTTGTAAATCTATGAGATCAGATGGGATATGTCCCAGGATGATGAGGGAGCTGGCAGATAAGCTTGTGAAACCACTCTCCATCATTTACCAACAGTCCTGGCTCACTGCTGAGGTTCCAGAGGACTGGAAGCTGGCCGATGTGACACCCATTCACAAAAAGGGTGGGAAGGAGGATCCTGGTAATTATAGGCCAGCCAGCCTGACCTCAGTACCCGGTGAGGTTAGGGAACAGTTTATACTGAGTGTCACCACACAGCATGTACAGGATGGCCAGGGAATCAGACCCAGCCAGCACGGGTTTAGGAGGGGTAGGTCGTGTCTGACCAACCCAGTGGATGCAGGAAAGGCTGTGGATGTTGTCTGTTTGGACTTCAGCAAGGCCTTTGACACTGTTCCCCACAGCACACTCCTGGAAAAGCTGCAGCCCTTGGACAGGAGCACTCTCTGCTGGGTTAGGAACTGATGGATGGCTGGGCCCAGGGGGCTGCATCCAGCTGGCAGCCAGTGACCGTGTCATGAGTCACCGTGGCATTCCTCAGAGCTCTGTGCTGGGCCAATTCTGTTCAATATCTTTACTGGTGACATGGATGAGGATATTGAGTCTTTCATCAGTAAATTTGCAGATGACGTGGAGCTGGGAGCGTGTGTCGCTCTGTTGGAAGGTAAGAGGGCTCTGCAGAGAGGCCTGGAATGGTTGGATGGATGGGCAGAGCCCAATAAGATGGGGTTTATTAGCTCCAAGTGCTGAGTCCTGCATTTTGGCTGCAATAACCCCTGCAATGTTACAGGCTGGGGACGGTGAGGCTGGAAAGTGCCCAGGCAGAAAGGGACCTGGGGGGCACTGGTCGAGAGCAGGCTGAACATGAGCCAGCAGGTGGCCAAGAAGGCCAATGGCATCCTGGATCAGGAATGGCGTGGCCAGCAGGAGCAGGGAGGTCATTCTTCACAGGTGAGGCCACACCTCGAGTGCCGTGTCCAGTTCTGGCCCCTCAGTTTGGGAAGGACGTTGGGACACTTGAGCGCGTCCAGAGGAGGGAAACCAAGCTGGTGAGGGGCTTGGAACACAAACCCTGTGAGGAACAACTGAGGGAGCTGGGGCTGTTTGGCCTGGAGAAAAGGAGACTCAGGGGTGACCTTACCACTCTCCACAGCTCCCTGAAAGGTGGTTGTACCCAGGTGGGGGTTGGTCTGTTTCTCCAGGCAGCAGCTGACAGAACGAGAGGACAGCCTTAAGCTGTGCCAAGGGAAATATAGGTTGGATATTAGGAGAAAGTTTTTTACGGACGGAGTGATAAAGTACTGGAATGGTCTGCCTTGGGTGGTGGTGGAGTCACCATCCCTGGATGTGTTTAAAAGAGACTGGATATGGCACTCGGGGCCATGGTTTAGTTGAGGTGTTAGGACATGGGTTGGACTTGATGATCTCGAAGGTCTCTTCCAACCTAGAGATTCTGTGATTTTATGAATTATTAAACTTGGAAAAAAGCTCCTGGTTTATACGCCTTTAATATTGCTTGAGAAATAGTATGCTTTATTTTGAATAAAATAGCATAGCTGTGATGAATGCCTATGAATTCTTGTCATGCAAAGAACATTCTGCTTTTCTGGATGAATTTACAAGCATCTAATGTAGACTATTTCCTAGGAAAACTAATTTCTTTTTAGTCCTGTGGTACAGCACAAGTGTCCTTTGATCTCTGGCAGAATTACTGCATAGACAGTACCTACTTTGTTGCAGTTCTTAAGCTTATTTTTCATCAATTCCATCTGTATTGCTACAGTGAGAAAAACTTGTGGAATTATGTCCCCAGGACTTTCAAAACAAAAAATAAAACTGGTAAACTTCAGGTTAACTCTGGTGGTCCTTCCTGAAATTATGGGAAATATCGTTGTATATGATCTTACCAGTGACTTGCCTTCCTGGTTTCTTAATATAATATGATCTTCATTTACAAAAATTAACTATGCTGAAGTGAGCTGAACTAACACTTAGTGATGGCTCATCTGATAGAAATAGCACACTTCGTGGTGCAAATGATAGATTGTAAATTCTATTCTAAAATTTCATGTCCTTTTATGTGTCTGTTTTCTCAAATTTCTTAGCCTAAACTGTTGAGTGCCTGCAAAGCTTCTGTTTCTTTCTGAAATGGAAAGAATGAAAAAGCTTTATTGAGGTGGATCAGAAGGGCTATGATCTGCTAGATTTTCACTGATAATCACTGAATTTCCTGAAAAGAAATATGTTGCTGAAACAGTGAATCCCTCAGTATACTTTTGGTTTAAGAGATAAATTTTACCATTTTCTCTTACGAGGTTAAATTTAACTGTATAGGAAAATCACTAATTTTTAATAGGTTAGTGGTAGGATTATTTCCAGAATCATCAGGGAAAAAAAACGTATTCTCCTTTCATAATATACTTTGCTATTAAATTTAATAAGTGAAATCTAGAATGAAATATGTGTACAGAAAATTAATGAATACCAGTGTCAAACATAAAAGAATATGTATTTAAAGATCAGTCCAGTAGTGAGAGGGTTGAAAGAGTTGAGGGTGAAAATATTTTTTGTTTGCTGTAGGTGGCATTTGATTAGGGTATACCTCACTTTCCAGTTAGTGGATAAAGAACTCATTTCTGTCCAGGTAGGCAAGTTTTCACACAGACAAACAAAAATCTGATGTTAATTAGAGAAACGGCAGAGATTTAGAGGGATTAGTATTCTGATCTGGAATCTGACACACTCCCACCTCCTTATTGCTGTGTACTGGAGCCAATCCTTTGAAACACTGCAAAAATAAGTCTCTACCATCAGGTGTTTCAAACAAAGATTGGGTGTAGAGGAAAGGGGGGAGAAATGTTTCTCTAATGGAGTCCAAATCCCTAAAGATATCTCAAGTGTCCATTAAAGATCCAGGGGGAAGATAGGAATAAAATCCCTAAAGATCCAATTGATTTCTCAAGGACAGTCCACTCTGGCCAGACAACCAAGAGATCTGCCTGAATGCGGTGGGTGCCTGTAGCTTTTCAATCTCGTCAGTAGTAGTAGTCAGTAGAGAGTTGTACATTTAATAGAAAATTGCTAGTGATAAGAAAACACACTTAGGCTGTCAAAATCTGAGCTGTTAGAGGAAATTATTATTTCCATTCGTATTCAGACTCTTTCCTCTCTCCCTTGCCGAGGTAACTGCTTATGAATGCTGGCTGTGAGTGACCCAGGAGGTTGGTCCTGCTGAGTACAGAGGAGTGGGTTCCTCAGTGTTGAGTGAACTGTGCACTGATTTCCAAAAGAATGGAGCACAGGGAAGAGCTGAATATGTAAGAGGGAAAATGATGACTGCCTAGTTCCTTTGTGCTTAGAAACAAACATCATCCCAAGCATTTTCCTTCACCACTGGTCTCAGGATGATAACTCCATGAAATGAACAATCATGGAAAGTTAACAAGCAGCATTGCTGTTGGATGGTCACCTGCCCTGCATGAGTGTTTGTTCTGTCTGTGCTGAAAAGCTACAATTTACCCCTCATGGCAAGTAAAGACACTGTCCAGCCCTGAAGGTGCTGCAGGCCCAGTGTTTTCTTAATCAGAAAATTTTTAATTGAGCAAACCATCAATGGTTACACCCCAGAAATACTTCCAACAAAAGCACATGGGGTATTAGTGAAATTGTGCCTGATTTCCTCTGAGCTTACCGTTTTAACTAAGGATCCTGTGCTGCAATGTGGATAGGACCTCCTCACTCCAAGTGTCTGGGGTACAAAGAGCATTTAAGTACTGTGGGAATGAAAGGAAGAGCAAAAGGCCGGGAGTTTTTTCTCTGGACAAAGGGAAAACAGAAGGGAAAGGTGATAAGAATTCATGGAAAAGATGAAGAGGGAGCAATTACTTTAGGGTTTATCATTCAAGCATTAGTTTTGGTTCCAAGAAATCAGGGTTATAAAATGAAACTACAAAGAGAGAAATTTTAAAAAGTGGAGAAATTTCTCTGTGCCTTATATAGTGAAACTGGGGGGCTCTGTTGCAATGTGTTGTAAAGACCAGGGTTTACATGGATGCAGAAAAGCAACTAGAAAGCTTTGTAGATGAAAAAGAGCTGTTGACCTGTTGTCAAAAGCTGATAAATGATAAAGATATTATGTATTATTAGAATTTATGAATGAAGTTCACTAGATGATCTTTCAGGTCCCTTCCAACCCAAGCCTTTCTGTGATTGTATGAATTTCTTGCACCACAAGTGATTTATGTGACCAGATGACTGTAAGGGGAAGGATAAATACCTTTCTTTTCTTACAGTCGTTCTTAGGCATTTGCTGTTACCTGCTGCCAGAACAGCTGGATGTTGGGTGAGGCTGTCACCGTGCAAGCTGAGCCTTTCCCCTGATACAGATTTCTTATGGTGAACTTAGATCTCTAAACTGTAGCAAAATGTAATGAGACTATTCACTGTCGTTTCCGTGATCTTTGACATGGCTATGGCTGTGGTTCACTCCTGGCACGTTGGTGACTGCAGCCCCTCAGGTCATGCATGGGGGATCTTGGAAGAGCATTGAGGGGAGATGTGAACTTTAGCAAGGAGAGAGTGAAAACAAAATTATGGGACTACTAGTGCATGAAGTAATCTCTGCACTTACTGACATTTTGCAAGGTCAGTAAGCTTGCTGCTGCTTAAACAGAAAGCTCAGCTATTGCTTTTTGCCTCTCATTTGACTTCATTCACATGTGTCAAGATTCTAGAAAGCTGCCATGAAAATTTCTGTCTAAAGCCTCCAAGTTTGGCATCTTCTGATTTTAAATAGACAAATATTTTGGTGAACTTTTAATTCAGCATATTTATTAGACATGCAATGTCCTAAGTTGCAAAGTAATAAACCATATACAGACACCTACCAGCTTTCCAGCTAATTATTGGAGAAATTTGATCTTGATTTCTGCTGTATGGATTGCTACTTTTCTTCCTATTAGAAAAACTGCCTCAGCAGTACTGTTGGTACTCTAGGTGTTAAATTTCTTCTAAACTTGACTACGTTGCATTGCTGAGAGCACTTGCTAGCTTTGAATTAGGAAGTTTTTTTCTTCTGTTTTCATTTTTGTGCAAAGGTTTAATTTCAAACTGCCTTGCATATGTTTATATTGAGTAAACATACATTTCTTGTGATTTTTTTGCATGTCATATAGTTTCTAAAGTAGATTTTGCTGTTTGTGCTGATTTTTAGGCACATAGAGCTACAAAAGCAATAAATCCCTACTGTGGTTTGCATGATGGACTAAAACATGGCCACATCCTTAGTCAAAAATATCTGTTATTCCCATGAAAACTTACCCCTAGGCAGCAGGATTTATCAATGATGTCCAATGAAGGGAGAGATTTCGTTTCACTGGTTTAGATATTTTAGGAAATAATTAATTTCATTGTAAGGGTTACTAAAAACGAGGGCTTCTACACAACGGACATTATCTCAGAGAGAGAGCCCATTGTAAAAACTTTCTGTGGAAAGATCTAAAAGTCACTGTGACTTATTTGCAAATGCCTTGTGTTCCCTCCTGGTTTGTTTTGCTTTACTTGAAAATATTCAGAGCTAGTAGAAATTATTTTTCTTGCCTGTAGTTCTTATATATTTTTCTATGACTTTTGTAATAATAATTGTGAATTAGAAAAGGCAGAGAGAAAAATATTGAAACATAATGTGCTGTTTCATGTTTCCTCAGGTCTGTATTTTTGTTAATCTGGGTAAAAAAAAACTCTGGATTCCATCCAAATAGTTATGTAAAGACAGAATTAATTTATTCTGTGGAGTTTGCTCTGCTTTTAAATTGGTATGGATATGTTTTCAAATAGAAAAGTTATTCTTTCCATTTATAATTTAATTTAACTTGTCAATCTCTGGGATAGGACTGAGAAATTCTGTGCATGGATGTACAAGTAAGAAACATCCAATTATTTTTCAGAATGTAAAAATTAATATTTAGCACTAGGACATACTTTGGTAGATGACAATTTTTTAAGAATCTACTCTAACCCCCTGTACAATCCAGGCCAAACTTTAAATTACAAGGGAAGTTCCCAGGGCTTTGTCTAGTTGAGTTTTGAATGAAATTTCTCTGGGCTCTAATCCAGACCATGACCATTATCAAAATGAATTTTTTTTTCCATTTATGCAGGCAGAATTTTCCTTGCTTGAACTTTTGAATATTTTCCCTTGTCCTTTTCTTGCAAAGATGTGTAATGTGCCAATTCTATCTATTATCAATAATGTTGTCTCAGAATATAATTATAGTTGTCAAATCCTGTTTTATTCCTCACCACATGTGGTAAAACAGCTTTGAGAAGTATTGCTTCCAAAACAGTGGATGAGATAATACCTAATGACTCCAGTATTTTTTATTTGTATGTGGAGTGCTGTATTTTCAATGTTTAATTTAATTGAAATTTGGTTAACATTACCAGTCAACTTTTTAAATCAATATGTTATGCATTCTGTATTTTCTTCCTTTAATGTCTAAAGTAAATGTCCTTAAAAATATGTAGTCTCTAAGATTTCTGATATATAATTACTAGAATGATGTAAGGCAGTTTTTCTCACTCTCACACATTTTGATTTAGGAGTTATATTAAAATGTCTATTGCAAACACAAGAGGAGAGGGCAAACACAGAAATTCTTGTGGGGTTTTATGTGTGTGTGTGTGTGTGTGAGAGAGAGAGAGAAAGCAGACCCCAACTACACAACTGTTTGAATTGTTCTGAAAAGAAATAAGGTTACAATCAGCTCAGGATTTCCCTGGTTTAGGGTGGGTTTGTTTTTTGTTTTGTTTTGTTTTGTTTTGTTTTTTGTACAAATTCTCTGAGGTCCAATCCTGCCCTGAAATTTTTTCTAGAGAAGTTTAATTTGCAGGTAGAAAGAGATGAGGCTCCTCTGCAGCTTGTCTGTGCACTATCCCCCACTCAATTAAAAAATGCCCAAATATACCCTAAATGTCTCAGACAGACAAGTCCAAACTGATATCCAAGTCTCCTAACTATTCAGAAACAGCTGTAATCTTTTCAGTCTTGTCATAGTCTTGCCACATGAGTGTATTTTACCATAGTGTGGCTACCTTAGTTTAAATTGCTTTCACTTGTTCTCCTTGAGCTGAAAATTACTTATTCAACAAGTATGTTAGTGAGAGCAAGATGAACCATTCCTAAAGAAAAAAAAGGCTTTTACCATACTTGCAAGGAATAGAAGAAGTAGCTTTGCAGCTCCTCCTTGAGAGGTGTGCTGGTCTCAGTTAGAACCTAGGCCACAGAAGTAATTGACCAATCAGAAATGTGTGCGCCTCTGTGCATACACATTTTAAAAATTGAGAACCCGGAAAAGAGGCTTTCTTTCCTTTCAGCGAAGATTGAGGTAACAGCTCTGCCGCACCCGGGCCGGGCCGGTCCCCGCCGCATGGC
>VWZN01011795.1:238097-268052 GCA_013396955.1 Regulus satrapa | reverse complement strand
TTTTTTTTCCCCTTTACTGGGATTTTCTTTATGTAAGCATCTAAATCCAAATAACTTGATACTGCCAATGTCATGACCTTAGCAATGTATGCCACAGATTAAATGGAATTTGAATTTACAGAGTTTGCTGTGCATATAATAGGCGCACAATGCAATCTGATGTCCAATGGTACCATCAGAGAGAAGTCATGTTTTGAACAGTCCTAAATTGTTGCATAAATGTGGGTACCTGCCCTGGTGGAAAAGGTGAAGAAGTCTGCATGTTTGGGAAGGGAGGTGTGAAATTTTGACTGAATGAGGAGAGTGAAATAGGATATATAGAAAGAGAAATGAGAAGAATTATTAAAAAGCAGGAGGGAAGAAGATGATAAAAATGTGAACAGAAAATAACCATGAATATATGGAAAGAGTACAGGAGAGCATAGAGGATGGAACAAAACGCTTAGAAAAGGAGGGAGACTATTATTTACCTACTACTAACTGGCTTTCTAACATTTTTGTTGTTGTTTTTGTTCATGTAGGTAAACTACAAGAAATGTGAGGAAATAATTATATGTGTGTGGGTATAAATATATATGTGTGTGTGTAAATGTCACAAAATATGATTAAGTGTACAAAATCACATTCAGAAGTTAGGAAATGGTAACAATCCTTGACCTTAATCAACCCCACTAGTGTATAGTCTTTAATTACAATTTAGACTGATTAGTATGACTGATTATTCGAAAGTAAGCATAGCTTCTAGATTAGTGAATTTTATTTAATCAAACAGCATTAAATACTTTTTATTCTATATTATTTGTAAGGGCTTAAATTATCTCTGACCTGGCAGTCTAAAGTTAAAACTAACATAGCTCTATTTTGAAGATATTTAGAAATAGTTTCAGATGCCAGCATGTTTTTAGAAAGAGCACAGTTCACTACTCCCTCTGACACTTGACTGCATTTCTTCTCATTAAAATGTCAATCCAGGATATTAGGTAATTTCCTCACCAGCAGATGATAAAAAGACATCAGAAATGTCTTTGAACTGTTTTTCTACCTTTCAGAAATAGGGAAAAAACCCAAACACTATTTTCTTTTCAAGTGATCATCAACTCTGTCTGTCACAAATAACTGTTTTCACCCTTTCTGGGATAGCTGTGCGTGAGGTTGACTTTCCAGAACAGCAACATTCTGCTAAAGCAGTTTGAATTGCAGAAAGAAGCCAGATATTCAGGTGACTTGATGGGGATGGGAAACAGACTGTTTTTCAATTGTCAAGGCCTGTAATGTCCTCTTGCAATTCTATTTATTCCTGTCAAATTTTTTTCTTCCTTCCCCTTACTGAATGGTAATAAACGATCCTTGGTATCTTCTTCTTGCAACCCAGGTTTTTCCAAGACTTCTGTGTTCAACAGGTTTTTATCATTGTTGTTCGTGGTACTTTGATGGAGAAGTTATTGAAGGAAGTCATGTTGATGTGCCAGGAGATTAAATAAATGAAATTCTTAATGGCTGGTTCCATAGGTGGACAAAACAGGAGTCCATGCTAATGCTGCAACTTTGACTTATAGGCAGAAATTATGTGGATCCATAGCAGAGAAAACCAGCTTATTATGTGTTGTGTGCAACTAAAGCACAAGGAATAAGCAACAGGCCCATCAGAGTTGGTTATAATGATTTTCACTGTTTGGTGACATTTCATTTGTGATGAAGTTGTGAACTTCAGTGCTCTGGAAATGCAGCTGCAGCAGCCGATGGTTTTCATAGCTACTGTTGAAGTTTGGGCTAGCAGGAACAGTCTTTTTTTATTGCTGTTGCAGTTGAACTTCAGATTGTCAAAGTAACTTGTTACTTATGTTTGGATACAGCCTGTTTTGAACTGACCCAATGCAATTTAGGAGGGTTATTTATTTATTTTAAATAACAGAAGGAAAACTGAAAAGGTGTTAAGATTGGGGTTGTGGAGTAGGAGCAAATATATAGTTGCACACCAAAAGTTCCTTTGGATTTCTTAATATGGAATGTCATACAGTGATTTCATTCATCTCTAGTTCTTGTACATAGCACTGATCAGGTATTAGAAGCCTGCAAGTAGGTTCTTAGCTTAGATTAAAGACCACTGATACTAGAAGGGTTATCCTTTTCTTTATAACATTCATGTAATGTGTGAAAAGGAGCTTATACATCAAAATCATAAAGCTTCTCTGTCAGATGCCATTGTTCTCCATTGGCTTCTTCTAGTCTGTTTATGTAGCCCACTGAGCACAACAGGATGGTGCTCAAGTGCTGTGTTTTAGAAAAGGACATGCGCACAGGATGACTTTTGCTGTGCACTGAGGTGCAGTTTTGCATGGTTATGGTGGTTGAAAAATCAGTTAAGCAGCGAGTCCATAGATGCTGTTGAACCTCCAAACCCTGTGAAAGGGCTTTGTGTGGCTCTGGGCTGACGTGTAGGTGTGCTTTCTGAGCACCATTAGTGCTTAGCATCACTATGCTTTCAATTGGGAGAGGGAAGAGCTCACTGCTGACCCTGTAATAAGCAAAGACTTAGCAAAGACCTATTAAGTTCCCACAGCTGTCTGAAATCTTTCAGTATGTTTGCATCCTACTGAGGGTAAGTCTTGTAAAGCAGACTGCTTTCCCTGGAGGAAAATCCCTCCCTGCAGGTAGCTGTTCCAAACTTCCAGCTGCTGCCTCGCTGCGCGCAGGTGGCTGGTCTCTGCTGAGCCATGTGGTGCCAGCAGCCATCCTCACGCTGCACTGTGCTTTGCTCCCAGCCCCTAGGAAGCCACAGTTTTGTTGGCAGCCCCACAGGTGGCACAGCAGGAGAGAAAGGGAGTTGTGTGCGCAGTTAACAGCTCAGAGAACCTTTTAAACCTCTGCCTTTATCCATGCCTGTCACAGCAGCTTGTTCTCACTTGTGTTGTCCTAGTGCCACTTTACCTCTTTCCGATAGCCTTTGTCAGATTTAATGAAAGGGAGCTGAGAGCCAGGATGACTCCTGCAGTAGCCAGGCATGGGAACAGCTTGGTGGATCTTACCCACACTCAGCAGCACCTCTTGCCAGGGCTGTCCCCTCCTTTTAACAGTGTGCCTCAGTTGGATTTCGGGCCCGTGGGGAGGAAGGGTGGAACCTGCTTGGAGGTGCAATGATGGCAGTAGATCCCTTACAGAGGAGGCCCTTGTTTTACAGGGACAAGAAGGAGGCAAACTCTCAGCCTTTCAGATTACCCTCTTTGTGCCCATGCCAAGGCCAGAGTAAGACAACTGTCACTGAAGCCGGGGAGCTCTTGTTCTGCTCTTGATTTTTTCAATCTGCCTTTCTGGTGGCAATCCCCAAAGCCATGCAACCTGAGCTATGCTTAGAGTGTTGGCAGACTGGCTGTTGCTGAAGCCCTTTTAATGGGAAGCCAACATTTTAGCCACTTTGGTAAGACTTTTGTTAGTATAGTGCTGACCTGCATTTGCAATCTGATTTAGGGCATCCTGACAATGTCTAGACACTATGACCGTGACGTTTCCTTCCAACAGCTTTGGTAGGAACTTTTTTGATATTAGTTTTTCCTGTGTGCAATCAGTGATCACCTAGCAGTAAAATATAATAGCTCTCTAATGGCCTCTGTCTGCTGCTGTGCTGTTGTTCACTATGAATGAGGTACTCAGGAAAAAGAACTTGGCTTCTGGATGGGAATTCATTATAGAGGGGCAGTTGGCATTTTAAAAAAGCTAGTTTGGTCTGCTCTATGAGATGAAGAGGAAACACCTTCTCAGGCTGCTAGGCTTTCTTCTGAAGAGGAGTCCCTTGCAAGTGCTTGGCAAGCTCTTTCCCAAGCACAGGGACATCTGTCTTCTTGGCCAGGCTGGCACTAGGAGGGCTACTCCTTTTCGCTGTGGGTTTTACCTCAGGAAAGAGGGTTAATCACAGCTTAGCATCGTGGCAGGCCAGGACCCAAACAGTTTAATATCCTGCCACCAGCATTCCTGCCTCTCCAGTCTAAGTGCAGGAAAGGCCTCATGTATGGGAGCAGTGCCATTTTGGGAAGCATTCCTGTATGAAAGGCTGTGAATACAGCCTTGCCAGGGATTAACTTGTGTGGGCAGTCTGCAGATCAACTCTGTGAAGGCTGTGCTCTGATCTTGGGCAAATCCTTTTTCCATTCACATTTTTCTAGTAAAATGTGTTACATGTCTTAAAATGCTGCTAGGAAGTAGGCTGGAATACCTGTATGTCTTGAAAATGCTGATGTGGTCAGATTGGAGAACTTGATCTGGGCACCTCAATGTTCTGCAGAATCACTCGGAATGGATCTATAGGACCTGCTGGGGGTGAGATTTAATTGTGCTGAAGGACACTGACAGCTTGATGTAATCACCCAGTTAGAAATTAGCAACAAAAGACACTACTGAGGTCCTTTTAAATGTCAGCCTATAGGGGAGGAACCCCCACAGAAAGAAATGCTGAATGTTAAGGACATTGAATAGCAGATTAAAAAAATATGTAGTTTTATTAATAAAACACTTGAGCTACAAAGTGCACTTTAATTCTAAGTCCACCATTTCACTTGGATTTGAGCTTAACCAGCTTGCTACAGGTTTTTGCCCCTCCCTCTTCCACCTAGCTAGAGCAGCCCTAATAAAACCAAGGGTATTATATGTAATAAAATGAATGATTCAACTGCTCTTGTAAATAGGAAAGCTATTGGAGATGGACTTTTTATGTAACACCTTTGACACTCTGAGTTCTCTCATATATCTATCAATGTATTATTTGATTCATAAAGTCATGGTTTGAAAAAGAGACCTTCAAAAAATTGCTCTTAAGAACATTAGTTGCTATTACTCCTATTGGTATGGAAGTCCTCCCTAATACACACACTCCCACTCCTTGCTAGTCTCTTCAGAAAACAATCAGATTAAACATTTTTGGGAGATAAAGTTTAGCGAGTGTTATAACCCAGTAGTTCTTGCTGTCTGGAGTTCATCTCCCCTAGAACAAAGCCTGAGTTTTTCTGGAGTTAGATATCTTGGTACCTCTGGGGCATGCCATGTATCTCTGCATAGATGATAGATGGGGAGGGTCTCCTTGGCAGGAATTATTGTCCATAGTAAGGAAAGAAAACAAAGCAGGGCATGTCAGCTACTCCTGTAGAACACTGGCTGAAGGTGCAGCCTTCTTGGCCTCTACAAGCAGAGCCAAGTTCTGCCTGATTTTGGGAAAGGACCACATTGGTAGGTAGCAGTTCTCAGATATTCCACATCTGTCTGCTCTGGGTCCCAGTTTAACTCATGATTCAAAACTCCTTCCCCTCCCACTGATGTTCCCCATAAGTTACCATCTCCTTTGAGTATCGCTGATGGTGGAGCTGTTGTTCTAGGGTCAAAAATTTGGTCCCATTAGCTTATCTCCTTGTAAGAGTCCAGCTAACAGTGGTTGTCAACCTGTGTCTCTAGCCTAGGTCAGCCCTCTTGACCATTCCCTTTACTGGGAATTTTTGCATCCTGAAGCAGAGAGACTGAGAAGCACAGCAGAAATGAATCTCTGTGTGAGCATCTTCCTTCTGTCCCATTTCTGTGCTAAGACTCTTTCACAATGTGCCATCAGCTGTGCTTCATTAAGACACTAGAGGAGAAACGAGGAATGAGAAACCTGCTGTTGACAAACTGCTCCCACCTTTTGATGAAATTCAGTGGAATAGATGCAAGAATTATTTGAACTTACAGGCAAAGTACTGGATTGTTGGATTTTATTTTTTTAAGTGATAGATCAGGAGCTCCAGTGAGATACAAGTGTGAGCAGATCAATTTAAACTCTTGCTTCCTGCCCTAGGAATAAATTCTGGTATGTATGGGAGAGGGGAAGATGCACATGGAATATCAAGTTAGACATCGTCATCTCGCGCTGAACTCTGTATTTAGTGGCAGCCAGCTCAGTCTAGGAGAGGACAATGACAGCACTGAAATAGAGTATGGGCTACAACAAGGGCTTGATAATGAGGTGTGTTTCTACTGAGCCAACTCATGCCAGCATGCTCTTAAGCAATCCTGAATTATAAATGTGCTTCACTTTTGGAGGTTAATTTTTCATTGCCCAAAAGGAGAAATTTGTGGCTTTGGGAAGGGTCAGGAAGGAGGCAATACAATAACAGGGAACCAGACTGCTACAAGGTAGGAGTAGAGAATTGCCATAAAATCTGTCAAACTTGCTCCTTTGAAATGCAAAAAACACCAGTGATGAAAGAACTGATTTTAGAGAGGTGATTTTAATGATCTCTCCAGTTGCTTTTCAAGCAGACTGATCTAAAAGATTATAATTTTCTATTGTACTCTATGTACTTGGATTCCTTCTTATGAGGGCTAAGTGGTATTTTCCTTCCACTATCTGCTTTTCCTGCAGGTCTTTTTTGATGTAAAATGACTTCTCTAGTCCAACGCAGAGATAAAGCATTGAAACAGAAGTAGTGATGAGCAGTCTATATTTGAGCAAAAATTTGCAGCAATTCCACAGGGAGTATGCTCACTGAGGTGGCTTTTGAACCAAAAAAAGTCTTCAAAAACTATGAAGCTTCCATATAGGAAGAACTAGACAAGTATTAATACTTTTGTAACATTGTCAGAAGACATTCACCAGGTAGTCAATGCTTCTTGCCACTTTTATTTTCAGGGCTCTCAGAAGATGCTGTAACTCTTAATTCCTTATGACACCCTACATCAAAGGGTAAAGCAGTGCATCTAACTTGAGATGAGTGACTGAAGGGGAATTGTCCCAAAGCTCAGTCTTTTAAACTTGAAATGTCTAGAATCTAATGACTAAAAGTCATGGTACAGGCTCCATTGTCAGATTTTGGTAATGATCCTTTTAACTTTGTAAAAGTGAGAATTTGTGAGGTTTTAGATATAGAGCATGAATGGTAAGAGACATCCTGCTCAGAGGGAGGGGCTGGCACAGCCCTCTGCAGTCCAGGAGAGCTCAAAGTGCCTCACTTAGGACCATTGCTTATAGCATCACAGGATGATTTGGTTTATTCATCCATAAATTTCCATCCTGACTACATTCAGATCCAGGAAAAACAATCCTGGAAAAATCACACGCTATTCATGTATTAATCACATGACTGGTGTTCCAAGCTCATATGCATCAATGCTCACTGGGTTACTCTGCTCTTTTGTGAGTTTTCTGGAGGAGTTCTTGGCCCAGTTACAGCTCAAGCTGTTTCTCCTTTGGGGCCTGTTCCACACCATTGCTATTTTGGATAAGGGGGTTGACTGTATCCATCACACTGTCCTGGGATTAATGCCTCCTTGGTGCCCCAATTACAGCTTGATGCACCCTTGTGCTTAGCAAATTAAGGGAAATTATTGGTAGCTGGAGCCATTTGCACTTTGCATAACACCGTTGGAATTGCAGGAAAACCCAAAGCTGCACAGGTATAGCTGTACTGCTACTGAACCAAAAAACTCACAGCCTGCAGAGCAGAAACTGGCTCAGGCTCCTGCCAGGAAAGTTGACTTGCACTGCTGTTGCCTTCCTCTCTCTCAGAATAGCTGGACTTTTCACAGCCCTTTTACTGGGGAAACAACCCCTCTGTTGTCATTCAAAACCTTTTGATGAAGTGTTGGACCCTTCCAATCTTTTGCCTCCACACCTGGATAGGCTGACTTTTATTGCCTGACTATCTGTGCTTTTTTACAGACAGGTCTCTTAAACCAGGGGTCCATGAAGATTTCTGTGGTGGCACCACTGACAAGGGCATCTTTATAAAGTCTGAAAGCTTGCTGGATGAAGGATAACATTTTGGGGTTTTAAGATTTTTTTCTTTTGTGATTTTAAAAGCCAATAGATACTCCTATGAAATACTACTGTATGACAACTTGTGACATAATAGATGGTAGACATAAGCTGGAAATTATAGTGTTTTGTCCTCTTCACACTCAGTCTAACAGCAGCCACCTCCCTATCACAAGGAATGAAGTGGTGCTGTCATTAAAATTAATGAAAAAAAATTAAAATACTCCTGCTGGTGCATTTATGAGTTTGCTTACACACTAGTACAACAGAGCTGATATGTAATATCTTACTGCTGAAGTGACATCTATGGTAACTTTTTAGAGCTTGATCCTATGTTTTATGGAAATCTATCACAGAAATTAGTTATATGGTAAATTTTAAAAAATAAAAAGTTGTGTCCGAACAGATTGAACTACCGTGTGCTAATGATTTACTCCACACCTCACCAGCAGTTAATTTAGAGCTCTGTAATGCAGAATTTCTGTTGTTCAGGTTAGTCAGTGCGTTTTGTTCAGGGCCTTTAATTTCCCCACTTCAGTAGCTCCCATTTTGGACAGTACTTAATGATGTGATGTTATTAATTATTAATTAATTAACCGCAGATGGTTATGAATGCTCTTGGCAACTCCTTTTTGAATGTTGAACTGGCAGTGTTCACTTTGTGGTTTTGCCTTGCATATTCTTTTCCTCTCTCACATTCCTTGCGAATAGTGAAAGGATATGTGGTACATTTAGACAGTAAAAAAAAAAGTAGTTCTTTTAATATTTAGGATCTGAGTCTTTCATTGAAGAGAAGAGTATTATGGAGTTTCTAAATTCATGTAGGCATGTAAATAAACAGACCTGGTATATTTCCTTCCAAATACAGTTGTTCCAACAGATCATGTTTAGAACATGAGATTTTTAATGATGGAGGCAAAAACTGTAAATATCTTTTCAGAGTTTGTTGGGCTACATGAGATTTTTAATCAAAATAGTGAATTTAAACATTTAAAGTGAATTTAAACATGAATCATGTCTTCTGGGAATATGATACTGTGTATAAATCTCATGTGAAGAGGGCAGATCTTATGAGTAGATGAAGTGATTAAACATTAGATTCTTCTCTGCTGACAGCTCAACTTCTCTGAAGGCAACAACCATAGCTAAACTGTGAGTACTGCCCAAGCACAAGGGCATTTGCCTTTTGGGAGCCAGCCAGAGCTTGAACACTGATTCCAGAAAGGTTTCAGGACTTAAGGAACACCCTTAGTTTTGGTAGCACCTGCTTTCCCTCACCAGACATTCTTGAAATGTACTTTATTTCTGAGTGTTTCTTGTTCATTTAAAATGCAGTTGAGTTGAGAGGTTTTGAGATGCTATTGCAAGCACCTGGGCAGCTGTTCAGAGATCAAGAGTCTCCAAGCAGTTTTCTTTAGGACCACATGGAATTTGTGACTCTAAGGTGGTTTTTAATAAGCAGGAGAGAAGGAAGGACCTTCATTTACTTTATGAGAGATGACAGTGTGGCGCCTAGGTGGTCTTCTAGTCTTTAAAAAGGGTTTGAGGTATTTTAACAAATTGGGTGCAATGGAGATTCTCTGAAAACAGTCCTTAGTTGCAGTTGTATGAGGTAATTTGGGCTGGGAGAGAGGAAAATACAGTGCTGTCCTACAGCACAGCAGGAAAATACTGCCTGACCACTGGGGATTTTTTAACATATGAGTCTAAACAGAAGTTATAAATGTATGAAAGTAAGTTCTGGACAGCATGTAATGTCTATATTGAATGCTTACATATATTTACATAAATGTCTGTATTTATTAATTAATTCGTCAGGAACCATTATGTCGGAGAGGTGTGGTGGTGCACCTTAATTCCTTGGCAATAACTTCCATAAGACTCTTTGCTAATACCAGCTTGAGCCAAACTGTTGTCTTTGTTAGACTTGTTTGAAGAAGAAAATAATAAATTTGAAGAGGTGGGATATCTTGGGGTTTCTCTGGAAAGAGTTGGAAAGTGTAAGGATGAGACCTAGTACAGTGGTTGGATAAAAGTTTCCAAATTATTAGAGGAGTCCTAAGGATGTGAAATTCATTACATTTAAGAAGGAAAAACACTTATATATTTTTTAACAACTGCAAGAACCACTGAAAAGATGAGGCTTACTCTTTTGAAAATAGTAAGTACAGGACTTAGTCTTGCATCTCCTCTTCTGACCTCCTCCTGTAAATAGCTGTCTGTCCACTTAAATATGTTTGGGTCACATGGCAGCCTTCCAGTACCTAAAGGGGGCTGACAAGAAAGATGACGAGGCTTTTTTCTTTTTTTTTTTTTTTTTTTTTTTTAATTTTTTTTACTAGCACAGGACCAGGGGGAACGGCTTCAAACTGAAAGAGAGCAGATATTAGGAAGACATTCTTTGCTGTGAGGGTGGTGAAGCACTGGAGCAGGCTGCCCAGAGAAGCTCTGGCTGCCGCATCCCTGCAGGTGTTCAAGGCCAGGCTGGATGGGGCTTTGAGCAAACTGGTCTAGTAGAAGGTGTTCCTGCCCATGGTGGAGGGTTGAAAGTAGATAATCTTTAAGGTTCCTTTCAACCCAAACCAATCTATGAGTCTATCGTATTTCTCATCTCCAAGACTGTTTTATTTCTGGCTCAGAACTTGAAGCTCGCACCCTGTTCCTCAGATGGATTACTTGATTATTTTCTTTTTGGTCCCTTAATCTCACATTTAAGAAAACATTGATTGTAAAATACTCGACAAGTTGTCAATTGATTGTAAAATATTCTACAAGTTGTCCATATGGTGGAGAGTTGAGCCATGAATAAGTAGTTGATTAACAGTTTAACAGTTGTTTAACAAATCTGGCTGCTCCTTTCTTCGCTCGTTGTACAGCATACAATTTAAAACACATTGGCAAGCATTATGTGGTGATATATTTTTTGCAAAAAGACACCAAGGTCTGGGTTATCTTGGCATGCATGCTGAAATAACAGATATAAGAGGCTGACCTCTGACAAAACCTGACAATCAAAATTTCCAGCAGAGAATAAAGAAGCAGTGATGACGTGGTGGTTTTCTTAGATCATATTTTTGTGTTGCTGCATTCCAGCTTTTCAGGATTGTGCTGGGGGCATTCTGTAGCAGAACATTACATGATCCTCCCTTTCCCCGCACCTAAGTAGCTTCCCCATTCTTGCACAGGGCCAGGCTGGTTCCCCTGCACGAGGTCAGACTGAGCTCTGCTGAGTGAACAGTAAGACCATCTCTCTCCAATGTTTGCTTTTTTCATTAGGAGCAGAGATGTTTTATAGTAGGCAGCAGGTGTACGTACTTCTATCAGCTCCAAGTACAGCGCATCACTTCAGGTGAAGCAACTCAAAAGTTGCTGACTTTGGAAATCTAAAATACTGGGGTTCTCATGACTGAATATTAATTCCCCAAGCACAGCACACACTGCATGTTGCTCAAAGAAGTAAAGGGCAACCTCTCAATTTTCAGTATTTCCTCCTTGAAATCAGGGAGAAAAGACTACCCACGAATAGCCATGGCTGTTGCAGACAGTAGAAATTAATACAAATTCTTATTTTCTTTACATTCTTAGCACTCTCTAATTTCCCCCACGGAAATCTTGACAGTGATAGGGTGAGAGAAGGAATAGAGCGAGAGCAGGAAAGATGAGAATATAAGATACATTGGCTTGGATCTGAGTGAGAGGGAGAAACCAAGGATAATAACAGAGTTGAGACAGGAAATATCGTGGGGAATATCATCAGCAGAAATTGTGAACAAAAATAACAGAGAAATTACATTCTGGCCCTTTTTATGCCTACATAATTGGAACTGCCATAAAATCAATGCCCAGAGCATGGGGAAGACTCAGAAAACTTTATAGTGGCCCAATGAACCAAAGGGGACTACTGAATAAGAAACAGGAACCCAGATCCCTTAATTATATAGCAGATTGTTTCCTTAGAAGAAAATAAGCTTAATATAAATATGAAAGGACTAGCAAAAAACACCTCAAAATTTTCCACAAAGATGAGACAGCAATTTAATGACAGAAAAAGAAACTGAAGTAAATGTTCTGGAACCCAGGTGCAGGAGGAGTATTTTAGACCTTGATTACCCAGTGGCTTGAATTTATAGCCTTTCCATTCCAGAAGCTTTATTAGAGACACAAAGGTCTTGGTCTTTTCATCTTGGAGACTGTGAGGAAGGACTGCACAGCCATGCTGCACTGCCCTGCCTGTCCCCTGAGAATTGTGGCTACATGGCCTTTACAGCGCCTTCCAAGAAACTAGGAATTAACTTTTGATAACTTCAATTTGTACTTGTATGGAGGCTATATTCATCTATGATAAAGGCCTCCTATAGAATTCTATCAGAAAGGTCATATTGATTTTTTTCTCCACCAAACCCCCTATACCTGATGGATTTTATATTTACCCTTAAGTGTTTTTCTTTCTGCACAAGGATGTGTCTCTTACCACAAGGTAATAAAGAAAAAAGAAATGATCGTGTTATTTTCACTGTGCCTTTAAAAAAAAAAAAAAAAGTGCCTTTAAAATACAAGATGATGTAATTTCAACCCAGCTATAATATCTCTCTTTATGGTAGGCAATGCTCTGTAAAAGCAGTTTCCTGTTACTATGGAAACATGTTTGTATACACACACCTGCCCACATGAAGAGGCTAAAAAGTGCCATCTGTTGGAAATGATGTCTCAGTCTGTCCCCGTGGCTGAAAGGAGACCTATATGACTGCTGGAGTGCAAGAACAACACTTTGTATTAAAGATAATACTGTCACAACAACATATGTGCATAAATTTCATAGTCAGCAGCCATCTTCTCACATTAAAGCAGTTTGATTTGATGCCCAAGGTGAATACAGCAACAATTTGCAGTGGATTTAGAAGAGACAGAACTGGATTTCCTGGTGCGATTGACTGCAGAGCAAAGAGTTGGCTGCCCTCTGCCAGCTTCCCTTTGACTCTTTACATGCATATCTTCAAAGGTATTTTTGCTTGGCCTTGCATTTTTTTGTTTGTTTGTTTCTTTGGTTTTTTTTTCTATGCTGTCCCAGGCCACAGTATCCAAAGTACTCCTTTCTTTGGCCAGTGGCTGCCTGCCTGCCAGTTTGTGCAACCCAGGTAGTGGCCAAGAGCTGACTGTCCACCTGAAACTGTGGGCTCAAGGAGCAGTGAGGAAGGGGCTTATCTGCCTTGAGGATCCACAAACGTGGCAGAGACCCAAGAGAACCAATTCCAAATGTTCAGGGTAAAGCTTTAACAGGAAAAAGTTGGAAAGGGGCATGAGTTGGGTGAGACAGGTGAGCAGGAGAGGCAACAGCGGGACATCTCCAGGTACACATGAAATTGCCTAAGTCCTACTTTCATCATATGGAAAACTATTTTCCTTGCTAACAAGGTTGAGGGCTTATAAGATCTAGCGATCCTAGAGCTTGCAAAATCCTGAAGCACATGCAGTCATGGAGGTAGAAATGCCTAGAAAGTTACAGGTGTATAAACTCTACTGAAGATATGCTGTGCAAGACCAGATATGTTGGGGGCTTTAGTGTGAGACACTTAACAGTATGATTTCTTTTGTATTATTTTATGTGCACGGGTATTTTGAACGTGTCAGAGCATTGTTTGTTTGCTATATGTTCTATGTTAATAGGTGGGAGAGAATTTACTAAGTGGGAACATTAGGTCTGAATGATGCTGTATTTTATGATGAGATGGGCCTTTCTTTTGGTCAGTGGCTCTCCTGGTTTCACCTGGGATAGGATTGATTTCCTTCCCATAGCTGGCACAGTGCTGTGTTTTGAGTGTAGTACCAGAGTAGTGTAGATACCACACTGATGTTTTTAGCTGCTACTCAGTGGTGCTTACTGAGAGTCAAGGACTTAGCAGCTCCCAGTGCTCTGGCAGTGAGCACCCAAGGTTGGTACCTCCCAAGAAACTGGGAGGAGGTATGATCAGGACAGCTGGCCTGAACTGGACAGAGGGATATCCCATGCCATGGAGTATCCTGGTTGGTGTATTAGCTGGTGGGAGTTGGCCAGGAGGTGCTGACTGTGGCTCAAGGACAAACTGGCCATTGATCAATGGGTAGTGAGCAACTGTATTGGCCATCACTAGTGTTTCTTGGGTTTTGTTCCTCTTTTCCCCTTACTAATATTACTTATTTATTACTTTATTTCAGTTACTAAATTGTTCTTATCTCAACCCATGGGTTTCACCTTTTAGCTGCTTCTTCTGCCTGGCCACTGGCAGTGAGGAGGTGGCTGTGTGGTGCTTAGTTGAGGGCTGGGGTTAAACCACGAGAGACAATGCTGAGGTGAATTTTATGTCACTAGAAACCAGATCAGATTGGACTCGGTCGCTAATATTTTCTCACTTGAGCAGAATTGAATGTAATTTGAAAAGCCAAAAGAGTAATTACACTGTAATTATCAATCGCCAATGCAATTATGTGTGTGTCTAGTGTAATTCTGCTCTTAAAGGCAGAACACTGCCCTAAAGCAGTAAACTCGGGTTTGGTGAATGTTCTGCAGTAATGCAGCTGAGCAGATTTATTGTCCTACTTAAACCTTTCAGGTACGTTTTCTGGGTTATCTCTTCAGCTGATTGATAGCTTTGGAAGATAGAGGACAAGCAGCCCTTGGTATTGTGCATCAGTCATCTACAATCAGGGAGAAAGTATGCAAGTGCTTTTATTTGTCCTCTCAATTACAAGGTTTATAGAAATGGCCTCCCCTTCTGCAAGACAAAATGGGGCTCAAAGAGGAAAACACCACACTGTGAGGGGCTAGGAAAGTCAATGAGGAAATATATGCCTACACTAAAAGCTTTACATTGTACATTACTTTTTAATCAGCTGAACAGTTGGGTTTTGTGAGAATGAAAACCTTTTATTCTTTAGCCAGCATATGGAAGTGTGAGAATACATCTACCTGTTGCTCATCCTTTGTACGATTGGATGGTCTGTAACTACAGTGTGAGCAGTGTTTTTCTGCCTTGCCTGGGTTGTTTTTCCTGAGCCTTTGCAAAGTGCTGTGACAGCGGAGGAGGCAGAGAAGGGTACGTTGTATGTGACAAGAGATCATCAGTGGGCTTTCTGAGCCCAACCCAGTGTTTGTGTGTTTTGGGATGCTAAATTGTTAGTTTGTCTGTCTAAGGTTAAACCACGAGAGCTGTTTGGTTTTTTTTTGTGTGTGTTTTTTTTTTTTTTTTGTGATGATTTGAGGAAAAGAGTTTTCAAAGTTGTATGAGCTACTGCATTTCAGAAGTGTTTTATACTGTAAGAAAGGCAAGCTGCTTAGCCAAAAATTTTGGTTTGCTTTGTTTAATCAACTTAATTTTTATTTCTGGGTCCCATTAAAGCCTTTTGAATATATGAGTAACCAGCAGTCTGTTTACCAAGAAACTATTGAATTAATTGTAAATCTGAGAAAAAATTAGTCTCTTCTATAAAGTCCTTTCCTTTTCATGTATAGTGTTATAGCCTACGCACCTTTTCCACCAGAAAACCCATTTCTGTGCTAATAAAGAAGGTTAATTCATAAAAGGCTAATTTCTAAATTAGCACTTCTGCTTATGAGTTTTTTACCAAAGTTACTGAATTGTAACTCATAGAGTACTTATTTGTTGTTTTGAAATTTGAATAATGACACAAAATGAATTTATTGATGGCAACCTTTGTCTAACTTATTACCAATTGAGCATCAGGAGGAAATTCTATGTTGCATGGGATTTTCATGAGGTGTGATTAATTAATACCAATTCATCAAAGCCCACAGTCTGTTAGTTCCAAAAGGAAATAAATATAATTAGAAGAGCAGCTGTTAGTATTTTTAGAAGGAATTTAAGCTGTGCTTGAACCTTTCAGTAACTGGAGAGAAACTGGGTTCAACTAATTTTAAGCTTTTGTACTGGAACAAATTACTTCTAGCACTATTGAGTACTAAAGCATTTTTCATACTTCAAAACACTAGTTGATATTCCAAATTTCAGTGAGCTCTGGGGCAAAATTAGATTAGGTCTCTTAACAGCTGATGTTGCACAAACTAGCAGTGTTAGCATTGATTAGAGATGATGTCTCGTGACTCTCACAGCTCATCCTTTTTATCCAATGGGCTGTTACTAATACTAACATTTAGATGGGATATATTTCATTTCCTATTGTTCCTCCATTGTTGTTTGTAGGTTGTAACTTCTGAGCTTTACAGGACGAAGTTCACAGAGTCAAATCTGAGATGGATATTGTTTAGTAGCCATTGAGAACAAGTCACTTAATGCTTGGTTCTTCTGGGTTCTGGTTAATACACCACAATCCCTGCCCATTCCCAAACTCCTCCTCTTGCTCCTTTGTAAGACAAGCAAGTGTTTTTAGAGGTGAAAGAAACCCAAAGTAGCAATTGTCAGTTCCTTATTTCTAAAAATAGAAAAAGTGGTAGAGTGTTTGTGCTGATAGAACAATCAGGAAAATAAATATTAAACAGAAAATTACAGATGCATGAAAGGTTTGTGGATTTATAATTCAAAATAAATCAGTAGATTTTATTCTAGTATGGCTTAGTCAGTGTTCAGAATCTAAGCACTAAATAATTCTGTCACCCAGTCTGATATTTTGCAACTAACTGCTAATTAGGAAGATTTGAGCAGGACAATTAACACCAGAAACTGGCAGGTGTTTAAAATTCCCCTTGAAAAATCACCTAGAAATGCCTTTCTTTGGAAGCCATTTAAGTTGCTCATTTCTGATATGAAACTTCTGCCAAGCATTTGGAGCCACAGCATAGATATGCCACAATTATTAAGCACTAGGGAGTTATTTGTGCTAATTTAGCAATTCATTATCCTGCTGTAGATCCCCCTATGGAAGTTAGCCCACTCTGTGTGTGCAACCTTCATCTTGTGCAATGCAAAATAGAACGGATTCGCAGCATTGACCACTGGCTGTGATAGATGATTTGCAAAAAACCATGTCAGGAAAGTCTGCTGTTAGGTTGCAGGATGCTTGATATCCGCAGTTTTGGATTGACCACACGAACAGCAGCAAAACTGTGGAGTGATGGTGGCTCTGCTCCTCTGCCTGACTTAGCCCTGTAGAGATTAGAGGTGGAGGAAAAGCAGTTGCCTGGCCTCACTTAGAGATACAATGACCACCCAGCTGGGGCACTCCTGAGGCTTTTTACTGCTTTGATGCTCAGGTTTATCTTTGTTCATAGTCTATGAAGTGTTTCCCTTCACAGAGTAATATCTGGAAGCAGAAATACCCGAGCTTGCTTTGGTTCTAAAAGCAACACTGCTATGTTAGTACAGTGCTCTGCTGCTCAGATGTGTTAATTACCTGTGTTATTTGGCCCCTGGTGAGTGAACTCATTTAGACACGAGCTAGGGGCATTGGAAGTAGTTTGGAAATGCTGTTCAGAAGTTCCTGAATAACTCACATCATGCATACAGACTTCTATTTAATAATTTTTGCTATCCATGTCGGCTTGATCTAGTTCAACCTGCTTCCCAATTATACCAGAATAAGATATACTGCAGTAAAATTTCCAAACTGGAAAATCCAAATGGATTAATTTAGAAATAGCTGTATTGTATTTAATACTTGCACTCTGTGTTATTCTATTTCAGCTTTTGAATGTACATAACCCTTACTGTATAAAAATTTAGATGTTTTTAAAGGCAAAATCTTTTAATCAAATAACCATAAAATGATCAATAATTTTGACATCTACATTAAGAATAGAAGTATAAATGGTTATATGAGACTGTCATTCCTTACAGATGACTATTGGGTTTAGAAGGAAACTGTACAAAGTTCAGCATTTGTGTAACC
The DNA here is from genome assembly GCA_013396955.1 of Regulus satrapa. NCBI lineage: Eukaryota > Metazoa > Chordata > Aves > Passeriformes > Regulidae > Regulus > Regulus satrapa. Next base: position 250,444 of record VWZN01011795.1, on the reverse strand, counting down.
TAAAAAATACAGAAGAAACAGCTGATTCCTGGAGAGTGGATTTTGCCAGCTGCCTTATTGGAAACCTTTCATGAAGTTCCAGATACATGATTCAAGTTAAATTAAAGGTCAGTAGCTTGAAACAGAGTTTGCAGTTTGTGTGCTGGTTCCACAGGCATTGCTGTGATACCCACAGAGGGTAAAAATCTAGAGCAAGGTGCCAGCTCTGCTCCTGACAGCTAACAGAAGGCACAACAGCAGACAGCTTGTGCTTGTATTCAACCTTGTCCATAAAGCTGAGGCAGTAAAATATTTCCTTTGTACAAATTAAGTCAAATGCTTATTAAAAAAACTGTGGAAATATAATCTTGGGTTAAGAACTGCACTAGGACTGTCTTCGGTTTCTAACTTCTTTGCTTGGGTACCTCTGAGCAAGTTGATTTGATGTTTTTTAATTTGAGGTGGTTTTTTTTTTTCAAATGAAGCCTGAACCTCTCTTACTTTGAGGTTTGGTGTGGAGTTGTTGTTGTTGTTTGGGGTTTTTTGTTTGTTTTGTTTATTTTGTGGGGATTTTTCTTGCAAACACAAGGACGCACATTCTAATGTAAAGTCATCAAAAGGGTGACTTTCTCTTGGTTTGTGCTTTGGAAAACAGCTAGCACAATAGGTGCATAAAGAACATCTCAGCTGCTGTTTCTGGATTCCTAATTACTGTGAAATAATACTGCGGGTAATGCATTACCACCTGTAGCAGAAACAGATCTTTCCTTTATCAAGCAGAAAAGACATTTAGCAGATGGCTTTTTTTGCCATTGGCCTGAGAGATGACCCAGCATATACTCCAGGATACTGTGTTCACAGTGTACACAAGTCCTCTTTAAACAGGGGTGGGATGGTCCAAATGGCACACAAGCAATTACACTTGCAGAGCTCTCAGAGAACTATGTCCAGCTCTGTTGTCAGAAACCTACTTGTAATTTTCTCCCCTCATTTTTGCTGTTTGTCTCTTCTCCTAGTTCATGGCCAGTTTGAATTTTTTGCTGTGCCCTGTAAGTTCATTTGCCAAACCTCTGTCTCAGCTTTGGTTGACTTAAAGTGCTCAAGTTTCTGCTACTGAGCCCAGCATAGTTCAGGGGTGGAAGTATGCATTAATAACATTTTTTGTGTAAGGTCAATGAGGGCTAATAACCCCTGGAGTCAGTTCCTGACACTGTCAAGTTAAAATACACCAAACAGCTATGTGCTCTCTCACTGTACTATCAAGCTTTCTAGTTTATTGCATACATGACACAAATTATGCCAATATTTTTATGTAACACTATGTGGAGAAAACATGCACAGAAAAAGCTTGAGTCTTTACCCTCATTCAACAGGCAGAAAAACCCTTGTTTCTGAGCCTGGACATTGCAGTTCAGCCACTATGCTACAAATGCAGCAGCAGAAGAAGGCATAGAGAGAACAGCACAACATTTTTGCTCATACCTTGTTGTGTGTTCCTAGCACACCTTTGCAATGGTAAAGCCATAATAGCTGAAAACACCTTCTATATATGTTGTTGCTTCTATGAAGGATTGTACTTCTCTGACACAAAAGGCCCCCAGGCAAATGCAAAACTTAAAACTGAGGGAGGAGCTTCACTTCATTATTACTTCTGATGCTTTTTCTTAGAATAACTTTCTTTCAGTGAAATATGTACCCAGGTGCTTTTGGATTAAAGCTTGGCTGGAGCAACTGCCAGCTCCCAGGTAGAGAGTGAACTCCCAGCTGCACTCTCACAGCTGTGTCCAGCAGCTCACTGCTGTTAGGCTGGGAGAAACAGCCAGGGAGTACTGCCTTCTGCTTTGCCTTCATGCACCAGCACTGAAACTGGATGTGAGAGGCTGGGGGAGAATTCACATAAAATGAGCAAATCAACCCTACACAGGCTGGGGAACCTGCTGATGGCAGGAGACTGGCATGGAGGCTTTATGAGCCAGTTCTTCTGGGGAACAGCTTCATAAAGCATTTTTGTTATTGATGTGTTCGTGGACTGAGTGGCCTTTCTGTAGAAGGAATGAGCTTTTACACTTGATGATACACATCCTTAAATGTTAGTACTTAGATTTTTCCTTCTAAAGAGAAAAATGTATTTTTTCGGTCATTTGGGCATTGGCAGTGGTGTCCCAGTGGTCTTTAGCCTCTTTCATAAATACATAGAACCTGTGACAGGCTGCTGAATGTAAGAATAAAAGTTAAGCCTATAACTGAATGAGCTCTAATATAATAAATATTGTGCACTTGCAATTAGCAAAGTTAGTTTAGATAGAACAGAAACAAACACAAAATAAAACAAGCAGATTTTCAGGGGAAAAAGCCAACCAAAACCCAAGCCATAACATAATTGTCAACCTCATATGTACCCAAAACCAAGCTCATATGAAATCATACAGACAGTACAGTATGTGTGAGCCTTGGGCAAACACAGGTGGTCAAATTAACCATACCAGGAGCCTGCTGGTAGAAATTAGCATGTACTGCCTCTTTCCTGACTGGCTGGAAAAAGTCTTTCAGCTGGAAATGATTTAGCAGCTTTCAGTTTGCCCAGGGTTACCCACTGAGTCCTACAGAGTGGATGGCCTCAGCATTTAGGGCTTAGAGGGTTAAGAGAGACGAATTATGAGACGTTTTTCACAAAAACCTATGTAGCCAAGCATTTATGCACTGCCCTTGTTTTCTGGGTCAGCCACAGAAGCCAGCTTGCCTCAGAGATGGGCTTGGCAATCCACGGTCCCTGCGAGGAGCTGAGAAAGGAAATGCTGTGCGAGGCAGCACAGTCATGTCAGATCTGTCCCTGTCGAAGCCCAGATGGCTCTGAGATACTGCGCTGTGAAATGGCTCCAGAAAGCTCAACCACACCTCTCTCCTAGGAGGCCATACGTAATTTTCTTCTTGTCTAGTAAGGCTCCTTGAGACAACCAGTCATTGCATTGTATTGAAGGTCTTTTCAGAAGCACTAAGAGGTTTCCAGTTCTGTTGGCTCAAGTCCCAGAAGTTAAAAGTACTTCTGAGTTCAGATGATTCTGTGCAGTTTAGGCTATTCTGAGGATAATGGCCTTAGGCTGGATATCACACACCTCAACATCATCAGGCCACTAACCATTTCTTGATTTAAGGGAGCTAATGGTACTGATTGGACAGAAGATGAATTTAGTTGCTCCTTTTTTATATTACATTAATATCTAGAAACGCAAGAAAGAGCTGGTCATGTTGTACTTGATGCCATTTATCAGTATAGTAGGAGACTATGTCTGTTCCAGATTTATATTCTCATCAAAAAGAGAATCAACAAAGGGCAGAAGCAGAAATAAAAGTCAAATAAGCTGAAGTGGCTCCCCAAGGTCGTGCAGCACACTGCCAGCAAAGCTGATGTCTCCTGATTTCCAGCTTTGTGCTGTGCCTGCAGATGTATGCCACTGACACCTCTGAAAGGGATAGCAAAGCAGCAGCAGTCAGAAGCCTAAGGGAGCTTGATAACTGAGAAAAATTCTATCTGCCCTGCAGTTGGCCAGTTACCTGTTTATCATCTTGAAGACTAATGGGGAAAAAAAATGGGGACCAAAGCTTGTCTACAAAGCAAGGTGGCCACTGACTTCTGAGGCATGGTGTAGGAATGTGTGGATCAGAGCTCATCACAGCAGTCACAGCAGCCAAGGGTTTGGGGGGATTTCTGTTGCTATGCATGCAGAAGGTTTGGCTGGGATGGGGCAGAAAGCAGAAGGAACCAATAGATAAACAGCATCAGAGATAAATTTGTAATGAGCAGTTGTAGCTGTACTATGATTATTTTTCATTCCTCCAGTATTTATTATTCTGTTGAGCTGTGCTGCAGGGGCTTGGCTCTGGAGGTGTGTGGCAGTGAACTAATATTAAGTCTGTCAAAGTGAGAAATCTGAACTGCAAAAGAGCTGAAGCTATTTTTATACGGTTCAGGAGTGTACTGGAGGAAAAATAAATGGGGTAAAATCTATTTCATTTACTTCACTTTAGGCTGAATTCAAACAGAAAGATTTAGGAAACATCAAAAAATGTGGATTCTCAGATCAATACCAACTAATAAAGGCTAGCAGACAATTACAACAGGAGTGACAATACATTTCTGGCCTAAGTGCTAAGTGAAAACAGATTTGTCTCAGTAGGTCCACTGGAAGAAATAATCCATTTCTAATTAAAAAAAGCTGGAATAGAAGCATGAGATGTTATGGCAAATATCCATAGCTAAGGCATGATGAGACTTAAAGCCCAACTGGGTAATACTAAAGAAACTTTCTAGCTCTAAGCTCTGAGTTACAGAACTAGAATATAAAATGGGCCTTAGGAGAAGTGTACATGTGGACTATTATCCATACCAAACTCTAAATAAGGTTGCGTGCTCAAGCTCTGTAATTAGCTTTTCCTAACTTGAGTTCTCAAGTGTTAAAATTTCATCATGAATTAAGGAGGCAGGAGAGGAAAAATGACATTTTAGCATCCAAGCCTTATATGGAGAGCCTTATGAACAGTAGCCAAGCTTGTAAATTAGCCAGGCCCAAACCATCAGGGTTGATGGTCCCTTTGCATCACCTTTGGTAACTGAGGATCCCAGGACATAATCTTGGACTGAAGTAATTACATTAACTTCTTTGGGAATCAGGGAAACTAAGGCCCTAACTAAGTGATATTAAGGCAATTTTGTATATTATTGTTTCTGTCCTGAAAAATTAATGTTTATAATATATGACTCTTTTAAAATCACTGCTTTCGTGGCTGAATACGTCTCCAGGACTGGTTATGAGGTAAACCAGACTTTTGCAATCTAATGCAACTAGGAGATGAATCAGTCTCAAGCAAAATCATAATGTATTCCACTTTAGCAGACTGCTTAGTACTTGATCCTGAATTATTTCACAGTATATGGAATATATTTCAGTACTATCTCTTGCTGTTGCTCTCAGCACAGTACTCTGAGGTTAATTTTGTTGTTGAGAGGCTTGCTCGACTCTGTTCGCTCTGAGGCAAATTGGTACTGCTGCATTTACTTTGGCAGATGATGGTCCTTGGTCAAACAGGTTAAATATTAGAGGGTCGTTCTGCCACTTGTCTTTGAGTTGGGTTGCTCTGCACAGGGCAGAAGCAGGCTCAGTGATAAGGTAAAGCTACTTCTGCAGGAAAGTAATATTCTGATACAGTAAAAAGGTCAAGTGCAGACCCTAAGGAACTGTTCAGCATCAAGAGAACTGAAAGTATCAGGCCTACAGGAAGAAGTCAGTTTACTAGAACAGGAACTGTGACACTGAGTTCCTTCCAAACCTTTCTGTGTGTCCTGTTCTGTGTGGCCAAATTAGGCAGGGAGTGTTTGCCCATTTCTTCCCTGGGGTTGGGCGCTTCAGTCCGTGACAAGCCTTACATTGTTTCTCATGGCAAAGCTCAGCATGGAGCTCTTCTGGACGTGGCCAGCATCTGAAGATCTCTCTCTTGCCATGTTTCCCACCCCTCTGCTCACCCAAGGAAGCTGGCTGTGTCATGTGCTGATAGCAGACTGAGCAGCTGGCTGGGAGACAGAAAGACAATAATCACGGTAGGATTCTCCTGAATTATCAAGTCCTCTCCCTAGCAGGCAAACCTGACTCATCGTCCTTTCCACAAAACAGCTAAACACCACCTTAAGACATTTTGGCTCTTAACCGTCTCCACTTGTCTTGCAATGCTGCTCCATAACTCCACAGTTCTTGTAGTTAGAAATTATATGACCCCCCAGTTTAAATGTATTTCTGGTCACTTTATAGTCATATGCTTCTTTCTGATATTTTTAAGTCTGTCAATTCAATTTTCTTTTTTCCTTGCCAAGGAAAATAAAAAATGAACAAGGTGTGGTAAAGTAGGCTAAGCTTGGACTTCTTCTGTTCTACTTGTCCAAATTGTTTTATGACATGATTGAACAAACAGCATGAACAAAAAGTATAATGTGAATTGATGCAAATACTTCTGATTAATTGAACCTGTCACTGTATTAGTTGCTTCACAGTGTGTAAAAAGTATCTTAAAAATGGGATTTGTTGCCCCTCTATTGTCCAGTTGGACATTAAAATATCCCTGCTGGTCATTTCCAGCTTCTTTCTGCAAGACCATTTGGGTACCGCTGAGCATGTGTGTTATGATCTCCTAACTGATGTACTGAAGTTTTATTCTAAGGGTCGGGTTCTGTTCTCACTCATCTAGCTACAGGTGGTCAGTGGCAGTGGTTGTGGTATCAATAAACAGGGCAGGGATGGCTCTTACTGAAAATCCTCTGCTGGGGCTTTAGCCATTTGTTCTATGGGATGGGATCTGCTTCTGTAGCTCAGCAGAGAGAAAGCTCAGAGCAAGGGCAACCACAGTGCGGGGATTCAGCACACGCTTGCTTGAATGGTTCAAGCTAAACTAAGTGACTGCAATTCCCCTAGTAAAAAGACTTTGCAGCCCAGTGCAACTGGGCATTTGCACAGGACATCTACCCTTACCCAAGCACTTGCTGAAGGAATTATTGTCCTGTGGGTACTGCCTGAGCCTTAAGAAAATAAATGCCTGAAGAACACACTCCACTGTGTAGGAGTGGAGTAAGAGAGATATAAGAACAATGGGAGTGAAGTCCTGTACATTTAATCTTCCAATATGCTTGTCAAATATGTGCAGGGACTTACTGATATATATTTAAGAAGATCTGGGAAGAAATGCTTCTTGATGTTATGACTAAAACTAAGAAAGCAGTGGAGGAGTATATGGTTTCAAAGCAGGCAACACAGTTTCCTGCCAAATATTGCACAGTGCTTAAAGGCTTGCTTTTGGCCTTTCAATGAAGTTAAAGTCTCATACCTTTGTTTTCTCCTAAATAAAAGCAGTGAAAACATTCTAAATGCAAGGTATTTCCCTATAATTCTGAGTAAGGAACAAAGATAAACAGAGTTTAGTCCTTAGTCTCCTTTTGCTTTTTATCTGCTTGCATGTCTGCATCAATGTGACAAGCAAATAAAATCCTGTTTTGGTACCACTCAAGATCTGTGAGTGCATGATGACATCGTGAATGGAGCCATGAATTATTTTTTTTAAAATTATACTTAGAAATGGCAACTTCTGTTGCTGTTTATTGCCCTAAATTATTTCTGAAATCTGCAGACAGAGAGCAAACACTTTGGTTTAGACCCCTGCTTTGCCTTCATTGTCTCTGATTTTAAAAACCCCAGCCCTGTAGGCAGGGGAACGCTGGCACTGTTTGTCCCCATCAAGCAGGGCCTCCTCCCCACCGCTTTGGGCAGGAGAAGACAGAGGCATTGCTGCCCGTGCTTACCCTGAGCCCACTCACATGGCACTACAGCAGCAGGGAAAATACGGAGGGTTTAGGAAACGGCCTGTGGTTTGGGCTGTGTGGCCCCTGCCCTGAGGCAGCCGCTGCCTGGCAGATGTGGGCTCTGGCCAGGCTGCTCAGGGGCTCTGCAGAACTGGCAGCCTGGTGCCCATCAGGAACAGGGCAGCTATTGCAGGCAGCAAGGAAAGCACAGCGCTTGTGTTCCCGTGCACTTCAGGCATTGATTCATTGCTGCCTTTTATCGAGCGTCTCTGCACTCAGTGGAGACTGGTGGCTGTCATTAGCCGAGGTGTGCTGCCTGCATTCCCGAGCAGGGACCAGCGGGAGGAGCCGGCCTGGCGTGGGGAAGGGCATCTCTCACACGGACAGAACAGGAGGGCGTGTTCGGCACCGCCGTCCCCTTCCCGCTTCAGGGAACTCATTTAGGGCTCTGCTCTGCATCCTGTAGTTGACTCCCACAGAGTCTGGCTCACCCTGTGCCATTGGTAGACCGGCTCTAAGAGTCCTCAAAGACACTTTTTTGCTCTAGACTCTTAAATTTTGCTTTAGTTATTGCCACTATTTCTTTTAAATGTCTTGCTGTGAGCAAGATTGGCAAGCATTTGCCAAGTGAAACTCAAATCCCAATGTTGCATTTCCATCATTTCTGATCTGTTTTAACCTTCACTCTGGTGTTGCCTCCTAGGTGTTTTTTCACTCCAGTCATTTGACTGTGTAAGTGAGAAAAATCAGTGACACTTCCAATTAATATTGCTAACTGAATTCAGCTGATGACTAAGTGCCACTTTTATTTATTTATTTATTTTTTAAAGTTGCTCCAAGGACAGCTGAACATTTAAGAACATATATTTCTCTTGTTAAATCTAGTAATGTTCTCATTTGGAAGGGAAACACAAACCTCTAAAATACAAAATATTAGCAATAATTTCAAAGTTGAGTGTATTACTCATGGAGGGAATAGGATTAGTCTGCTTCATGACTATTTCTATTTGAGTGTTCTTCATTCCTCTGGGATCCAAAAAACAAGTAATTCAAAGCTTTAATCTCGGGAGGGGAAGATAATGGTAATTTCATTCAAACTCCCCACACAGCATTCAGAAAACTCTTAGTAGTGATAAACACCAGTGTATTTCCCCAGACTATATTTAACTCATTTTTGTTATGTTTATTTTTATTCTAACTAAAAATTACATAGATAAATAACAAGACAAAGAGGAAAGCATCTACTTTTTGGAGTTTTCTTTGTAAAAGTAGGCATAATCAGGGTGGTGGATTTTGTTTTGTGTGTGAATGTATTTAGTAAGTGTGCTTATATTCATAAAATTAGAGGAAGCAGAAAACAGTATGTTCAAACCCTCCTCTCTGCTCCATGAATGTAGCCTAACACTGACTTTTTCAATAGAGGCTTTCACAGGAAAATGAAGTTTCAGAACAAGAAGTAAACTTTTTTGTTTCACTTTTCCTCTGATGCTGTTGGAGAAATGTGTGTTTGAAATGTGTCTTCAAAAACCTGTTTCCTTCACGTATGTTTTTTGACTCACAAATGAATTTGTTTAATTTCAGTCATGAAGGAAAGGGTTACACAAGAGGAACTCCAAGGCAAGCAAATGGGAAAACCTTGGAGGGCACAGTGTGTATTTGCCACTGCCTTGTTACCCACAAAGCTTTCCCTCTGCCTGCACATAACCTTGGGGATGAAATGACAATGTTAAATTATCTGTAAAAGACAGTGCATTTGGAAATGTAAAAATATTTCAGTCTATACTGTATCACCACTTAGGTACCCCTACTGTGGGTGTTGGGCACACAGCGGTCTGTTGTGCAGAATTGACTCAACGCCCTCTGTTCAGCATTGGGGTCACTGCTGACAGTCACAGAATATTAGGAAAGATACAATCAGTTTATCCTCTTAATAACTCTTGTTTTGAATACCTTAAAACTGGTTAAAAGGGGAAAAAAAAGATTCTTAAATGCACCACCCAGACTAAGGCCCTGAGGCTTACAGACAAAACTGCTGAAGAGACCTCCAGTGTGGTATTTGACAAAATGTATGAGTCTAGTTTTAAGTACAGGAATTGATTATATTTCAAATAGCACTAGTGTTTGTACCAGTGAGGACTTGAGAGGATCGCTCTTTGCTTGGCTTCAGCAGATATATGCCTTGTCAATCTCTGCCTGAGGCAGGGGGACACTTCAATCATTGTTGTCCTACTGTGTAAGGAATGAAATGAAAAAGAATCATTATGTGGCATTATGGCAAACAGATTTGTTTTGTGTAAAATTAATAGAAAAAATAGGTCTATGTCCTCTTTAAAAACTTTGTTATTTTTCCAGTGCAAACTAAAAATGAAAAGGGTTTTGTTCTGTAAGTGACTTGCATCCACCATATCTGAACTGGACAGAAATGAGTTTCAAATGGAGAGTTAGGAATTCCTACCAGAGTAGTATTTTTAAATTACTTTTTTGATCCTATGCAGCATAAGATCTGAATTTCAAAGGAATTGCATATAATTTCATGAGGCATCTGCGCAGACCTGAAATAAGAACCAGTATTAATTGAAACTGACTTTCTTCAGGAACAGGGGGTGTGTCTCTGTCCCTTACTGGCCTTGTCATGCATTTTGGCACCAGAGCAAAGCATGAGATGACTTTCTGCTCGTTAGAGCTTCTGTAAATTCATTCTGTTTTCATCTGTTATTAAAGAAGATGGGAATATCTTTCCTGGAACACAAACACCCCCAAACCTTCTGGACACATACATACATGGTTATCTTCTATGAGATGTTTCCCCTCTGGAGTCTGTAAAACTGTGACATGAAAGGCTGTGGCAGCTGTCACTTTGGTTGCCATAGGTGATGCCCCCCTTCTGGCTTCACTGCTTTCTGTCCCCCTGAGCTCCCTTGAAAGAGTTGACTGAAACTACAAAGCTTTGCCACATCCAAGGCAGATAACAAAAAGGTTACGCTGGAGAGAAGAGTAATGATGGAAGTGGGGAGGAAGAGGGATGTGGAGGGAGCTTCTCACCAGCTGCTCCCTCCTCCCCAGATGAATCCTGGCCCTGACACCCCTGGATCTCATTCTCAGTTAGCTTCTGGGAACTTTTCATGGCCACTGGGACTACGTAATGTGCACTGGCCTTTGAGGGGAGCAAAAGAGCAGATTTCAGGCTCCTGATGGTCCAGTTTTACTTCAGCCATAAGCAAGAGTATGAGTAAGAAGAAATAGAGAATTATAATAAATCAAGGTGCTATTCCAGAATTAGTCTGCTATTAACTAAAGATCCTGGCCCTGTTTATGATAGCATTTATGTTTTTAGGCTTCTAATTTTTGAAGAAATCACCACAGTAGTGGAATAGGTCAAACTTTGTATGGTTATGGAATTGCAGAATAGTAAGCAGGCAGTGTTATTGGAATAAATGTGTACTGGCAGCTATTAGCCCAGAGGATTATTATGCATGCAAATCTGAAGAGCCTAATGTATTGGCTCCAGAAGCAAAAATCTCTAAACATTAGTCCCTCTAAGCAGTGATGACATGATCAAACATTGTGGATAGGTAATTAAACAGGCTGTCTGACCCATAAATTATGCTCTGGAAGTGCCTGGTATTAGCCACACCAGTTTGGCAGCAGATAGCATAAACCAGCTGTGTATGTTATACCATTCCCAGACCACTTATAAGCAGAGCACGGGGAACTCCTTGGATTGCTTCGCTACTGCCTCCTTTAAAAAACGCCTCAGAGCAAGTGTTATTTTTCTCAGGATCCCTTTCAAAACAGTGTTAACAGGCCACTCAGACTCTGGGCTTTTAATGAAGTGCAACAGCAGTCACACTTCTGTGGCAGCCCCCTTTGCACCTTCAGTCCCTGGTGGCAGTGGGAGAAGCCAAACCTGCCTTTGAGGATGCTCCTACTGATGCCATTTCTCCAGAGAACAGGGCCAAGGGCACCTGGTTGCTCCAAGGACCTCCCACGAGCTTGCTGCCCTGGGAAGCTCTGTCCTGACAGTCTGCATTCAGATGTGTTTGTTGACTGAATATCTTGCTGGCAGTCTTGAGATGATAAGCAGTACTTAGCATTCAAAATCCTATTCAGGTTGTGAATTGCAAGCAGGCAAGCAAATGGAGACTCAACCTTTCAAGTACCAAATCTGTTTGTCCCAAAAGCAGTTTCTTTGCTACATTTTTTCTATCCAATTGCTAGTCCTGGATGTTATAGTTCCCACAGGCTTGAGTCCTGACACCTCTCTTGGCAGACTGGAGCAATATGCTCACTCTGCATTTCCAGAACAACAAAACCAGCAGGGTAGTTGTTAGATTTGTGCATTGATCTTTCGTCATTGGTTGGAAAACCATGAGAAACATATTTCTACATTTTCCAGTCTGCAAAATGAAAGATAAAGAATGCAAGGGAGTACAGGTGGAGTAGAGAGTCAATATAGAGTATAGTCAGATTTTGATAAATTTATTTGCATTTATCTAGGGGGGCTTTTCTGGTTTCTGCAAGGCATGCTTTGACTGTACAAAACACTTGCCAACACAGAATTTCTGAGCTGTCTGTGGAAGGACACATGGCTATATAGATATTCCAGATTTTAAAGATTTGGGCACTTCTGATATCAGGGGCTCTTTAGACAATGTGAATGGGAATGTTAGCTTAGCAGCTAAGCCAGCATCACACTCATAAATGTTTATAGTTCCACCATACCCCAAATATTGCCATTTCTGAGTGCCAGGGGATATTTGGGGAGGTGACTGAAGTGTTTGGTGCTGCAGACAGGGCATGCACGGGGCCATGTAGCACGGAGGCAGCAGCCACAGAGCCCAGCAAGCCCCTGCATGCACAGCCCTGGCAGAGCAGGCACAGCACCACCACCTCTGGGAAGGCTCTGAGCAGCCCTGAGCCCCGCAGGTTTCAGCAGGTGAGAGAGCTGGTGTGAGATGAGGCACAGGGAGGCAGAGGCCAAGTATGGATTTTCACACAGGGTCAAAATTATTATTATTATTATTATTAT
>VWZN01011795.1:195292-237995 GCA_013396955.1 Regulus satrapa | reverse complement strand
ATTATTATTATTATTATTATATGATACTTCAATGGGGCAGAAACAAATCCTTATTTGCTAAAGGGACTTATTTGCAAAAAAGGCATCTATCTGAAGGCTGACTCCTAAATTGTTGAAATCCATGCTAAAGTCTCTAAAATCAGGTTCTGTGATGAGAAGAATCCGATGGAGTCTCCAGGTCAAGGGTCTTGTGTGGCAGAGGTCCATCAGGGACCCTGCTCTTCCCTTCTTTTCCATAGCATGCAGGGTGCAGGAATCAGGATGAAGGAAGCAGGGATCCAGGGAAGGCAGGGATTCTCCCTTGGTAGCAGCCATCGGGCAGCTTTGTCCTTCTTTCTTCCTTTTGGTTGTATGTGATCTTCTTCTTCTTCCTCTTTATCATCTTCCTCAGCTCTGGCTTGCTCTTCTCCCTCCATCCAGGCATGCATACAGGCCAGCTCATCCCAGTACAGGGGATCTTATTAACAAATTAACCAAGGAATGAAAAACATGATTCTAACCATACTTTCTACACCTATCAAAATCTCAATCCTAACAAGTAATTAACAGCGTCAGTTTTACACATATACTCACTTATATTTTTTATCTGGTTTACGTTAAAAATGCAAACAATGTTCTTACTATGCTTTTGTTATGTTTGTCTTAAAGACGGGCCATAGAACTAGGCAATAGGGCTTGTCAGAGTTTCAAAGGGTTTCTATTTTTCTAAAACACTTAAAGCATTTCTTAAAACACCTAGGTATATTTTAAATATTTGCTCACTTATTTGTTCTGCTTCATGTCCATGATGCTTTTGATATATCTTAATTTTTCTGGAGAATTTAATTCAATATCTGCATTTTTTCCACTTTCTGTGGAGCTCAGAGAAACTCCTGCATCTTGCACTCCAACAGCACGGGATATGTGAGACTGGGCAGGCTCGCCTTGTCTCTGGGCTCCTGAGCAGTGCTTGGCACAGCCACCGCAGCCCTGCAGCAGGATCAGTGAGGCTGCAGATGAGGCACAGCTGCTGCTTATCTAACCAATGCCACCTGAACCAGTGCGTACACACACCCCACTCCTCTTCAGCAACCCAGACTAGCACAAAGGGATGCTCCCCACAGAGCACAGTGTGACTCTAGCCTCTTTTTTCAAATCCAATTATACAACTGTACTATAAATCTCCGACAAGCCATGTTATTGTTAGCAAAAGTCTTCAGGTACTTCTAACGCCAATTCATTTACCAGCATGCAGCTGCTAAGTGGGGATGCAGCCTGTTGTTTCCCCTGTGGGCCCCAGCAGGAATATCTGACACAGGTACTGAGCGGGCAGCAGCACAGTCTGCAGCCACCAGAGCACACAGCCTGACCCGGGAGAGGCACAGCAGGCTCGCACTGCTGCCTGCAAGCACGGCTCTCTGGGGACATAATTACATCACCGTCAGGAGGGAGAGGGATAACAATCCTACTGTGGCAGCAGAGGTAATAAACGAGAAGCCGTCACCCTCAGCAGGGATAAAAGATAAGAAAAAAACTGACAGACAAAAGCAGAAGAAATTTCCCTGTGCTAGCTGTTGCATCAATCCAAGGAGGACTCTTGACCACTCCTGGCTCTAATTTGCTCACCTGCAGATTTCTTCTTAGCAAGAAACTCTTGTTTATCTCTTCTTGCCAACAGATTTTGCTGCAGTCTTTCTTTTCCATTTTGAAGGTTCCTATCCCAAGAGTCTACTTCTTCAGGGCCCACCACACATCCCTCCTTTCTCTCTTGGTCCTCCCAAGAATAGCAACAGCCCATCTACAGTTTCCCTTTGATTTTAATAGCTTGTCCCAGGGGAGGAACCATTTCTGAGTCCTCAGCATTCATCAAAGCTTTAATACTATATACCTAAAATACTGTCTAAATAAAAATAATGCCTAGTCTGTCTGTCTAAATAATGTCTAGTCTGCTTGACAACAACAGAGCTAATGCCATGCTTCAGATTAATAAAGTACATTTAAATCCCTCAGTGAATGAGTTTCTAGAGAGAGAATGTAAGTTTCTACAAATCTTTTTTTTCACCTGTCATCTCCATCATCTCCATTCCAAAGTCACTGATTTCTGTTGCAGCCTGAGATACTTCCTTAGCATTGCAGTAGACATTTTAGGATTTTCTTTCTGTGGAGCAGCATCTTGTGTGTTTCTCACTCACCTTTCTGTGTAACCAAGAAAAACTTTTTTTTTTTTTTTAATCCAATGTTGCCCTCCAGTGGACAAAAAAAATGCATACAAGCACTTCCACGTTCTGGAAAAGAGGGTCTGCAGGAGTTTTCAGCCTTTATTTTCATTGAGTTGAGCTATGGCAGTGCAGTTTGTGGGGGGCAATTCAGCTGAAGACGGGGACCGTGTGAAGGCCCAAAGTTTAATATGAGCACCGAGACAAAGTTACAGAGCTTTGGTTTTAAAAGGCCATCCTTGTCAGGGCAGCCCTGACACATGTGTTACTCCAACTAGAAGGCTGGAATTGCCTCCAGGCCGGAGAGAAATTGAATCCTCCAGTATAACTTGGTCTCCCTTGTGTGTGTCCATACATGCTAGGCCTCAGGCATGAGGGAGTTGTTCATTTCCTTAGGCACTGCTTCCAGCTGGTGTTGGGCCACTTTTGCCCTCCCAGTCACAAGGTGCTGAGAGTGGTTTTCTCACAGAAAGCCTCTGTGGTGCGTGTGGTTTGTGAAAGACAAAGGTTTGGTGTCCTGGGTAAAAGGAGTCCTTTCAAACCATCAGGAGGTCGCTGTTTATGATGAGTTTCTTCTCACAAACTGTCAGTGCAAAGTTAGTGCAAACCCCCTTGTTCTTGCTTTGCAAAATGAGTGAGCCTTGAACTGGTGGGCCTTGGTTTTCACTCACATATAAGACTCCAGTGGGGCTGAAGCATGGCCACATCCTGAGATTTGTGAAATGGTGGGCAGTTAAATTCGTATTTAAAAACCATACACCTGAGAACAAGAAAATACACTAGTGCTGCCGTGCTATTTCAGACAGCTGAAAACTTAGACTGGGATGTTACAATTCAGTGCAGAGCTCTTTGTATAAATATTGAATGCTGGAAAATGAAGACAAAGGAGAAAAGCTAAGGCCAGTAGGAAGGAAGCAATAAACCCCATAATTGTCTATATACACATGCAGAGTGTATAGGAAATGAGCTCGAAGTGACATTACAGGAAGGAAATTATGGCTTAGCTGATAATGTAGAACTGTAATGAGATAAATCAGAGAACTGAAATGTTAATATTGATGGATGCAATCTCTGCAGAAAGGACAAAGAGAAAAAAAATGAGAAAAGGTTGCACTGTACATCAAAATCTTGTGTGCAAGCTGCACAACATAGATGGATAATGAAAGAAATTGTAATGGTGATTTTTATGAGACATGATGAAAAAGAAACAATATAAAAAGAAACATTCAGATAGCTCCAGATATAGATCACTGGCTTGGAATTAAGAGGCTGATAAACTGTGTCCTCAAAAAGATATCAGAGCTGATGGTGTTGCAGAAAAATGAGTATGATGGAGTCATTGTCCCCTAATGGCATCTGGTACCCATACAAAGAATAATGTTTATCAGTGCACTATGGAAGATATTCCCATTTTCAAAAAGTCACTGAGAAATAAATTTTTACTGAATCCAACCTTGCCCACTAAGGGAAATATCCTTGAAGTAGTAATTCAGGAATCACTAATGTTCATTATACTGGTCCCAAGATAAGGACACCAGTATTCTTCATAATCTGTGAAAGCGATTCCTTCTTGATGTTCCTATACCCACAGAACAGTCTAGACCTAGGTTCCTTTCTTCTTTAAACTTGGTGGTTCTTAAAACCAAGTACCTCTGAAAATTAAGGCAATTAAGGCTAGATTCACTAGCTGTATGCTGAATCCTATGGCTTGCACAGGAATATTTCTCCTATAAGATTGTGTTTTTCTAGGTTTAGAAAAGAACAATTTCTAACATGCCTTTTGAAGGTATTCCACCTCTCATGGGCTGAGTATAAATGTAGAACAAGAGCTATGATCTAATGAAAGGTTGGAGTGCTTGACTGAAGAGGGAAGATTTGGTTTTCCTTGCTCTGCTGAAAATCTAATATAAAAAATACGCAGTGATCCAGAGCCTACTCTCAGTTATATCTTCAATCCATTAGGCTTTTACTGTCATCAATGTTTCTGTATAATTCTTCTGAAGCCTGAGAGCTTTTTGAAGAAGATCATCTCCCCTCCTCTTTTGTCCCAACATGCTTTGCACATTAGCACCCTTACACAGTCCTTATGATGGTTGAGATCTCCTCAAGAGCACTGCATGGAGGTATCCCAGGTGTTGGTTAACTGCGCTGTGGGCTGGGAATGAAGGCATCGCTGAGGTGGCATCAACTGTTGTTGGTGGCATCTCCACCAGAGGTGCACTCTGTGTCATCCTGTGGGACTTTGAGAGTGGCTCGTGGTTTGAGTGCCCACAGAATGCACACACAGACACACACCCCAGCAGGATCTCACTGACAAAAATCTGAGACCGAGTTCAGGCACTTCCAAGATTTTGTGTGAGCTCTTCGGACTCTGAAGATCTGGATTTAGCTAACACTGGCTTTTAAATAGAAAGCAAAGATTTCTGGCATAAATATTTTTATACTGCAAAGAGTAAGAGATCAGTTGTTAATTTGGCAAATAAAGTGTCTCTATTGACTTACTGGGATTATGATTATTGTGATAGTTTTTGCTTTTATGTTAGTTTGGTTTTAAAATGTAAGAAGATTTTTGTGAAACAAGGTAAGAAAATAATTTGTGGAATATGACAAGAGAACCTGAGAGAAAAGAATACAGTAGTAATTTGGATGTTTGAGTAATGAAGAGAAATATTAATTGAATACATTATTGATTCACTGTAGAAATTATTTCCAACTCATGAATACTCTTTAATCACTCAGTTACATTTTATGGAAGAATGAGGGAATCTTCTCAAGAAAAAACAGAAAAAAGAAGGGAAACAAGAAAAGAAGCATAGAGGCCAAGTTCTCATTATCACAAATCAGGCTTAACTGTTTAAGATGGCTTTATAGATGCTTTGCATCAGCTGAACAGCACAAAATAGCTAAAAGCACAAGTAGATCTAGTTCTCCTTAAGGCCAGAGATTAATGCTAAAATGTATAAATGCAAAAATAAATGTTATGAAGGAAATTGCAAGAATAATAATTTTTAAAAGGATATAATTAAAGGAAAAAAGAAAACAAATAATCAAAAAGTTGAAAATCAATGAGAAGGAAGAAGAAATCATTAAGGCAAAGTAAGACACAAGTAACTCTACTTGTTTGTCAATAAAACAAGTTCTGCAGCTAACATTTTGTGAAATTGTCAACTTAAATCTAGAGATATCAAAACAATGAGGAATGCTTTCATTTGAATAGTTATAATTCCAAGTCAATCACCTTCAGCTATATTTCTGCCTCATTTTTGTATGCGATCAAAACTATTTGCTACACAAAACTACTTTTGGAAAAGAAATACAAAAGCAATTTTTCAATTTTAACTTGAGGTGTTTAAAGGCACCAAGATTTTGTTTGTGAAGGACAGCATAGTGAAACCAGAGGGACTGGTGGTCTTGCTGGAGAAAAGAACTGAGGTGGTTTCAGGAATCCTGTCTGATCTCTTGCAGCCAAACCAAATTATTTGGTCTTATTTTTCTTTTGCACTTATTTGTCATTAAACCATAGATGAATGACAGGTGTAAATCTAAGTAACATTTCAGCAGCTAGAGAAAAGTATAAATAGACTTACGGATATTCTGAGCTATGATAAATTTGCTTCATTTACTTCATGAATGATTTCTGCCTAATATTTCCATTAGAACCATGTAGTTTAATAAAGAAAACTTTGTTCTAATTAAGATTTGTATCAGAAATTCAGATATGAGTTTCCTTCCTGTATTTTTCTGACATCATCATGTTGTTCCTTTTGTCAGTTAAAGAGGAGACTCTTTTTCTTTTATGGTAGAACAGATCTAAAAATTCCTGATCTACTCCACAGAGCTCCACTGCAGTAAGCGCTTTAAAAATGCCCACCAAAGAATAATGCCAGATGCAACAATTTTACAGTTTAGATAATGAAGACAGACAACGAGTGAAAAATGGAATTACTAAGATCTGAGATGAAGAGGACAGAACTATCAAGCGAGACAGATAGCTAGAAGTGAAACACAAGCTCCCTGATTCCTAAGCCAGTGTCTCTCCCCTAGATCATACCACTACTTTCTTGAGATTACTCTGGAGCTTTACATTGAATCCTAATGACCCCAAATATAAAGCCCTTTTTATTTAATGTTTCCTCAGCTTAAAATAAGTTCTATATGTTCTTGCACAAGCACAAAATGGATGCTCTAGGAAGCAGTATTTTGCCAGGATGAACGCAACATTATTTCTAGTTTGTATGTGTCATACAGTAAGATTCTGTTACGGCATCTTTTAGTGATTTTTATAACTTGTAAATAGTATTTTCTTATCATGCCTATAAACAAAAAATAACCTGCCTCAGGAAGGTTCAGTTCCAGTCACTCCAGCATAATAACACTATAAACTTTTATTCCAAGGAAACATGATGCAGCTTCCATCTACCTTAGAGCAGCGTACTTCCAAAGACAAGACAAAAGTAATAATTATTATAATGATCTCTTTATGTGGATGTGCAGGAACATAGTGAAATGCCAGGGTGAATTTATGGTGGAGTAAAGGATAAAACATTAGCTCTGCATCAACTCCATCACAAGTTGTGCCTGAGAGGCAGCCATTCACTTTCAGTGTTTCTGATTTTAAGCATAAATTACTGATGCAGAGACCATAGTTGCATGAAAATTGCATCCATCTGCACTGTGGATTAATGGATTTCAGAAAGTTAAAATGAAGCCAGGCACCCTTTGAGCTTCAGACATAAAAGATCAGGAGGCTTGGAGGATGTCCTTGCTCGCTTCGGGGTTGTACAATAAGTGATTGATAATAATTTCAGATAATAAATAATTATTAAGAACAAAAGGAAAATAAAAAAAATCTACAGCATTGTGTTGGGCAAACTGTAGGCCAGGTCATTACAGCATGGCTAGTATACTTTCAAGACTGTGAATGAAACCAAGACCAATAAATCACGGGCTCAGGCTTTTTTCTAGCTTAGATTTGGTTCATTTTTTGTTTTGGTTTTGTTCTTGTTTTGTTGTTTTTAAAACTCCTTGCTTGCTTGTTTGACAATGGAATTATGGAAAAATCATCTGTCAAACAAAATATATTGGGGGGAGTGTCTCACTCTACAAGAAGCTAGAAGTATTTTTTAATATAGAGACTGTGAAAATACTGGGTCCTTAGGCAAGACCTGCCTGGGAAGAGATTAAACCATGCAGTGGCTTATTACTGGGAGACAGAGCAGAGGGCAAAGTGTGTCTGTTTTTGCCAATGCACTGCGTTTCAAACCTAAATACCATATACTTAGTACTGAAGTAGAGCTTAAACTGAAATAGAAAAGCAATGTTCCCTCTCATTTCCACCCTGCAAGACACATTTGAAAGGAGGTTTTAATGTAGGTTCGTAGAAAAATCCAATAATTGGTTCTTTGTGTAATCACAAAGGCCTAATCCTATGCTCATTAAAGTAATTGATAAAACTCTCACTGACGTCAGTGGTGTGGGATTGAGCCCTAATACAGCATATTGGCTTTTAGACATACGTGTCACATGTGAGAGTCACTAAATGAAAGGCACAGAGACACAGGCAGAAGCTACTTGGTAGAACGTATTTTCAAAGACTGAATACTGTGTCCTTATCTCACAGACACACACACAGGCAGTGGAATGGCTGATCCAACCCAATATTCTTCCTGCTCAGGATAATAACAATGTTTTTAGTCAGTGATGGGAGATGTAGTGAAGGAAAGGAATGCTTTCAGACATGCTTTAGCCCACCAAGGAGAAAATGCACATCTCCAATATTGTGAAAAAGAGAATGCACAATAATTTTACCCACCACACAACAGAGATGTTCTTGCCGAAACACACAAATTAATTACAGTATCGACGAAGCAATCTCCAACTTCACTTCTTGAAAAAGCAGTTCTACATTCACAAAGGAAAAGCCAAATAAGGGTTTAGTAATTTAGGACCAGCTGACATGCTGAGCCTAGTAATTATATCTTACACAAGGTAATACTTTTGTGCCCAGAATACTCCTCCTAGGTCAGCAGACCAGATGTCTTTTCCAGTGTAAACAAATGAAAGAGCCTGGACGCTTTAAGTTCTCCAGCTGAATTAAATGCACCATTCCATAGTAAGTCAAACTCCTAAACTTAGCTAAAGTAACAGAATTACAATTAATTTATTTTGTTATTTTGTTTAGATTTGAATGGTGACAACTAAAGCAGTTAACACTCAAAACTCTGGCTTCCATTTTCAATATTAATTGTGTTTGTTGTAACAATGACTAAAACTCACCAAAGGTGAAGTTCCATTGTGCTGACTTTACAGAAACTTTCTCTATTCCACTTTTCCTCCGATGTCTTGTATTCCTTATGATCTATAAAAACTGTTGCAGTAAATGTCTTTTACTTCCTCATGCTCTTTGAATAGGAAACGAGTCCCATCACCAGTCATGCAATGCCTCCTTTTTCTCACTTTCATTCATAAACCCCACAAAATCCCACAATCAAATGCTCCTGCAGGATTACACCCACACAAAACCAGATGAAGAATTTAGACTGACCCAGAATTAAACATGCAAGCAGGTTCACATCTGGGGATTTAAATCCAGACTCCTTTCCGTAGAAATTCAAAGAGGATCAGATCTGAGGTTCTGGTTTTGCACCGTTTCTAATTCTAATAATTTTAACTTAATCTAAACCTCAGCTATAGAACTGTACAATTTTAACCAGGACACTACTGACAAATTTGAAAGTGAAAATAGGAAGCTAAGAGTGACATTTGCAGCTACTGACACCCATTAGTAACACTCAAGTAGACTAATTTAAAGAACCTAATTTTTTCCCTCAGTCTCATTCTGTACCCTTGTGACTCCTACTTTCAGTGGAGTTATCCCTAACTCACCTCCATATAAGTGGAAAAAGGTTCCATCTTCAAAAGGGGAACAAACATGGCCTCATGTAAGCAGCATTAATTTCTACTTGCTCTCTGTTCTTTGAAAGAAAAGTACTTTTTATTTCTTCCCAAGCTTTATCCTGAAATAATTATTTGCCCAAGTCGTTCTCAATAAGGACTGGGTTTTTGGTTACTGAGTTTCGGTTACTAACATTTTCTGGGTTATATTTACCATTGTAAGGCATCCTGGTTTTGTAGAGCATTTTTTACTTGGAGATGAAATGGGATTACCATCAGAACTTTTAGCCATTGCCATGATTCGGTTTGAAATTGAGCATATTTTCAAGTTCACAAAATAAAGCTTCTTTCATCCACAAACAGGTCAAATGTGACTCTGCAGCCAGCCCACAGCACATAGGCTATTAGAAGTGCCACATCAGTTCTCAAGGCCAGACTCGGGTAAGTGCATTTACAGCTGGGGTGCTTGGGTTGGTCTGCTCGGAGGGCAGGCTGCAAACCTGCACAGCTTATGGACAGGGAGGTAGAGAAGGTCGAGATGTTTGCCATATCAACTTCAACACATACATTTAAAAACTATTGCATCACATCAACAGATGCATTTTAAAACAGTAACTTTTCAGTTCAACATGGGGTCACAGTTTAGTAAGTACCTGGGATTCTGCTCTACCTGGGAAAAAAGCAGTTCTCTGACTTTGTATCTAGAGAAAACCTTCAGGCTTGCCTGACAGCAGCCTAACTGGAAACTTCCCATACCAAGCAGGAAACTCACATTTTGTTTTGCTAAGATGCAAACTGATTTCTTTGACAGGAATTCAGGGTTTCTATGTTTAGAACATTGCTGTTATTAGCACAAAGGCTTGGCGTCCTGGCAGTGCCAGTGTGCTCTAGGTACCTCCTAACAACACTGAGTTACCCTCGTGGGCAAGGACTGTCTATGGTGGGCACCAGAAGGGGCTGCTTCGTCTTTCCACAGCTCCCATTTAAAGGTGAGATACTTTTTTTGGACCAATTTTCTGATCCCAGAAAATTATTTGCCCTTAACCTTTTTGAGAAAGAAGTTGTCTTACACACAAGAGAGATGAGACAACCCAATCATAGAATCATTAAAGCTGGGGAAGACCTTCAAGGCCCTTGATTACAAGTATTAACCTAACACTGCCAGGTCCACCGTGAAAACATCTCCCTAAGCACCACATTTACACATTTTTTTAAATTCTTCCAGAGATGGTGATCTTACCACTTTTCTGAGCATTATTTTTCAATGCTAGACTACCCTTCTGGGGAGGAAACTTTTCCTAAAACCCAACATAAATCTCCTCTGTTGTAATTTTCTCTCATTCTGTCATTTTGTTTCTTGGGAGAAGAGGCTGAGCTCCACCTGGCTGCAATCTCCTTTCAGGTAGTTGTAGGAAATGACAGGGTTTCCTTTTCTTCAGGATAAACAGCTTCCCTGAGCTGCTTCTCATCAGATTTGTGCCACCGACCATCCTCCAGCTCTGCTGCCCTTCCCTGTACATACCCCAGCACTGCAATGTCTTTCTTGCAGCCGGGGCCAGAATTGGACTCAGGACTTCAGGATTGGCCTCACCAGTGCCCAGTACGGGGAGACAATCACCGCCCTGGTCCTGCTGGCCACATTGTTGCTGATACAAGCCACGATGCCATTNGCGCCGCGGGGAGCGCTCGTCCCCCGCCTGCCGCAGTGCCCCTGCAGCCCGCCGAAGCCATCTTCCCCCGGGCGCTCCGTTCNTTTCCTTTTCTTCAGGATAAACAGCTTCCCTGAGCTGCTTCTCATCAGATTTGTGCCACCGACCATCCTCCAGCTCTGCTGCCCTTCCCTGTACATACCCCAGCACTGCAATGTCTTTCTTGCAGCCGGGGCCAGAATTGGACTCAGGACTTCAGGATTGGCCTCACCAGTGCCCAGTACGGGGAGACAATCACCGCCCTGGTCCTGCTGGCCACATTGTTGCTGATACAAGCCACGATGCCATTGACCTTCTTGGCCCCCTGGCAGCACTCCTTCAGCCAGGCGCAAGGTCAGGTTTGTCACAGAATCCCTGCTGGTTTAGTGAGAGCTTAGCGCCAGAGGGCCAGCGGCGGCAGGGCTTTCGTTGGCAGGAGAAAGGAGCAGCTGCGATTCGGCGCCGCGGNTCGCAGCCCGCAGCTGGAGCCGGCGGCAGGGGCCGTGGGAGCGCTCCCTGGGGATGCTGCTGCCCTGAGCGCTCCGCCTGGCTCTGAGGCACGGGCTCCTTCTCGTGGGCTGCGCGGCGCTTGCTCGCTTGGCGAGCTTGGGAATGTCGGGGCGTAGTGACAAGGATGTCCCTCAGCCCCGGCGCATCAGTCTACCCGCCATCGAGCGTCACCCCTCTGCATCTGGGCGCAGAGCGAAGGGGACGAGAAATGAAGGCATTCTTTCAGTAAAATGCTTGACCGGCAAAATGTCTACTATAGGTGCATAATGGGGTTTCTCAGACAGGCTCAGGTGCTTTTGAAAGGGCTGTGGCTTCTGTTTCTCTTGTTTAGTTGGTACAAACCCGTCATACACTGTCCCGGAACAGGAGAGACAGTTGTTCTAGATGATATGAACGCATCTTGTTTATCCCTCCGTCCATTCATCCAGCCGACCAGTAGGATGCCTCTCTCACAGAAGAGTTTCAGTGCCAGCAGCTGTAGCTGGGTTTCCCCAGGGTGGTTATTCCTAACAATACCACTGGGCTTGGCCAGCTGGACATCGAGCCCAGTCGAACGCCTGCACTGCGGTTTGTGGTCTGGGTTAGGTCACTAGTGACAAGCCCAAGCTAATGTAATGGTATACTAAGGAACTCTCAAATAATTAAGACCGGGTATTTTTCAACACCATGTATTTGCCCAGGATTTTAATGCCTGTTCCTCTGCAGTTTGGAATAAGAGTTAAAATCTTTCTCACCTTTTCCCAAGTGAGCAGAGGTGGCGTTTAACTGGAGAAGAGTGGTGATTGGGTAATGGTTTGGATACAATTTCAGAAAAATATGAGTACAAAAGAGTTAGAGCAAAAGCATGTATTCTGCCTAATGCCCTCAGCTACCATTAAGAAACACGAAAATCTAATTGTGCTGAATGGAAACGTACATCTTCATCACTGATTATGACACGGAAGAAAATTACTATATGATTGGCATCATAATGGCCAATGTTGAAATGTGATGACACGCCAATATGATGTACATCTCCATTAGGAATGATAAATCAAAGGTTATTCATTTGTGCTTGATTTATGCCTGGGAAATGCTACCAAGGGAAATCTTGATTTAAATCTCTCAAGTCATAAAAAAAAAAAAAAAAAAAAAAAAAAAAAAAAAAAAGAAAAAAGCCGGGAGTGCCCTCTTCTGGCAACAGATGACAACTGTAGTCCCTGCAGTACTTTCCTCTGTTGCTTTTTATTTATGAATATAATTTAAAATTTCGATCTTTCATTATCCCTTTTGCCACCACCATGATCTGTAATATTTTCAGTAATATAATTCGTAGTCCTTTCTTGTATTTTATCCTCTGTTTCAGAAGTAGACTGGATAACATTTAATCCTGTGAAATCTCCCTTCTCACAACCAGAGGCCTTAATCTTGCTGGTAATCTTATTCCAGGAATACAGCAGAAAACTGCACAGGGGCTGTGCAGTTTATTACTGAGCATGGAGGAAAGGCATTATATTTTTTCTGAGTTAGATGAGAAACACAACCTCATGGGTGTATTGAACAAGATCTGGACCACATGAGAAAAGAATTATTGATGAGACTGCAATTATTTGCTGAACTGTTGGCTTATCCTAGGCATCTACTGTGTATTTGCCTGTATTTAATGGCTGCAGAGAAAAGAGTAGAACGGGAAGTGAAAGGGAGGAAACACCAAATTCTTGCTGCCATTCCCTGCACTTGCACTTGTGCACAGCATGCCATGCTGTCTGTCACTCACAGCTCTGTTGGAGCATCAGCTCTGACCTCTCTTACATATAGGTAAAGCCTTTCAGCTGCTTATACCACCCCACCTCCACTTCCTGAATCTTCTAGCTTTTAAGATGCATCTTTCTTACTCTTCATATAGCTAAATTCTTGTTCAAGTTCACATTATTTAGCAGCTGAGTCGGTGCAACCTCCTTTTCTCTGGCCTTGACACATACTGGCTTGCCTTTGCCCTAATCATAGTGCATGTGGCTGCTCTTTCTTCAAAGATCATTTCCCTGGCCTGTCTCTTTGAACATGTCACTTTTCTCTTGGCAGCACTGTGCTGCCTCTCCCCTCCCCTATCTCACATCAACATAGGCTGCCTGTCTTCATTTCCAAGGTCCCCTGGGACCCCACCTATCATCTCTCATTGTCAGGAGGCAGGAACATGGAGCAGAGCAGCTGCTGTAACTGCCCTGCCTGAGCAGACTTCCAGCTCTACCACGCCTGGTCCTTATATTCCTTTTTGGAGGAGGATGTGGGTGAATACGATTGGTTGGGGGGAAAAAAGGGGGTGACTATTAAAGGCAGTCAGAAATGAAGACAAGTCCCAAGTTTAAATGCTGTTAAAAGCTTAAAATGCTTCCTCACCTTTTGTTCGGAGTTACCATCCTCCTGTGTTCATCTCCAACCATTCTCGTTTTCTCTTCTGTGCTATCGGTCATACTTGGAGAATCCCCTACATAAACACTGTCAGATGTCTGTTGATAGCTCTCTAGAATCTCCTTAAAAGTCTCCTTTGCCCTGAGGTCTACAAAAGTTTTGACAGCCCTTAGATTGCTAGTGAGGTAATATTGCATTGAACATTCATTTCCTTTATTCTCCCTCTGTCTGTTTGCATCCATCTGTGGTCTCTTGTCCTGTGTTTGGTTTGTAACCACTTTGGGACAGGGCCATCATTTTGGTCGATGTTTACACAGTGCACCAGACAATATTTGTTGTTGAGGTTCCTGTGTGGTCCAATAGTACAGAAAATAAATAAAAACAGTAACAGCCTGTGGCAGGTGCTCTCTTCTTACATAGACCTCATTGATTTCAGGCTGTGGGCCAAGCAAGTTGCATGAATGGAGCTTAGATCTTGTGGGTAACTGAGAAGAGGGCAGACACAGAAGAATAGTGTGGCATGTTCCATTCTAAATGTTGGCCAAAATGCCTCAAATCAAATTCTTTCCTTTTTTTTTTTTTTTTTTTTTTTTTTTTTTTTTTTTTTTTTTTTTTTTTTTTTTTGTTTTTTTTTTTAGCAATGTAGAGCAGATCCAGGGACAACCATTTAGCTTCATGTAATTTCTTTTTAGAAAAGGGTGGGGGAGGAGAAGGCTTTTCTTTCTAAAAAATAAAACAGAAGGTCTATAAACGGCAGGAGGAAGAAAAAACCCCAGATATTTAAAGATCTTTAGACCTCACCTTTTGCCCTTTTTAGCTGGTATAAAACTACTTCAAAACTCTAATCCTCAACATTTTCATAAGCAGTAGTAAACTGTCTTTGCCTGAGTTTCTTAATTTTTAAATTGAGCATCTCTTGCTTTAACTAACATAGGGGCCATAACCCTATTTTGGTAAGTCTTTTGATGATTGATAGGGAGATATAATGAACTGTCATTATTCTATGATAGCTTGAGTTTGGTTTTATTAGAAAAATGGGTTTAAATACTATTTGATTCTACTGCCTGCTCTGGAGCTCTACAACCTCTAGAAATGCCTGAGGCTTGCTGGAGATGGCAGGGGATATGGCTGTATTGCAAAACATTCAAAATTATTCTCTATGGCTCTGAACTGCAGAGTTATCCATAGAGACCTCTCTTTAGGCTGATACACTCATAAAGTGAGCAGTCTTTGGGATCAGATTTGAATCCAAATGGTGCAAGAGTGAGTTAAAGTACCTTCCCAATACCAGTACAACACAGAACCCCAGCCTGTGTCGTTTACCCCAGCCAAGAGCAGACAAAAAATAATTGTTTGGTGTAATAAATCAGAGTTCAATGCTAATTCTGTATCAAAATACTGGATTGAAAGGACAAGTATATGTATATATATAAGTATATGTATATGTATATGTATATATGAAGGAACTGTATGAAACACATAGAAGGGTGAAATTCTAGTGTAAGCTATGCTTAGGGTGGTAGTAGAACCCAGTGTCTGGTGTCTTTTAATCTAGAAGTTCCCCATACATTTTCAGGGTACTGAATGAGAAAATTAAGATATTTCTGTAGACAGAAAGAGCCTCAAAATAAGACCACAGGAAACAACCATTGATGAACATAAGAGAAGCCAGGCTGTGTAATGGGACATACAGCATGATGCAGTAGAGAGCTGTGACACAAGATGCTGGATTGCAAAGTCATGCTAGTCCTCAGTGGGAATGCTTTGCTCATTGACACTGATCCCTGCAGAGCCAGCAGTCCAAGGAAGGTGCCATACTGAGAAACAGGACCCAAATTATTAAAGACCTGAAAACAGTGCAGCTTCTGTTACCTACTCTGAACTAAGGCTTAAGTGGACATTAGGTTGGTGTTGATTGCTGGGGCATGATCAGAAGTTATGTGCCTGAAAGAAAACAAATGCATGAGAAAACAGAAAATGGAGAAAATTTGTCTTTCTGTGAGATCTTAGGTGTAACATTTAGATACAGACTTACATGAAGAACATTCACCTTTCTTTAAGTCACTATTTTAATTTATATTTCCTGTCCCATGCCTATCTTTCCTCAGATTTAAGCTGATTCTGCCTGGTGTCTGCAAGCAGGCTCTGTTTTTTGTCCTTGTTATTGTCACTCATGGACAGACTTAGTCAGAACTTGACAATTAAACAGTAATATGGCATTTCTGCTGATGTCGTGGGGATCATCCTACAGAGGCATTCAGTTTGGGAAGCATGAAATTATTTTTGTTATGAACTGGATGATTTTTGGAAGATTTTTTTTTTGTGCTGTTTGGGTTTGGGGTTTTTTTTTTTTCCCAATATCAAGTAAAACTGTGTTCTAGAAGGAGAAGGAACCACAATAGATGAAAAGCAAAGCAGTTAATGAGACTGAACAGGCATAAGAACATAGTAGTTAGATGGTATGCTATGGGCCAAAATGGAGGCATTTATTTATTGTCTCAATCAAATGCCAACATAAGGTTCTTCTTTTCCCCCTTATGTTATTAGTCTTATAACATGGAAAACATTTCCCTTCCCCATGGAACTCCTCCCAGTCAATCCTCTATGGTAAAGAAACCCAACCTTTAATACTTTGTGATAAATAAAACATCAGGAATAAAGAGATATAACAATACATTATGACAGATAGTACCAAGAAGTATGCACTAATCTGTTCAATAATGTCTCCTTGGAAAATTCCTCTCCTGATGTTTCTAAGCACTTAAGACTTTAGTATCTGATCTCCTTGCAATCACTAATGGATTTTAGTCTCCCTTCACTCCAAAGACAGAAACGTACATTGCCCTTTTACCATTTAAGTGAATAGTCAGGGACCTGCCTAAGCTTATATTTATTTCTTCTGGAAGTGGGGCTTGAGTCAGGTATCCTTTGTCATGGTCCAGTACCTTGAGCCATCTTTTCAACCCTCTAACAGATCTGCATCACAGAATTTAGGAAAGGGCCATGTGATGTGTAATGCTATTTGGCCTTTTAAAATATCCCAGGTCCTTCTAGTCCTGATTAATCATCAGAAATGGTTTGCTGTTAGCTTAGCCTTTGAAAGACGCTGCTCTGCAGCATGTTGTATATGTAGGGGTTGTACACAGCCCTACAATTATTTTTGTATTTGTAGCCCACCTCCCAAAGGAAATTGTCCTGGCATGGTTTGGGACCAAGGTTTGCAATGTCTTTAAAAAGCACTTTGCTTTATATGGCTTGGTTGGGAAAATTCTATACAGGCAAAGATTTGATAAAAAACCAATCAAATGAAAAAACTTCCCTCTGGCCAAGATCTAAAAGGGTGGATGGCGCCCAGTCGATTCTTCCCCCATATTTAAGTTCTCTAACCCCTACCTATGGGAGCACTTAAGCACTTCAGCCTTAAATGCTTGAAAAATCACATTGCCTCGGGGTGGGGGGTTGGGGACAATATTCATCTGCTTCCCTGGGTCAAGACCTTGACCTGAACACTGTGGATGTTTGATTCTTTTGAAAACTAGGGCATGGATTTGGGAGTCTAATTTTAGGCAGTTGTATTTTTAAAATCCAGGCCTAAAAACACTCCCTATAGGACACACAGCATCCCTGGTTTTGGGGCAGAATGCTCCCACACAGGGATGATTTCTTTAAACCGCTGGCCAGCAAAGAAAGAAACAAGCCCAATCAACCATCCTAATAGCACCCTCCCCCTGCAAGCCTTTCCTATCCCCAAGGTTAGTTTGGGATCCTGGATGCATTTTGAATGGCTGTTGATACAAAGTCGTGCTCTTTTCATTTTCATGTCACTTATTTAAAGAGGAGTCTTGAAGCTGTTGTTTACTGCAGCAATGCTTAGGAGGGAAAAGAATAGCGAATGTGTTTTCAAATGCCCTTAGCAGCTTTCTTTTTATTTTGCTCTCCAAGTCCCTGCTATTCAAGTTCCCGTCTCCTCAGAGCACTAACAGCTAGATTGTTCTGTGCAACCAGCTCCCATTAGCAAAAGGAGTCATGCACATCATTCCCATGAACTGCTTTAACAGCACAGTCTTATATGATGAAATGTGCCTCAAAGACAGAGGATGCTAGATAAATATTAACCCACATAGTGTTCTCGTTTTAACTTGCATTTAAAATAGCGTTTGGATTTTTAAAATGGACACTTATATTATTTGCTATCAGTCATCTTTGTCTTCCCAGTTAAGGAAATTAGGTATGGTAGAGCATAACAAATCTGCATTAGAAGCATGGGGTTTGGTGGTTTATGTCGGAGAAAAGAAAGGGTTGGATTTACCGTCATACCTCAATAATCTACAAATCCTAATTTCTCATCAGTGAGCCTGTTTCCTTTGTTTACATTAATTGCACTGAGATTTCTGTCAATTCTTTAAACTCTGAGTAGTCACAACTCATTTATTGCTTTGTATTGATAATATGAGATCCGACTGTGATTAAATTCATATGTGGACAGGCAGAATGATTTCTTAAGATTGTGAAGATTCCCTGGAAATCCTGCCTCCTAGAAAAGGTTCAGTTTGATATGAGTTAAAATAAGCCTGTGACTAACTGTCATTTGAGAAGCATACCAATTTCACTGGTTATATCAAAATCAAGTTCAAAAGTATATTCAGAAATGTATATACTCTCATTGCATAGATTCCAACATGCTACATAGTATAAAAGAAACAGAAACATTATTTTGTTGGGTAGTGTGGGAGAAGTGAAAAACATATTTTCTCCTAATGTCAGACAATTAATTTCTGATTTATATCTTAAAGCACACTAGTTGTTAAACCTTGCAATTTCATCTTAGGTAGCACAGCTGTGGATGGTTTTACAGAAAACTCATAAAAAATTTAAAAACATTTTCTAAGGCTGGTAGACTTCTTTATTATCAATGACAGTGAATCCTGTGCCTAGATGTGGATTGGATTTTGCATTTTCTTAAAAATATACCTTATTTTAGTTAAGTTTGGGGATTTGATTTTGTTAAATCAGTGAACCTTTCATTTTTCATGGTTAACAGCAGTGATTGGCAGTCACATGGATGTTTTTTTCTGTAGCCATCAGTACCAGTAACTAGAAAAGAAGCAAATAGTCCCAAATGCATAATAAAAAGTAGAAACTGTATCTTGAATACTTCAATCCACTTTCAAAATGACCATGTAACGCTGCTTGATATAACTTAAAACACAGTAACCTTAAAGGTGGTGTGCACACGTGATAACTGAAATTCTCCAAGCTGTGGTTACCATTTACTCACAATTTTGGAGAATGCAAAAACATAAAAGCTTCTGTTCCCAGGTTGTTGCATATTGCCACCATTCATCAAAATATTGTGGTAGTTGTCTATTCTTCCCCACTTTATATTATTTTCTTATTTTTTTATCACTTGGAGACTGCGAGAATCTGCACAGTAACAAACCAATAGGTTTATGTGTTGCAGTATGGACAAGAGAAAGATTTTAAGTACCCTACTTCCAGAAGGCTTATTTAAACCATAACAAAATAATTAAAAGTTGCTTGACCATACCTTTTTAATTGGCTCCCTGATAGAAGGGTTAATAGGAATTCTAAAACCTGCGTAAAAAGAGACAGATAAAGAAAACAGTGTAATGTAAAATAATTCCAATTGTCTCTGTGTAAATGAGGCAATAAATGCCTGCAACATGAAGCTCAGTCTGACTTCACAGCAGGACTTGGTGCTTAATTGAAAGTCCTAACTAGACCCATTTATCAAAGAAATCACTCAGAGGGAAATTTAATTATCACAATTAATCTTTATTTTTTAGAAAGTCCCAGCAAGGCACACTGAAAATTTCTTTGGAAAGGATTTTACAATGGTATTGCCAAAAAAAGTCAAGTGCCCGACCTCTTGTAGGTTTTAAAAAAAAAAAAAAAAAAAAAGAAGTGGGAAGGCGTGGGACATGTTTTGCAAGGAGCAACTTATATTACCACTTAGACATAGCTCAGAAAAATGAGCACTGTCTCAGCAGGAGCTCAAATTGAAATATTTCTTCCTAAGTCACAAAACTGCTCCCTTTGCAAACTGGAGAGAACATCTGGCTTTTCGAGAGAGCTGCCCCACAATGTGCCCGTAGACTTGGGGTTCTTGGCACAGTTTTACTTGGCTCTGCAGGACCCCTAGCACCCCTCAGCTACCCTTGTGAGTTCCTGCTCACAGTTTGCCCTGGTGAACACACAGAAAAGCCAGAGGCACTGCATGGCCTCTTCTCGGGAGCTAACACATGAAACCTCTGTAGAGTGAGGAACCAGTGGCACTTTTTGTTTCAAGCACTTGTGCTAGGAGGAAATCTCTCCAATAGAGTTGCCTGTGCTTGCATCTGCGTCGTGTCCTCCAGTGAGCAAATTTTCATCCTGAAACCGGGGTATTTCTCCTGAGTAACTGATGATATTTAATTCCCAGCAGGCATTGACTTAGAAGCTGAACAAGTTGGGGAGAAAGGTGACTCTTTTCAGCTCTGTTTTTGCACAGTTTCACCAAAATTTGGTGTTTCCCAAGAGGTTTTCTATTGGTGGCTTTTCAAAGACCAGATAACATTTGAAAGTTTAGTTCAATTTTCTCTCTTTAGTTCAATCTTTCTCTCTTCAATTTTCTCTTCTCTTTCTTCTTCTTTCTCTCTTTCTTCTCTATTCTGACAAGCAGCCTCTTGTTTTATGCAGAACCCTACCTACATTTCCAAGCCTCCAGTGTAAGCCTTGTATGCTGCAGAAGGCTACTTCTGGAGTAGACTGGAAGTAGAATTACATTTACGTGCATGATGTGGCACATGACCTGCCTGAATGAAGATGAAAAGAAAGCCCCAAGAAAGTGTACAAGTCTCTGTCATGGTAAGATTCCCCTTCAGTCAATCAGTGAGCTGATGGATGGTAGTTTTTTAGGACTTCTGGACAGTAGTGGGCAGCACCTGATAGATGGGGGTCTGCTTCTTCAGTTTGAGAGTGCAGAGTTCCGGCACCTGCATTGGAAGCAGGATACAAGGAGGCAGTGTACTCACACTAGCTTCAGTAAAAGGCAACAGCGGGAACTTCAAAGCACGAGGAAAATGAGGACAGAGGTTTTCTCTCACTTTGTGTGGCTTGCACAGCCCCACACATACTCATGTTTCCCCAGGCTTAAAAAGGGGCTATAACTCACCCTGAAGCAGCATAATTTTCCCTTCCATTCTTCATAGTCAGAACATTAGAAAGTATGACCCGTGTTAACATTCTTGTGCATCACCTTCCTTCTTTGTCTTCTGTGGGTAAAGTTTCAGCTTGGTCTCTTGATGTCACTGGAGGTGGGTTTACCCTTTTTTTTTTTTTTTCTGTATTTCCTGACATTATTCAGGTTATACTAATCACCAGAGGGTAAGGAAACAACTCCAGAGCAGATCAAATTGATGTTTAATTGGACATCCTGTGAAATAAACATTGTGACTTGGATAAGATTAAAATGTGAGTCGCAAGTCTGGTGAGTTTTCAACTGTCAGGGAATGCAGTGAAGGAATGAGGCAAAAACAGCAAAGAGAGAGCAGATAGAAGCAATGCTCAGTAGACCAGCAACTCCTGGACTTGCATACTTGTTTTCACTAGGCTTAGACTAAAGGTACAGTGGACAAAACTGAAGAAAGCAACTGACAGTTCTTTATTTTAAAATTATTACATTTTCAAACAGATTTTCATTTATATGTCTGTACTGAACCAATCTGTGAATGCCCTCTATCAGTAAACCACTGTCCAGCTCAGCTAAATTCTTAAATATTAAAGATGAGTACTTAGAAGTGCTTCTGGAAAAGAAACCTTCAACAGGTTTGGCATCTTCCATATAATTGCATTTTATGTTTGATACTTTGCAGTACTTCCAATAATTAGATTTGCTCGAAGAAACAATTTGCAGACGTAGAAATGAAAAGTAAATTGTAGCATATTTGTTAAAATATGAATTTCAGATAACATAATCACTGAATGGGTGAGGCTGGAATTGACCACAGTGGCTCATCTGGTCCAACCTCCCTGCTCAAGAGGATCATTCTAGAGCAAACATCACAGGAATTGCATCTAGACAATTCTTAAGTATCTCCAGTGAAGGAGACTCCACAATCTCTCTGGAAAATCTGTTCCAGTGTTTGGTCACCTGCACAGTAAAGAGGTTCTTCCTCGTGTTCTGGTGGAACTTTCTGTGCATCAGTTTCTGCCTGCTGCATCACCGAGCAGAGCCTGGCTCCATCCCCCTGACACCCTCCCTCCAGATGTTTGTAAACACTAAGCTCCCCTCTCTGCTCTCCTCTCGAGGCTGAACAGGCCCAGCTCCCTCAGCCTTTCCTCCTAAGAGATGCTCCAGTCCCCTCATCACCCTTGTGGTCTCCTGGACCTGCTCCAGGAGCTCCATGTCCCTCCTGTGCTGAGGAGCCCAGAGCTGGACACTGCAGATGTGCCTCACCAGGGACGAGCAGAGGGGCAGGATCACATCCCTCGACCGGTGGCAATGCTCTTCTAACGCACCCCAGGATGCCATTGGCCTTCTGGGCCACATGGACAGCTGGTTTATGGACAGCTTGTTCTCCACCTGGACACCCAGATCTTTCTCTGCAGAGCTGCTTTCCAGCAGATCAACCCCTAGCCTGTTCTGGTACCTGGAGTTATTATTTTCCAAAGGCAGGACCTTGCATTTGCCTTTGTTGAATTTCAGATGCTGCTTCTCTCTCTAAGTTGCCACGGTCCTTCTGAAGGGCTGCACAGCCCTCTGAAATGTATAATCATAGTCTTTCACTTGAGCCTCACTTGATTTACCTGCATAGACCTGATGCTACACATAGGGACAGATCTCTTCATTCAGACTCTTAACAAACATCATGTCAAGCTTCTGCTTGGAATCATAGAATCATTGAATGGTTTGTCTTGGAAGGTCATCTTTAAAGGTCTAGTTCCAACTCTTTTGCAATGTTCTTCTAGATCAGCTTGCTCAGAGCCTGGTCCAACCTGAGCTTACGTGTTTCCAGGAAAGGAACATCCACCACCTCTCTGGGCAACCTGTTCCAGTGTTTTACCACCCTTACTGTAAAACATTTATTCTTTATAGCTAGTATAAATTGACTGTCTTTTAGTTTAAAACCATTACCCCTTATACTATTACAACAGACCTCAGTGAGAAGTTTGTCTTCAGCCTTTTATAGGGCTGCTTTGAGTACTCAGGGACCACAACAATATCTTCACAGAGCCTTCTCTTCTCCCAGCTGAACAACTCCAACTCTCAGTCTTTCTTCATATGAGAGGTGCTCCAGCATTCTGACAATTTTTGTGTCCCTCTGCTGAACTCACTCCAACAGGTCCATGTCTTTACTCCAGAGCTGGACACAGCACTCCAGGTGGGGTCTCACCAGAGTGGAGCAGAGCAGAGCAGCAAAATCCCTCCCTCATCCTGCTGGCCATGTTGCTTTTGATGCAGCCCAGTTTGGCTTTCTGGGCTCTGAGTGTACATGGCTGTGTTATGTTCAGCTTTTCATCCAACAGCACTAAATCCTTCT
This sequence comes from Regulus satrapa, assembly GCA_013396955.1. Classification (NCBI taxonomy): domain Eukaryota; kingdom Metazoa; phylum Chordata; class Aves; order Passeriformes; family Regulidae; genus Regulus; species Regulus satrapa. The sequence continues at coordinate 214,778 of VWZN01011795.1, read as the reverse complement.
TGGCAGGGCTGCTCTTAATCTGTTCATCCCTCAGGATCTGATACTGATCTAAGTGCAGCACCTTACACTCAGTCTTGCTAAATCACGTGAGATTCCCATGTGTCCACTTCTCAAACTTGTCAAGATCCATGTAGATAGCATCTTCTCCTTCGGGCGTGTCAACCACAGCATCCAGTGTAGTGTCATCTGCAAATTTGCTGAGGGTGCACTCGATCAAAATCCCTGTCAATGTTGCTGATGAAGCTATTGGACAATACTGGTCCCAGTACGGACCCTTGAAGGACACCACTTTTCATCAATGGGCACTGGAACACTGAGCCATTGAATACTTCTTCACAAGCTACAAGCTAAGTTAATCTCCTTTCTCCTGGGCTGCTTTCTCCTTTGCTTCTGTCCTGAGGGGAGGGACAGGCTGGCTGTGGTGGAAGATTTGGTGATGGAGGCAGCTGTCTGGCAGAAATTGGCCAGACACCAGGTCTGTTCCGCATTGCACCTGTGGAGTGGCTGATGGCAGCCTTTGCTGGCTGCTGTCTCATAGCAGCCACCTGGGTGTGAAAAGCTCCCAGCCTTTGACAGTTTCCAGAGCTCTCTGATCCTTTGGACATTTATTGTAGCTTGGAAATTGCAAAGCTTGTTGGTTTGCTATTTGCCACCAGGTGGCCTAACCATTCCACCGTTCATGAGGAACGAGACTCCATTAGAGAACAGCAGCTGGAACTTTTTAAGCTTTACATATTTTTCTTCTCAAGCCTCCACCTCCCCTCCTTCTTCCTCATTCAGTTGATTAAAAGCGATCAGGGCTGCTCTGATTTATCAACTCAATTCTTTACTCTAAGCAATTGAGTAAGCTGGTACTTCCAGCCATCCAGCCCCAGCTTTGGAGATCCAGCTCAGCCGTCTGTTTACCTCTTAGACCAAATAACTCTTGCCATAACAACGCAGGTACTTTGGACTTTTTCTTGTACAACAGTAACTGGAGATTGATTTCTTGTTTGTTGCCTCTGGTGTGACTCTGGTAGCTGGTTTGTGACCACCCAGGAGTTCTGCGCTGGCCACATAAGCTGGATTTATTTTTTCATAAGCTGCCTTGCATCCCTGGAGAATTGCAGCGTGGATTCAGTGGGCCAGAGGATCTGGCTCAGCAAAAGGGTTTTGAGTCTTAAAGCCATAGACAGCAGTCCCCCTGCTCAGTAGTTTTGGGATAGCCATGTGGGAGCTGGCTGAGCTAAGGGCTCCTTGGGTTTCAAGGGAAGCTAGTGTTATAGCTCATGCATTAAAAGTTGGGAGTGACTTCCCATCTTGGACCAAAAGGAGCCAGACTTACTGATCTGAAAATGGGAAGGAAGATACTCTTGGATATTTATCTCAGGCATTTTTAAATCAGAAAGGTGGGGAAGGCTCTAGCTGTCACACCAGTAGGGACTAAGAAAAGACACAATGACAGTGGTATTACGTTCACATGCAGACACTGGGAAGCTACTGAATGGCTTCTTAGGAGAAGGAAGCACAGTTTCAGGAGGAGATGGGTTTTTTCATGTACTGCAGCACTGATAGCTTAGAAAACTGTATTTTATACCATTTGCATAATGCCTGAAATTTTTCAGAAGGTACTTAAAAAAAAAAATATCAGTAACTAAAGTAATTAACTATGATTATTTAGTTAAAACACCCATAATTCATTTGTTTGCTCATCTTTGTAATTATGCATTTTAGCTTTGATGTGAACAAGGGCAAGGTGTAGTGATTACAGACAGGACCATCATGCCAGCAATAGAAGCATCTTCTCGAGATCAGTTCAACTCAGCTCTGAACTGGTGCCTGATAATCCCAAATCAAAGGTATGCAGTTTCTGAATGCCCCCATCATAACACAATTGCAACACAAGTTACAACTGCATTGGGCAGACTTTCCTAAATGATGTGGTGATTGAACTTCTAAAAATATCTGTCATTTGGAGAAAATATCAGGAGTCCTTACATTTGGTAAATGGATTAGTTATAAGTAATAAATACCTGGAAATTGGTCGATACTTTCAGTTGCATCACAAAAATGTAATGAAGTAGAACTGCATATTTCATCTACCTTAACCTAGCCTTGGGCACAGGAGAGTCCAATTCTGATCATTTGCAGGATAAGCAGTGAAGTTCAGGGTAAGGAGACTTTAGCCAAGGTGTTACTCTGGATTTATACCTCTGCAGATAGAATCAGATGCTATCTCCTAGTCTATGCATCCTCTGAGAATAGAATTAATTTTGAATTCTTGTATCATCTGCTTGCTTGTGCACTTATTTGCTAACTGTCTGACTGAGTGAGATATTCTGGGTCAGTATGATTTAGGCATCCTTTATTACATATTTTCCAATTCAGTACATTTTTTAATCAAGACTAAATTGAAGTCAGGTTCCAGGTACATAATATATATATTTAGTGAATACATTGCAAATCCCCTAGTCTAATTTTGAATATAACTATAATAGAATAGAAAAATGAAGGTTCCTTTATTTTATAGAGGAGTGTTAAAATATTGCTGCGTCTTAAAGGCAAGTTAAAACCTATTTTCATATTTTTAAAATCACATTAGCTAAAAGCTTGTTAAGGAATAAATAGTCCAGAGGATAATTGAGACTTAGCTGGCTTAAGCATTAATGAATCAAAATCAGATGCCAGATCATTAATTAATTCTACAAATTATAATGTTACCATTACTGGCAAATACTATGAGAACTAATACCAAGGAGAAAATTAAACTGCATAGTTTCCATTCTTACTACGTATCTTTTGCCAAAAATAAAACTGCAATTTAGGTTTTTTTGTTGCTATTATTACATATATTGTCTGTTAAAAAAAAACCCCAACTTTTGAATGATTATTAGTTTTAAAAAACATTTTAATTTCTTTAACATGCTATTTATAGAATCTGCCTATCATAGACTATAAGGACATTTCCATCAGTTCTGTAGCTCATGGAAACTAAAGTGTAGCAAAAGTGACAGAAAAGTCGATTCAACACTTCTGAAGCCTCACAAAACTTCATGCCCCTTCAAATCAGCCCCTTTGGTAAAAGATGTAATAATAGATGGGTCTTGCAATGTGGCCTGAAGTGCCACTATCTCGGGCTCTGTCAGACCAGTGCAGAAAGGAATTAGATGAGAAGTGAGAGAGGCAAAAGAGAAGGTCAGCTGGACATTTCTAGCTACCACTTCTCATCTCACAAGAAAAGCAAGCTTCAATATATTTACATGGTAGTGGACTTAAAACACTCTTGTGCAGTGTGCAGAACCAAGCTGGGGAGTGGGCGGTGATGCAATATTACTGAGCCTTATGAAGAATAAAATACTAAACAGTTATGAAGTGATATAATGTGAGATAGTATAATGTCATGATAAAACATCAGCCTAGTCAGAACAAAACTTTAGGGCCAAAATGACAGAGCACCATTATCTGAAAACTCACAGTACTGGAACTCTTTGTCTGCTGTGGTGTATCTTTTCCTTTTTCCCCATCATGTGACAGACACCAAGATTATCTCGGATCTAGAACATGAAGGTGGTCTAAAACATACCCAAAGTGCTTTAATTAATCATGGAGACCAAATCAAAAGCAAATGTACTGCAGTAGTAGTGAAAGAGTTTGCTCACTTAAGCATCACTAAGTAAGTGGGTAGGTGCACTCTCCTCTGAGATTAAATTGTCCTGAAGGATCACCATAGACTGTCAAGTCTGATGCCCATAAGAGCGATCTGTGCCTGTAAGAAAAAGCTGTGCAGGAATGTCTCATTTTTCTTCCATATCAATTGATATTTCATTCCCATTTCTCCTTCTTTTTAATTGAAAAGAAACAGTCTGGGTGGATTATTTCTAGTTAAAACAATAAGAGAACTTGAAATAAAAATATTCTTGCAGTTTCCCCAAATTAATCACAGCTCAGTTTCCAGTAGGAAACTGAGACTTGTGAATCTTGTTACCAAGAGCTACATTTCAGCTGCAGAATAATAAGCTGGCACCTTTTTTCAGTCCTCAGTGTCTGTCCACCATTAATGACAGCCAAATCTTTGCCAAATCAAATCTATCATCTAGGTCAGAGGGTGCTAGCACCAGACTGACTTGTCTTTTCTGATAGTTTCATATTCATGCTGAATTCTTGGTAATTTTTTACCCTTTAGGTCCTTTAAACTACCTAAAGATGTTAACCTTTGCCATGCAATAAAAATAAGTTGTCAATAGGCAACACTTTGGATAATAATGTATTCTAATATAACTCCATTATCTGTCCCTCTACTGAATTCATGGCCCTTTTCTGTGTTTGGAGACAGCAGACAGTACTGAAGCTGATTTATTGCAACTTTTGGCCTTCTGGCAAAATTACAGTATCTAATAATAGAGCAGTAATTACGATTTTCCCCCAAAGTTGCTGTCTTGAACACAAGTCCAGAAGAAATTGAGAGCAGCCAACAATGGATGCCTATGAAATGCACATGAGAACAGGACAAGCATGCAGAAATCCTCCCTCCAAGGAATTTTCCAGATTGCAGCTACTTGCATCTCACCAACTTCTTGAGGCATTTATTAGTACTTGAAGAATTTTTCTTGAGTGAATTTGTCCAGTCTTTCTTTTTGTTAAGATATAGAGCCAATACGGGTCACTCTTCTAGTTTTAGTTTTTCCAGCTACCCTGCTAGATTGGTGGAAAGATGATTTTTTTTGTAATGAGTAATGACTCAGAGGTGGAAAGGACTCTTTTTACATGGTTGGATAGCCAAGTTCATGGTGAAATAGCTGCTATAATTCTGCTGGGATTTCATATTATCATTAATGATTTGCTAGGGCACTTGAAGCCTGCAATGCTATCCCTTAAAAGGATTTAAAATCTAAACACATTTAAAAAGCTCTGCATTTGTGCTGCGTGGCTTATGTTCCTATTTTCTGACACTACAGCCCTAATTCTTTTGACACTCTGAAATCTGTCACTGTTGGAAATTATTAATGCTACCATCAACAAGGAAAACTAAAAACCCAGGAACTTTTACAACTGTGGTGTGAAAGCACAATATTCAGCTGCTGTAGAAACACCTTCGGCATGAAATGGTCTTGTTCTTTAGCTTGTTTTTGTGTTTTTCCACTCATAGAGGTTAATTAATTACAGTAATTAATAGTTAGACCAAATGTATGCAGGTTAACAGAGACTTTGTTCCAGATGGACACTGCTATGTAATAAGGGGCAGTAGGTAATGACTTTTTTTCCTTACCAAAGGGCATCCAGTGGAAGATCACAGTTTATGGCAGTTTGGAGATAAGGAAGCACCGTTCATCCATGCAATATCATGTGACAAATATCTTACTCTAACTGGTAAGTGAAACCAAAATAGATGCTTTAAAAAAAATCCTTTTGTTACGTCTTACAAGCTTTCAGGCAATTTATTGAGATAATTTGTATAGAATTGATTTCTGTATATACTTTTATCGGATAGGCAAGCACTCACTGATACTTAATACACAATGGTCCTATCAAACAGTGCTGTATAATCAACAGCCACCCAAAGATTGCATAGCCTGGAAAAAGCATTAGATGGGGCACAATTCTTCTGAAAAAATAGTCATGCCAATAAAATATCTAAAACAGAATCACTGATTTCCCTATGCATGTTCCTTTATCGTCTTGGATTGTGTCACCTTAGATGCTTGTATCAGTGAATGAAAGCAACTTTATGCCAATTGAACTAAGTTCCTATAATTAGGATAATTGTAATGATGTAAAAGGGAAAACTTTCTATGCAGCCACACTGTCACCAGGCTGTATCTCATGTCTTTGACGGAGAGGTTGTGGTCTATAATGTGGGTGAATTTGCCAGAGCTCTGCTGGTACTTTAGCTGCTTCTGTTTTTAAACCCAGTGTTCCAAATCCACTTCCCACTGTGTCATTTTGAAATTACAAGTTCATTGGCACACACCTTCAATGAGCTAGCATGGACTCTTCCTGCTAGACTGTCGTTTACACCAAGTGAAGTTAAAAAAAAAAAAAAGAAAAAAAAAAAAAAAAAAAAAGAGAAGGGCACCACAATATACTCGATGAGCATTTTAGATTAACAGTGTGGGGAATAATATAAATTCTAGTAGATGCGAGGAGGTTCATTGGTTCTTTTTCTTGTTTGTTTGTTTATGAGGCTATCTTCCAAGATGGGATACAGTGAGGAAAATTCAGACCTTAGGAAATGTAATGGGAAACAATTCTGCAGTTGCAACAGGGATAGGATTTTTCTGATTGTGTATTATTCCATTTCCATCCTTCCCCCTCTGCCTCCTCTCCAGCACGCACACAGTAGACAAAGAACAGTGCCTCTCCTATTTCAGCTGTCATTTCAAAGGAAGAAGACTGACTTAATTCCCTATCACCAGGTCACTTAATTGCTTGGTGGTCATAAAGGATAACAATTCTTATTGTTCAATTTAATTAGAGAGCTTCTAGAATAAAATAATTTGAATTTTCTCATAACACAATCTTTCTCTTGGAAAAAAGATAAAAGCTTATTTCAATGGGAAATCATGGCTTGAGTCACATTTGGAAAAATCCTAACCCCTCAAGTCACTGAAATAAAACTTCTTTGTGTAGACAAATGCAAAACCTATCCTGGTTTCTATAAGAACTCAGAGTGATATTAAGTGGGTTTTTTTAGCTATGTTGGTTTTTGGAAAAGAGGTAAAGCTACTAGCTAGATAATGTAAAGAGGGTCTGAGAAAACGGAAAAATAGATTATGTTAACTGATTTGGGCTAAGGATGAAAGCTGTCTTTAGGATCTAACATTTCTTTAGGGTGCTGCAGAACCTCACAGCTTCAACAGATGCTGTAACCATCATGCAGCAAAAATATAAGTTCTGACATTTAAACAAATCTTTTCCAGGGGTCAAAATATCTGACCTGTTTACAGAAAAGGAGCAGATTGAGAGCTTGTCTGTACTGGTGCAGAAGGATGCCAACCTCAGCAGAGTTTGCTTTTTTTAAAGAGCACCTCCAAAACCTCAAAATTCACCAGGAATTTTGAGCTCCTGGCTGGCAAAAAATCTGCTGGTCATCTGACTTTTGCTGTGGGTATGTGTGTGATGACTAAAAGAGACACAGAAGTAGAGGGGAAAGGCATTGAAAAGGGATGCTTTTTTACTTCAGTAAATTCATAAAATAAGTAATTTCTGGGACGAGCTCAAAGCCACAAGCCCAGTCAAGAGACTTTACACTTTAACGAAGTAGTTTTTTTTTCTCAAAAGCTCTTCTGCAGCAATCAAAATTTATTAATATTTTCATAGGTTGTTTTCCAGCTGAAGGGGTGAAGTTTTCTACCTTGTTTAAGGCTAACAGTTTGCCTAACGCATCTTCAGAAGCAGTAGCAGAGTAAAATTTTATTCTTTAAAATACCCTGCTAAATCAGCAAAAGTAACCTAATCCAACTCAAGTGCAGAGCATACTTGTTCTGGTATAAAACATCTTCTGGAGGTTAGTGCATGTTGTTCGGAAAGAAATTTGAGTTGTCCAGAGAAGAGCCATTGAAACGAGAGCATGAACTTCTCTCCAGATGTTCTGTTCTGTTTTAAATAATGTAACAATAGGCCATTTTCCCAAGATACTAGACTGAAAAATCCTGGTCAGCTAGGACATTGAGCCTTCCTCTTTCCTCACTTTTCCTTTTTTTTCCCTTCCTGATTGCTTTCAGTTACCCATGGAAATGTACCTCCTTTGAAGGCAGGCATTGCTGATGCAGTAACTGGAATTTGGAAAATATACTGGCATTGACTCCATCTCTCTGCTCTTTCCCCCTCAAATTTGTTACTTTCCAAATTGCTTGCCCATCCTATTACTTGATAAAGCACTCAGAATATTGATACACTTGGAAATGACCTGGTTTACTCCAACCCTTTATATAAACTTCTAGCGTACATCTAGATCTTCTATGAGTTCATGCAGCTCAGAATAGACCCACTAAAGCTAGTGGAGCTGCTCCAATTCATCCCAAATCTAGGTCTGATCCATCTTTTCTCATTTGGTTCTTTAACCAGTCCCTTCTTGTTCCAACTTCTTTTCTGATCTACATTTATCGGTCTAGTATTTTGAAATTTTATGCAGTCTGGTTTCATTTACTGTTAAAAATGCATCCCCAGCATCAGGCACATCATTTTCTAAGCCTCCATCATGCCAAGAGAGTTAGTAAAACATCAGTTTTTCACTTCAGTTCCCAACCCATATGTTTTCAAGTAGCACTGGGGAAACATTTTTTAAAGGACAGACTCCAGAGATGTCTTCTAATATCATGAGCAGTGATAATCAAAAGCTGCCTCTGCAGAAGCCTGTGGGATTATCAGTCTCTCAAAAGGAAATTCAGCAGCTTTTCTTGCAGTAACATTTATTCTCCACCCTTGCACCTCGGGCTATCCTTCACCTCAAGGTGGTGACACCCTGGACAACTCTATTTCCATATGCACTTCCTATTCAAGTGTCAGGAGGGACCCTTAATCCAGGGTAAAAAGCCTTCCTGGCTTTACAGGAGCACAACTCCAATGCTAGTAACAGTTTATCATAGTTCCTAGGTGATACAATTATGTCTCATTTACAGTTGCAAAACACCTCTGAGGAAGTTGGGCTTTTTTTCTTCTCTAATTTAGACATAATTTCAGCTAGTCATGACATCAGTCTTAGGATTTAGACTTTTCCACAAAGGAGCACATTGCTAATTTCAAGGTTTCTTGTCTAATTCTATTCAGACCCAGGGGGGCTACAGCCTGTTTCTGTCCAGTGATTGACAGTGTACTGGATGTTTATGAATATCTAGATAATGATCATAAACCTTCCTGCTAGTGACCTCTTTGACAAGGAGAATAACATAGACCAAAAGGGGCAGTGAGCACCCTGCTAAAAAGTTCAACCAAGTACTCACCAGAATTGATTTATTTGCAGCAATCTTACTATTTTGCAGCAATCTTACTATTTTGCACCATTTCTCACTATTTCTATTCTTTTCCCTCCAAGTGTTCTATTTCCTTTTCTTTTTCTTCTTCTTCAGCTTCTCAGATGATGGCTTCAGGACTTGCTGTGCCCCCTGTCCCTCCCCACAGGAGGGAAGCATTTTGGTACCACCTGAGCCATACTTCACTGGGGAGCCCAGCAGAGCCCCACAGACACTTGGAATAGGATTATGGACCTTTTCCCAAAAATCTAGAGATAGTCATCACCTGCCTTGACTTTGGCTACCTCTTCACAGGTAATCGCCGAGAGCATTTTATTGACAATGTAAACATTCAACACCATTGAATTTCTGTAAGGGCAAGAAAATAAGCCCTTGCTTGGCCAGGAGGGCATCAATATGATGAAAAACCACAGCAGCCGTGCTCTGCAATGCCTCCCAGCCAGCCCTACTCTTCTCAAACTTTTGGAAAAGGGCTTTGCAGTTGTCTCCAGCCACTGCAAAGAGTGTGGGGGAAGTGGAGGGCCTGGGCCTGTGCCAGGGTGAGGGGTGCAGGGTGCAGCAGCAGGGGAGGCAGGCAGAGGGGATCTGACCGCAGCCCAGGCTGTGACAGGAGAAATTGAAATGTAAATTCTGCACCCTGGCAATAAATTTCACAGCAGCCTAATTTTCCTAGGAATGATGCCTTGGGCAGAGCCTGTGTGGGCCAGAAAGGAATGGGCTTTAAATTTTCTAGAACTCCCTAATCCGCTTTATCAGTTGCTTCTCCCTAAACTGCTGCTGCTCCCTGAGAGATTTAAAGCCACAGTGGCTTCTTCGAGGCCTCTTCCTGATTATTATGTTTATTCTCATCCAGTCAAGACAGAGAAACATTAGCATGTGATTTACACTGCGGGACCAATCGCAGATACCAGCACTCAGTATTTGAAATTCAAGCAGTAGCTACTTGCAACAAACTGGTCAGGATAAATTTGGAAATAAAAAGGAGAGTTCTGCCTTTTTAGATAGGTGGTAGAGATCCATCGTCAAGGTCTGTCAGTCTTACCAGCACATGCAGCACTCACAAAATATTAATACATGTGCATGTGCTAGGTTTAATTCCTTTCTTTTGTTTAAGGGGTTTTTTTTCCCCCCTTGCAACCATCTGCTTTTCCTCTCATGTTTCAAGTCTTTATATCTATCTTTCAAGCAGGCAGTGGATTCAGGACAGGTTTTCATGCCAAGGAATTCCTTTACCTAATGAAAACAAGTGAATAAAACATAAGAGAAGTAGCTTTAAATTAAAAATAGAGAGGAAAAAACCCTGAAGAAAACCAATATCTGAAGGAAAACATTTTTTCCTAGGAAAATGCCTCTTGAATAGATGAATTTCTACTTATTTCTTGTAATTTAAGTAGGCACCTATGATTATACCCTATTTAAATAAGGATAAGGACCCTGTCTGGCAGAAGAGAAATATATACATATGAGAAGAGTCAAGACAATGCAGATAAACTTCTGATGGCATGACATATTCATGCAGAGTAGTCACTTTTCAAAACTAAAATTTCCTCCCAAAGGCCCCCAGTTTGTATTATTAATGACATTTTTCTTAGCCTGCATTACCATTTCCATTGGAGGGGAAAAAAGACAAAAACTTTTCTCAAGTTTGAAAGGAAAAAGCGGTCTCTGAACCACAAACATCAAATGCTTTTGCACAAGCCTTTGAATGGATTTCATCCACATGGTTTTGTAAATGAGTAGAGGGAGCATCCACTCCTGCCCTGAGACACTGTGCTGAGGAACTCAGAGGTGAGGCACAGCCAAATGACAAACCTGGAGGGAAAAAAAAAAAGCATAGAAAAAACATTTCCCAATGCTACACTGCAGCAGCAGCCCCATACAAAAGGGCCCCTTCCAGCTTCCAGAACAGTGGTCCCATTTTGCAGTGGCTTTGGTGAAGTGAGTACATTTGGATGCTGATTTAAGTCACAGGTAACACTGACGGCTCGGAGCTAATTTAAGTCTATACCAAAGCGTTGCGAGGAGCCAGGCTGTTAGAGTATTTTCAGTCTGTTTCTTCAGGTTTCTGCTGTCTGCATGGAGCCTTGGATGCCATAGCCTAAACGTCTGCCACCAACTAGCTGTCCCTCTTCTCTGTTAAATGTGAATATCCTGTAATTGGAGTGTCAAGCTTCTCGCTACCACCATTGAGAAGGAGGATATGGAGGAGGTACCAGAAGAAATCCATCTTTGCCATAATGAATGCATGCAGTTCAGACCAGATTGGGCTGTTCAGATGTTTTATTCCTCTTTTTCATCTCCTTTGTGGAGGCTCAAGCAGTACCAGAACACAGAGAACTCCTTTTAGGGCTTCAAACCCATCAAAGATCTGCCGGGTCCACTGTGCCAGAGACAGACAGGGAAGCTTTTTTTTTGACACATCTTTCTAATCTTTGTGCTGCTGGTGCATTTTGCATATCTTGTTGGCTGTTGGTGTGGGGGCACATGGCAGAAGTTCCCCTCTGGAAGTGGGGGCTGGGGAGTCAGTCCAGGCTGCTCTGCTGCTTTGGTGAGGCAAGCATCTGCCTCAAAAGGGAAGACAAATGGCTGGTTTTACTGCAGCCTCTGGTGTCTGATTGTACAAACGTAGATGCCGTGCCCACACTGAGGCACAGAAAGCACAAGCAGGTGTTTGCTGTGATGCCATTAACTCATTTACGCAGCGGTTTTTAGGGGCCTGGGCAATAGCTCTCACTGGCTGTACTCCATATGGCCCCTAGCATTTTCCAGCTGTTTCACGGATGTAGAGAAGATCAATGGCACCCAAAGGCTCTGGACTTTTTTGCCTCAAGCTGCTGCTAGCAACAGTTAGCGTCCTTAAAGGAGGAACAAGGGAGGTCCATAGTGCAGGAGAAGCTCTTGTTGCAGCTTTCTGTGTGAGCTGTCTAGAGAGGAGTGTGAGGTCAGTCAGCTCGGAGCACTGAAGGAACACATCCCTTCCACTGCTGCTGCCCCGCGGTCGCTTTGGTGAGGCACTGTTCTGATACTGCCCTGGCCTGTCTTGGTATCACTGTGTGTGCCCACCTGCTCTGTGTTTTGTTTGTTTGCTGTCCAGATGGATGGAAATCAAAGCTTTTGTTTTCACCTTATTTCATTCACCTCAATCTGAAAAAGTACCCGTACCTACGGCTGTCTGTGCCTTTGCAAGCCACCTTCACCATGATGGATACCATCCACTCACTGACAAGCAACAGGAGATTTTAGTATTGTTTTGTTGTCTTACTCAAAGATGTGAAAGGGAATAAATCATGCATGTATCCCACTGCTAAAGGTATCAATCAGATGTGTAAAGATTGGACACTTGCAGGGATGTGGAGAAATCTGTATCCATTTTGTAGAATCACACTTTATTTTTCTTAAATGCAAGATTTAAAATTTTTTATCTGGTAGTATCTAGCTCTGCTGAAGTCAAAATTAATACTTGGAATGACCATCAAGTTATGTTGACTGCTTTCCTGCTCTTGCTCTGATCAGGCCTTTGAAACTTAGTGAATATCCTCTCACCACTGATTACATGGAATTTCCTACAGCTATTTAAACAAATCAGACTTTTGCAAATAAAAAGCAAACTCAAGAACAGACCATAGTTACCTTGGATATTTTAGACCTAGCTGAAAAAATACAGGAGTAATTTGTAGTCAGACATATGAGTTAAGATTAGAATTTTTTTTTTTTAAATACATAAGTAAATAAGCTTTCCCGCAGGCTTGAACAAATCATCACTAAATCCACATTTCAATAGAGAACAGGAAAACTGGACTGGATAACTCTTATGCAGGCTGGGATATTTTACATCTCCTGTTCATCTATTCATTCTTTCACAGTGTTGCCCAAAAGTCTTAGAATTCATGCACTGAGGTCCAAAAATAGCTTAGGAAAGAGTGCTAGATTAAAAAAAAAAAGTACTTCCTTGGATAGCAAAATTTAAAAAATACATTCCATATAAATTATTCTTTGTAGATGCTACAGAACATATTAAGTTAGTGGTGTCTAGGTCAAAAATACACCATTGAAAGAGTCTTTTTTTGTGCTACTTGGACTAGCTGTCTTTTTACATTTAGCTAGTATGCATAAATTATTTTGTCTATTGCTTAATTGCTGAAGGTTTGTACATAACAATTTTGCAGTTTGACATTCTATCCTCTGGTAAGAAATCCCTTAAGTAAAGACCTAGGTGAAGATGTCTTCCTGATTTCTACATGACTCTGAACTGAAATAGGTATCACTGGCATTCTTGACCACAGCAAGCCTCAGAAAATAGCCATCAATAGCCTTGGCCTTGTGCAGCTGACCCTGTTTGAACTGTGATTACTTCTCCAGAATTCACCCAGATTGTATTGGCATCCAGCATGAAGTATGAGCCCAGCCTGTCCCGAAGACTAATAACTTAGCCATGAAGATTGGCTTCACATGCCATGTTAATCGAGTCTTGAAGTTAAGAAAAAGCAGTAATTTCCACAGGGAGTCAGGAAATAATTCAGCCCTGAAATGCACACTAAGTTGCCTTTGCATTTAATTGCCTGTGTATGTGCTAGGTACAAGATAGTAAGAGTACCAAATTTTTTTGTTTGACTTGACTTCTTGGTCTATGGGGAATAATGGTGCCACATAGGTGATGAAATGCACCTTAGTCCTCTCATGGAGTGACAATGGGCTGGAAAGCACTCTGGTGCTCAGCCTTTGCTTTGGACTGTGCTGCATCTCCACACATCCTGCCTCATTAGCATCCAAACTCTGCCCTTGCCACCGGAGGAGTGCTCAGGGGATCGAATCTCAGTGCCAGAGGGCAGGATTTGTGCCTGTAGCCTTCTCAAGAGATGGTAAAAGCCACAGTAACTAAGTCAGGGAACCTGAGAATTTAATTCCATATTTATTAGCAGTGTTCTCTTTATTGAAGTCCAGCCACTGTTTGGTCCTCCCTAGCTCTGTCTCATTTTGCTCTCTTCTCACCCCCCTGCATTTGGTTGTTCAGACTCTTACAGATAACCAGAGAGGAAATGGAGAGTGCATGCAGGATCTGCTGGGTGAATGGTGCACCCCAGGTGAACACACTGTTTCTTCAGAAATATTTCAGGCTGTTTGCAGGAGCCAAGAGAATACCGATTTCTGATTGTGCTTACCTCTTAAAGGGGAGCACACAAATCTCTGTGGTAACTTTCCATTTCAGCGGCTACTGAAAGAAATCTGGTTTGGGAATTGCCTTTCCTTACTTGTGTCAAGATTATTTTGTGCCATTAAGACACTTCGCAAAGAGAAACGAGATCTAGGGGCTTGTTGAGGCAGTGTTTTCACTACCCAGTTGAGTTAGTCTCATTAAAATGGACCTCATCTCCTCACTGCTCCTCCACATACTGTCAGTTTATCACAGATCATCTGACATCTCCAAAATGGAAAGCATGACGTAAAGCTGGAAAAAAAGCTCGAGACTGAAAAGAGTCAAAATGAAAATTGCTCAGACTTCGGAGTAAAGGGGAGCAGGAAAAGATGGCTGTATCCCAACTTGTCAAGCCTTCAGGGTACCTATATGCCAGCCAGGGAGAACAGTAATTGTTCAGTGCTCTGTACCACTCTCTTTCCCTGGCCAGCTCTGCAAGGAGCAGTGCACAGTCCTGGAGCCATGCGTACTGGAATAACCCTCTTAGGAAAACACTGCCATAAAACCCGCCCCCAAAATCCTTGCAGGAATACCTATCTGTCACCCCCCAGCTCAGCTCAGAGCATAGACACAGCCACGAGAGGCTGCAGCTACCAGAGGCTGCCTGCCCACTGTCCTGCCCAGCCCCCTTTCCCACACAGAACAGGCCAGCTCAGGTCACTCAGGCAGTTCTCAAGGGCAGTGGTCCCAGGTATTGGATTAACCTTGAGTTTTGGGCTGGGAGCTAGGAAGCAGAAGTGCCTGGATGAAAGAAGACAAAATAGCCACCCAAGACCTTCTCTGGGTCAACGAGGAGTGCAAATCCTGTGTTCTGCCTGACAAAAGGAACAACCAGAAAACTGCCAGGACACAGAGGGGACACTGAGAAAGCTCTAAATGCAGAGTGCTCACGGCTGTGTGAGACACAGGGGTGGGGTCAGGGCAAAGCACCTTGCCTTCCAGAGAAATGTCCCTCACACCAGCTGGGAGATGACAGCTGCTAGCAGAGAGAGCTGCTGACTTCCCTCCCAAAGCTGGATTGCCTCAACTGGATTTCCACAGCACTCAAGTGGGCTCAGCCAAAGGAGACACTGGTGGATGGGCAAGGATGACCACATGCTGCCGGGATCTCCTGGCTTCTGAGGTGGCCTTGCTCTCTCCCTTCCCCAGGATGGAAATGTCTCCAGGAGGAGCTTGCTGTGGGAGATGTAATTTCTCCTGTTGGTTTCCACATGACAGCAGTAAATTCTTTTAATGCTTCTTAAGCTGAATTTTTCCATGGTCAGTTTTCCTAGGAGACAATTTTTGCATGCATTTCCTCATTGCCTGGACAAGACCAAGACAGATTTGAAGCCAGACTATTGCAATAACTCAGCTCCACATAACAAGCCAGGTTCAGTAGGGGTGGGGAAAGCAAAGAGCCTGGGGATTGACAGGAAGAGAGATTTAAATGGTGAAGTAGAGCATCGTCCTCTGTCTGGAGCTTCAGTGGGTTTTCAACATAGCAGGAGGAGAGGCTGTGGCACTGAGCAGTCCCTTTCTATAGGTATGTGTGTATGTATATATAAATGTATGTTGAATATTTAGATTACCCCCTCCTTATTCAATGTGTAAAATGCACAGATGTATATCTGGAACCCAAGACTTTACCTCTGACAGTCCCTCTGCTCCCTCAGATACCTTTGTCCCAGGCAGTCCCACTGGAAAAACAAACAAAAAGGCAAACCAACCCCAAGCCAGCCACAGCAGTGCAGGAACAGCAAGGCTTTCTTATAAACAGCCATTCAAGGGCCCTGTGATTGAATGCATGGGGCTAAGCTCTGTGTTTCCCTGGGGAATTTGCCTCTCCCACTCCCTCCCACAGCAAACTGACACTGGGAAAGCAGTTTTCCAGCAGGAGCAGCCTGGCCCTGCCCTCAGTGGCACCATGTCTTCACCGACAAAGCATCTGCACGAGGAGTTAAGGAGGATCTTAACGAGGGAAAAGGAGCCACGGTTGGAGGATGAACGCCGAGCTAACAAAATCCAGAGGCAATCCCACTGGCAGGTGTTGACTTTGCTGTTTCCTGCATTTGCAGGTGACATCAGTTAATGTGTTAAAATGGCTAATGTGTCATTAAAGGAAAATGGGATAGAAATGAAGGATTCTGGATGGGGGAGGCAAACCCCTTAAATTCCCTGCTGGAAATGCTGGTTTTGAGAATGAGCCTCTGCCACCAGGTACTTTGGAGGAAAAACCTAGCTAATAATTGGAGAAAACGGCATGACACAAAACTCTCCGAGTGCTTGGCCTGGAGGCTGTGTGTCCATTAGAGGAAATCACAAAGTCAAAACAGACACTGTGTAATTTCTCTGTACTTGCATTAACCATATCCCCGACAGTAGCAGTGTGGTTCACTGTAGTATAATAAAGCACTTTATTTCACAACATCACAGTTGTGATCACAATATCCTCATCAGATGGAGCATCACAGTGGCAAGAATTTACTTTTCTATTAAAGAGATCATGCTTCTTGCTAAGACATTAGTCTATAGCTCAGCAATGTTTTGATTTCTTTAAGAGGGCAGCTCTTGGGGAGAAACATTCACCCTCCCAGCCCCAGAGGAACTTTTAATTTAGTAAAAAGCAAAAAAACCTTTTCATTTCTACTATTTGGCAACTGCCTTGGTAAAATATTTCATCTAATGTTAATCCAGTTGTTTCAGTGCACAAAAATTGTTCCTTCTAGGCACCAGAACTGGTTTCCTTGTGAAGCTTTATTGCACTAACTTTCTGGGAGTCCTAAAATACACAGAACTGTCAAGGCATGGGTCTTTGCTTTTTTTGACCTGGAGAACTTGCTTGAAATTTGGACAAATTAAAATCTGAACTGGACTCTTCTGAGGGGTGCAGGGGATAGGAGAAGCAACAATGGATACAGGTTCATATGCAGGAAATTTGGATTATATATTTGATTTTTTTTCCCCCACAGGAAGGGAAGCCAAAACACTGGATCAAGAGCCCACAGAACTTGCAGTCTCCATCCTCAGCAGCATAAGGACTCCATATGGAACAGGCTCAGCACAACCTCATTTAATGGGTGCTGCTTTACGCAGGATCCCTGAGCCCCTCCCAGCCTGAATTATTCTGTGATTTTGCTATCAACACAGAGAACAAGGGAAAGGGGACAGCAGCATAGGCAATTTTACAAGCTCTTCCTATTCACCATTCTACAGAGCGAGAGAAGACCAAGCTGGATCCCCAAACTTCCTAGACTTATAGCCTCTACCAAAGTACATGTTGGAGCTGTACCTGCATGGGGGGGGGGGTTAATAGCCAAGACCACAATTAAAAATGAGGATTTTTGCAGTTCATTTAACTGGTAGAAATTCCTGCTTGCCTTCTAATCCTTGAAGCAATTTTAACTCCTTGCTGAAATATGTCCATATTGGGGATTTATATATTTATGTATCTGTAAAAGCAGTAAAATAACATACAGATGGGTGTTAATGCTATAAGAGAATCCCAGTGATAAGCAAGAGCTTCTCTGAGGCCACCTTAAACCCTGCTGAAACTTAAATGCCAGGTTGTTATTGTGGCTTGTTTACTCTCACTTCTAGCTGCATTTTACTGTTTGGCTTCCTAAATCACAGCAGGGAAAGGACAGCTTAGCTCCCTGGAAGACTATGCTGCTCTGAAATGATGATTGTTGCTGTGGGGGAAGGGGTTGCACTCTCTGTGACATGATTTGTAGGACCCTCTATAAATCATTTACCAGCATGCCTTCACTGTAAGCTTACAATTTGTGGAGCTTTAAGAAGCGTAAGGAATAACAATGCACAAAGGAAGAAAAACCAAACCAACAGATGAAGAGATGGACATCTCTAAACCCCTTGCCTGGAAAACCAAAAGCCTGTATTTAAGTCACAGGGAGGAGCAATGAAAGCATTTTAATGGGTGAGCGCCTTCCTGCGCCACCACCACAGTGTTGTACAAATCATGGCCTCAGAGCAGACAGGGAGGGGGCTTGGCCAGCCCTGCACGAGCAGAGCGGCTTGTGACCCTCGTGTCTCCCTCGTAAAGTCCTTAATAAATCATCCTGCCATGCTCATAAACTAGAGTTGAGCAGCAAAGCGAAGGCCTGAGCATGCAAACCCAACTGGCAAATCAAGGGATTCTAAAAGCAGAGGGCAAAACCTTCTATTTCTGTCACAGGGCAACATCCACATTTAGTTGCAGAGAACACCAGAGCAGCTGCTGGGGAGCTAACGTGGAGGTTACATTGCATTTTTCTTACTGACGAAGGAGATGTCTGGCGTAATTCTTATGCCAAATGGAAATGCTGATACAGATTTTAAGTGATAATTAATGTCAGTCAGCATTCTTATAAATAGAAATCCCATCTCAGAAAATACTCCTCTTTTTAAAGATGGATTTGGTGATACAGCAATCTTATCTTCCTTCCGAAGTCAGGTGCTTCACTTAATACTATACAGCAATGGGATTAAAAAATAAGCACTCCACAATATGAGTAAAAACTGCATTAAATTAAATTGAGTGGGATTCAAACAGAGATGTTTTCAGTGCAGGTCAGAAGTGACCGGGACATTGAAAGCATTTTCTACCCAAGATGCACCTAAATGACATGACGGGAAGCAACAGGTCCTCAAGTATCAGGCAAATATATATGCTGATGAAGCCAAGGAGTTATTTTTCCCCATTTTGTTGGCTGAAAGAGGCAGGCCCTGGGGATTCACTCTATGATCTCCCATGGACCACAGTCCCTACCCAGGGCAGATCTGCTGTGGAACTGGAACAAGAAGCACTAGATCAGCATCCTGTATTGGGTGACAGTGAAAAAAAGAGCTTCAGAGAAATGGTAAATCCATTAGAAGATGGTAGAAGATGGTTCAACATTTGGTAAAGTAGGCTCACTCAAACAAATTGTATCTAAATAAAGACCTGTGTAAAGGGTAAGGATGCAGAGTGGAAGCCACTCCTGGAAATGGGCAAGCAGGGTAATCTCAAAATAGCAGCAAAGGCTTTAAGGTCATAATAGAGAAGCAGCTGAACACAGGTTGAGAGGGGAAAGCTGCACTAAAAAGAGACAAAATAATTTGTATATAAAAGGAAAGGAAATGTGAGCAGATTCAGGCATGGGCTTCTTAGGCTGTATGTGTTTGAGATGAGGCCAGCTCCTAATAACTCAGCTCTGCAGTTTATCTTTTTTTAATAAGGGTGTAGCAAAACTGGTGATGGCACAGGAAAAAAAAAGCAATCACCAAGTGGTACAAAAATAGTTTGTGAGCTGATAAAATTGCTCTAAAGTTAAAAAAAACCCAGAGCACAATCTGTTTAGCCTATCAAAAAAAAAAAAAAAAAAAA
>VWZN01011795.1:164753-195218 GCA_013396955.1 Regulus satrapa | reverse complement strand
AAAAAAAAAAAAAGGTGACTTGATTACAATGTGCTATCACCTTTGTGAAACAGTGGGAACCATGAGGGGTTTTAGCATGGGAGGTAACAAAACCCAGTAACTGGAATCTCGAGACAGACAAATTGACATGGTAAGAATAAATTTTTAAGAAGGAGAGTCTAAAGCTCTCATCATGGTATCAATGGAAGTAATGAATCCTCCACCTCTTAGTGTCTTCTGATCAGGACATACAGCTGCGCTTCCAGCAGAATTTGTGGTTTTGTCAAACACGCCATTGCTATCTCCCTCATTTTTACAAAAGTCATCCTTTAGCATTTCTAATGGCTGAGACCTTTTGTGGCAATAAATAGAAGGGAACAACAGAAGGGCCCAGAAATTATTCCCCAGCATATTTTTAAGTACTCAGTAATTAGAGGAAGTATTGAATAATTAAAGAAAGTAGTTTGCACAAAACCTCCGATCTGCATTCTTTAACAGAAATTCCTGGCTCACAAACTTTTCTTTTTGCTCCTTGCAGAATCATAGGCAGGAACACAACAGCATTTAGCTAGTTTTTCCCAGTGCTGCAGCTCTTGATGGCAAAGACTGAGGCTTCAGAAATGCCCTAGGAAGGATGTCAGGAGCCAGCGGGCATCGGGCAGTGACAGCAGACTTGCAAGGCAAGAGCAGCCTCCCTACCAGCATGTGTGATAGCTACTCTAATCACCACCCCTACAGACCTTAGCCCAGGTAAGACTCAAGGGACATTTCCTTCTGCTTTTATGCCAGCATTAATACTACAAATTTTGGTTTCCCTTGTCCAAGATATCCAGGATACAGAAACTGATCCTGCCCATGGGATACAGGATTCTCTTTTCAAGAAATAATATCTAGAGAATGATCAAAGGCATCCATAGTCAGTGGATTAAATGGAAGCCGTGGATGCTGGCTTACATTAGCTTCCAATTGAGTGTCTGCTGCTGATTTTTGAAGTGCCTAAACTACAGACACTAGAGACTGAAAACGTTGCCTAGCTGTGCTTGATCTCCATGTCCCAGAGGAGTAAAGAAAGCAATAAACCCTAATACTGTCAGGACCTGCAACATGCCCTATGCACAGGGAGCAAGAAAAGCAGCGTGGGAAGCTTTTTCCCCAGCCCACCATAATAATGTTCATGTGCAAGATCGTGTTTTGCAGCATTTTTAGGGTGACTGTGGAATGTATTCCAAAGGTATAGCAGCTACAGAATGGTGAGTGTTAAAAATAGGGGAGAGACAAGTTATAATGTAAACTAGGGAACAAATTATAATGTAGCTAGGGAAGGGACTGAGCAAAGTGCTGGAACAGCAGATTAATGCTCAGGGACACCCTGACGTGAGTTCTGTGATAGAGAATGAACATTTGGGACTGAGGTATTTGAATTTCCTACTCAGATTTCTGCAGCCAGCCTGAGTTTGCTGATTTGATTAAGGATTGACTGTGCCCATGTGAATTTAAATTGATTTCTCATTGCAGCATGAATCCCTCCCTTCTTCCCTCCCTCCCTGCGGGAGAAGGCACAGCAGCTGAAGTCACCTTTACAAGTAATACTGACATGGAAAAAAGAGGCTTATGGGATAATGAGCAAATATTTTTTAATTAGTGATGAACTGAGTATTTCTCCTGTTGTCTGCTCCAGATCCTGGCTGGCAGACGAGGAAGAAGGAGCCAGGACTGGGATGGGGTGGGAGAGCACTAGGGTGAATGGGATTCCATCAAGTGGCTTTGCTCCTCCTATGAGCCCTAATCTCTCACAGCTGGGTCTCCTTCTTGCTCTGATATGCATAATTTTCATTTTCCCTTCTCTGCTGCACCAAGCATTAATTTAAAATTACCCCACACACAACTTTGGAGGCCTCCTAGTTTCCAAAGGAGAAGTAAGCCAGGTGAACCATTAATTCACCCTCTAGGTGACAGGGACTATTTTCTGACTGGTTTTCCCTTACCTTTAACCTCGTTCAACCCTCCAGTATTCTTGATGCATTAGTGAAGTGCCTCAAATCTGCAAGTGACATAATTTGCTCAACAATCAGCATTCTCCATCAATAATGAAACCAAAAACATAGCTTAATAGACAACAAGGCTAGAGCAGCTGGCAGTGCTGCACAAATCTGGCACTCTTGCTGCTGAGTTTATTAGACATTTTATAGTCCTGGGAACTAAAGATAATGGATCCTGTTCCCATATGCTGCATCAACAAGAGCTGGGACTTCGCTGCGCCATTGATCTATGAGGCAGCAGTGAATATGACCCAGACACAAATGCTAAAATGAATCAATCCTAAGCTGTTAAAGAGACACCACGAAGCACTTTCCAGTTTTCAGTTCTTGCTTTCTAATCTCCATTCCATGAAATACTCTCCCAAGGGCTTTTAAATACAACAGTTTGCTGCAGAGTTTGGGATCAGGTTGAGAGGAATTGCCCCTGTGGATCAAAGGATAAAGATGAAATTTAGAGCCCATTACACTTAGTAGGCACTTGTGTGCTCCACCCATTCCCTATGAAGCATAAAGCTTGCTTTAATTTTTAAAAAGTGCTGTGTGATTATGTTCATACAGGTTTACTATAGGGTTTATAAAACTATTCTTCTTGGATGATTGCAAGACAAACTTTGACTTGATTCCAAGAACAGAAAACCAAGTATCTGCCGTCAAGAGAATTAGGAAAAAAAATGAAACAGAATTTAGTCTGAACCTGACCAATAGTGAGTACTACTCAGGTGCTAATTTTAGCTACTTCAGAAACTATGATAACACTTCCAGTGTTAGCATGTGAACCTGCCATGGTTGCTGCAGTCTCAAATCCATTTCTGCTGAATCTACATCAATGTACTCTATTATAGCCATTTAAAACACCTAATACTCAATATCCACAAATTGTTTTAAAGCAAGTATGCAAGGAAAAGAAAAAAACCTCTAAAATAGCAGCCTCTAGACTGACACCTGAAATATAAAATAGAGATAAGAGAAAAATGCTATGATATAAAATCAGTTTTCAAAGCAAGGAGAGACTGTCTGGCTATGTACACAAAATGAAAGTTTCACCAAGACATTACTGCATAAAATAGTTGGGAGAGTTTCTACTCAAACACACAGTTATGAAAAGAAAAGACAATCAACTCACTCCTCCTGATTATGGATGCCAAGAAGAGCTGATGACGGCCTCAGGTGCTTTCGTGGCTCCATATCCCCAAAATTTCTGCAAAAATCACATCAAGTGGCATTTGTTATTTAACCTTGCTATGCCCTTTACGGCAGGAGATAATGCTACCTGGGTACAACAGCTCCACACAATTGTGAGTGTTTTCTAGTAATTAGTATCAAGTAAATAACTAAAAAAAGCTGGATTGAGAACTTAAAAAGATAGTAATATATTCATTAGTATGGTAAATTATTTTCTCCTATACGTGTCTGAATGGATGGGCAAATAATGAGTCTCTTAGATTTGTGGAGCATCTCACACTGGGGAGAAGACCTGATTGCTGTGCACATTGCATAATTCTGCTAATTTGGACAATGAAACCCAACAGCTGTTTAACAACACACACAAGTTTACAACCTGAGGTAGGAGCAGTGTAATTATTTTGAGATAAGTTAGACTGTTAATGCTGGCATGTAGGTTTAAGAGATGAGTTTCTCAATGGCTCCATATAATCCAGACTTAGCTTGCAGGAGCAAAACAGAAAAACTGGATTCATGTTCAGGGAACATGATTCATACAAATCATGTGCCAGACATTTTATTGATGCTTGTCAAGAAAAAAATGCATTTCCGTTTTTAACACTAAAAAAAGCTTATTAGGAAAGCTTCCCATTAGGATGGTTCTTCGTAAGTGTGATGGCTGTTTGAACTTTTGATTCAAGAAAACAATACAATTAATTTAGGTGCAAGAGGAATAATACAAATATTTGGTTTGGTAAAATTATGTTACCCTCCAAAAGAAATCATCTGAATACTCCAGTACAGATGATGATTTGATGAAAGTGTAAAAGAGAAGTCAGCAGTGTTCAAATTGAAGTCTCTACCAGCAGCCAGGCTGTGATTGACACATGCAATGCCTTGTGTGTACAGCTCAAATGGTTCCTGTCAAAGTTCAAAACAGCCCAAAATAATTTTATTTGTTTCTACAAATAAATCATGTTACACTTCTTTAAAATACCTTATTTTTCATATTTTCCTTTAAAAGCTTCCTTTTAAAACAATAATTTTAAGTACAGTGTTTATTTGAACGCCTGAAGCCCAAAACGCTGCTCCCATCATGTGACTGTGCTTTTCACCCCAGCATGTGGATACAGTGATAAAAAATGCCCTAACTACAGGCTAGCCACTTCACACCAGGAAAACCTCATGTGCTGAAGAGAGAGAGAAGTGAGCATTGGTCAGCACACAGCCCAATGTCCAGAAAGAAGGGCATCAGATGAGCAGAGTTTTTTCCCTAGTTCTGCTACTCACATGTTGCCATTGACCAGCTGAGCTGATGATTCTGGACTCATTACTACCGCAAGCTTGGGTTGGAGTGATTTTGGTTTGCATGTGATTGATACCCATGGGAGAGGGTTGCAACATGCAGAGTCATGAATTGGCTAAAGCCTGAAAAGGGGGAAGTGGAAAAAAATCATAAAATGCTGTGAACTACAGTAACACTTGTATTCAAATGCTGCTACAATAAAAAACTTCATGAAGCTCAGAGAAGAGATCTAATTTGGATCCTGAAAAAAACCACATTTTCCCAAGATTTAAGAGATTTCCATGGAATTGTTTTCCTACTGGGCTTTCCCTTGCACCTGTCCTCACTGCACAAGGTGGGCCATCCACCCATTCAATTGGGTCCAATTCCACAACTCTCCTGTTTTTGTCCTGGTGTGGTTCCCTCAGTCTTCCCTCATTAAGTCAATGATTATATCCTAAGAGGTCACTAGCTCTCCTAGTGACTAGTGACTCCTATCCAGCAAAACAAGCTCCCAGTCCTTCCTTTCTGGGACCTGCTGCTCCCAAAGGCAAGCAAAAAAGCACAGCCTTGCTGGCTTGGCATCCCCCTTTACCTGGGCAGGTTTAGCCTCTCTTCTCTGCCCAGCAGGTTTTCCTGGCTGCTGAAGCCTCTTACCAGCCCTGCTGCCTGGCTGAGCCTTGAGGTGGCATTCTGCCCCTCGCCCATGTGCAGAGACCTCCTAACACCTGCACAGCCCCCGAGGACAGAGCCAATCAAGACGCTGTTGACACAGCACAGAAGGGAGATCTGGTAGAGCCTGGGCAGCCATGGGGGGCAGAGTCTGGCCAGGGGGACACTGAGCTACTAAGACCAGGCTGCCCCTCAACAGCACAGGTCAGTCTGCAGTCTCCCATAATCCCCATGTTGAGCTGTCCAAGCTGTGAATGTGAATGAAAACCCCCAAATAATTAAATATCATCTGCCACTAGCAGGAAAATAAATAAGACATCCCAACTGAGGAAGATAATTTCACGTTTACGCTTGCAAGGGAAAAGGGAATTTGAAACAAACAAAACATCTTTTTTTTTTCCCTGCAGAAAGAGAAACTGTCTGTCAAAGCAGGACCGTAGCGACACTGAGGACTCTGTGCAAAATTCTTCTGTTTGCTTCTGCATTTGATTAGCTGCCTGCATTATGTGTTTTAATTTCCTGCCATTGAAGCGCATTGCTGTCATGGTGATAGATGCCATAGAAATGGATAAAATAAATAAAAAAAAGTTCAGAACACTTTTGACCAAGTCTGTGCTAATTAGTGCATAAGACAAACAGACAAATGTTTTCTGGGATTTGTGTCAACCGTATCCAGATTCCTCCCCTGCTTCTCAGATATCAGCAAAACCCTTTCTAGAAATGGAAATAAAGAAAGGCAGCAGATGGTGCTGGGAATACTCAGAGTAAGATGTCTCCATTCAGACCCAAATATTAGTAACAAACCATGGAGTTAACAAGCATTGTGGAGCAGTGAATATTTAATGTATGGCAGTAGAAGAGTGAGGAAGGCAGTATTGCAAAATGGCTGGTAAAAGCTAAACAGAGACCATTCAGAACTTATGTGGGTGGGATGCTACCTGTGATGGCAAGAGCTGATCTAGCAGGAATAGGTGGAAGTGGGAGGAGGAGACTATCCCTTGGCAGAAACATTGGGAGAATGGAGATTAATCTTGTTAACATAGTTTATGACATCAAAATGATGGTGTGGTACTGTTCATCTCTACTGGACTTTATAAAAGAAACCAATAGTATAGTAGTAGATGTAACTAGCACAGGGTTCAGCCAAGGCATCCTGAGAGTTTTACAGGTGTAAAACTGTTTGTGCTTTCAAAGTGAGGAAAGGATTTCTCTGATTGACAGCAAGAAAGAAATACATAAAAATAACTCCTTTCCAAAACCAAAAAGGAGTTATTATTTCTTGCAGAGCTTCTACCACAAGCCATCATCATCCCCTCCTGGCTGCCTTTGCTGTAGAGATTCAAAGGTACAACACATATCCCCAAGCCACGTAATATCACTGCTATTGCACTGTCTTTGCAGTTCTGATCAAATTTTCTTTGATCAGAAAATTAATCTTGGTTGGAAATAGTAAACCAAAAGAATATTTACTGGACGCAGTCTATATTAAATTAGCAGATGTTTAGCATTTTTTTCCAGAGTACCATCATTTCTCAGACAAATACAATCTCAATTTGGGCTATAAGTGTAAATTCTAATCTCAGTAATAACATCTCCCATCATATTGCACTGCCACCTGCATATACTTTGCAATGCAAATTGCCCAAAACACATCCTTGCTTTCAGCCCACACCACTAAATGGAGGTGAAATCCTACAGCTTGAATTTTTGGCTTCACACAATCTAACCTGTAGACTTTGACCTCAAGTCCACCATATGTAGCTAAATCTTGGCTGTTGAAAAAACCTTGCTAATAATTATGTATTTACAGAACATGGAAGTTTTATCAGTGCTGCTTTTGTTACAATCTGGAAGGAACTGCTAACCAGTCAATGTTGGCCACATTTTTTCTTTTTTTCAGATGGCTGTAGACTGTACAGGGCTAACAGGAGCAAGTGCACTGCTGAAATAGCTATGCAGTAAGAGCTGTAAGTAAAGAAGCACAGAGCAAAGTCTTGGAATTTGAGGGACCCTGTACTACCCACTTGTTCAAGGATGGCCCAGCCATCTGCCCTGGGGACCTGCTGATCAGCATTAGTAACTGTGCTGTCGTTATCCCAGATATCACACATGTTCTGCTAAATTCCCCTCTCCTTGACAGAATGCTTTGGTCTCAAGCAGATCAGAAAAATTACCTTCCAAAACCTACCCAAGTGTCATCAGATAACTTGACAAAAGAAGTCACCAGTTATGCAAGGACCAGCATCTTCCACAGCCATCTCCAGCTGATGGCTTATGTCACATGAAGCATAAAGCGAATGAAGCTTCAACCACAGAAATGCCATCTGCTGTGTCAGAAACTTGCAGTGCCTAAACCTGGCCATCATTAGCTGCTGGTCACTGCCATCAGCAGCCACAGCCCATGCTTTTACCAGGGGGAGTTCCAGATTTTCTGCATCATCTCATCACATTTTGGACACGTCTCCTCCTTGCCACAGATAGTGCAGTGGCCCAGGAGGGCAGAGGCAGCTATCAGGGTGGCAAGAACGGCTGAGGAAAGCAAAAAGTGACAGTTGGAGCCTATGGAAAGCTGAAGGGAAGAGGTGGAAGGTGTAGGACAAGGCTGGCACAGCCTTCAGCCACTTTGTGTGGAGACAGCCCCATCTGCAGCAAGCTCAGACTGAAAGGCAGCCGTGCTCCAAAGCACCTAGAGAACAAATTGGGCAGCTGTGGGGGAAAATGCATTCCACAGCAGACATATTGCTATGAAAATAGCCCAGCCTGCTGACGGGACAGCCTGCATGGATCTCACTAAGGCAGCAGGCTGAGCAGCAAAAGTGTCAATTCACCAGAGCACAGCACGTGTACACAGAGACCAGCAGGAAAGATGTACATGAGTGGGATAAGTTGGATCCATAATTGCCTCCAATGCAAAGTTCATCAAAGAAGGGAGGAGTTTAATGCACTCCAGGAGGTTACTGCATATGTAATTTGGATTGCTTATCCACGTGCCTTTTTCAGCAGACTGAGGTGTTTGCAGTGAGGAGCAGGGGGTTCCTGCTGCTGGGTAACGTAGACCTGGCATGGAGTGCCGTGGTCAAAGTGGTGAAGGAGCACCTTGCTTGAGGTGGGTCCATGTCAGCCCATGCTGCCTGGCTGAGAGCAGAGGGCATGTGGCCAAGTGAGGAGCAGGCTGCTGGGAAGGAGAAAGCATCTTAAAATCTACCTTTTTGCTCCCAGCATTGTTCTGAGCAAGTTCTGAGCTTCACCAGATTCTGCCTCAGGGCAGAGCACCAGCCTAATGCTGGGCTGAGCTCCATGTCTGTGGCCTCGGTGATGGGGCTAGGAGCCCTGCAGGGTGGCAAGTGTCTTTATGATAGATATCCAGACACCCTTGTTTGTGTCAGATAACTGCTCTTGCAGGCTCCAAGGACCCCTTACAACTAGATGGTGACACTGCTTTTATTGCAATGCAAAGGGATAGGGCTCCCACATTGCTATCCTGCAGATGTCGTGCTGCAAACCCAACTTCTGTGTGTCCTCATATGCATTTCCTTCCAGTTTTAGGTACAGATGCAGATGTCTTTGGGGAGTTTTCTTCAAGACCACATATATCATCCGTCCTGTAAATGATTGCAGTGGCATCAGCTCCTGTCCTTGACTGTGCTTCTTTGTCAAGCACGGCAGCGATAGGAATCACTTCAGGTTTTGCAAACCTGCAGACCACTATTGCCAATCTTTGTATGAACAAGAACTAATTAATCTTCACCATATCTTTGGGAAGAAGGTAAGTATTATCATTTATTATCTTTCCTGTTCTACAAACACAAACTGAGATGGCAAAACAAAAAATGATTTGCTGATGGCCAGGCAAAGATAAACACGTTGTGGGCAGTAAATATAGGATTGCTCAGTGAAAGCAGGCAGACTCTGAGATTCACAGATTTTACCTAAATGCAGATAATGAAGAATAACCGTCCTAATAAACAGAAGTTCTTTGAAATTGAGTCTTTCTGCTCTGAGAATAAGTAAAACAGCAGCCAGAATATTTTGCTAATTTTAGTGCAAAAGAAGTACAATGATGAAGGGCCCAAATTTTGAAACAGAGCAGCAGCTGCACACATTTGGGTTCAGTTTTTAAAAAGAGCACATTTCCCATTTAGGCTTCAAAGTGGCTGCTCTGTCAAAAGGGCCACTGACATATTGAACCTCTTGACATTTTGATTTTTAATTTACTCTGAAATATTGCAGAGGGATCAGTTAAGTGCTGAACTTCATTTTTCTTTTAGTCTGCTGCAGTCAAATGGAGTGGAGCTGTATCTTTAAAATCTTGCCCCATTTTGCCTGTAGTAGGGACATGGAAAATTGGCTTTCTCTGTGTGCAAAGGCAAGAAAGGATGTAGAAAGCTTGCTGAAAAGAACTGAAAATTGCCTGTTTCACTGTACCTTTGTCTCAGTAAGATGCTCCTTGTCTGTGGAAATAGTAGTTGTTCCTACCTTCTTATCCTGAATTTCAGCAATTACGCTGGCCATTTTAAGAAACTAGTTATAAATGTGGATTATTTTCATGTCTGGTCAAATGTTGAGTAATGATTTAGTATTCCTGTGCCACATCCTTGCAAAGCACTTCAAACTGATTTGAGTACATGAGCCTGATCTTTTCAAAAATCTTAACTGAGAAAGAAGTAGCTGAAATTATCCTGGAAAAAAGCACTCAGGTGGCTCATCATTTCTTAACAGTATGAGGTGAGAAGGGGAAAGGCAAGACAGTGGTAAAAAAAAAAAGCAGGGGAAGAGTTTATTTGGAACAAACTCAAGATGCATCCAAAGGGAAATCCCTTAGGGCCTCCAAGGAGGTAAACAACTATCATTAAACCATCCTGCAGCTCTTTGGCTCCCTTACCTTCTTTTTTTTTATTATTTTCTTCCTTTCTTGTGGAGAACCCTCTCACAGTGCAGTGCCCTGAATTTATGCATTCTTTACATGTTTTGATAGATTACTTTTCCTTTTTTTTTTTTTTTCCCCACTAAATTCTGGACAGCAACGCTGTCATTGTAAAGTTTTCTCCTATTAAACAATATGTTGAGAAACTAGTCTGAGAAAGTTGCCTCCCTTCTTGATGGATGTAGCACCTGGGCAACCAGCACAAAGACAGATTCAGGCAACAGAAAAGCAGGGATAAAAGCAGGGTAAAAGGGAGATCTTCCTTCTCTTGTCCCTATATTGGTCACATAGAAATGGCCCAGGTGGCCCAGGTAAAAAAACCAAAAAACAATCTGGTGCCTAAAATTAGGAGACATGAGCATCAAAAAGCAGGGTACTGTGATGGGCAGGTTTCCCCAAGCTGCCATGTTTCATTGTAGCCCAGTCCAAGAGGGACTGGTTCAGCCTTTGCCATTGCTGCAGCTTGGGCATACAAAGAGCCACTTGTCTTTACTTGTCAAAGAGGGGAACAGAAGCATTGAGAAAATTGCTGTCTGATGAGCAAGACACAATGTGTGGTATTTGCAGTCACCTGGTCTTTTATTTTTGAATGTGGGAGGGGAGGAGCACTGCGTGGTTATGTTCTGTGGCACACAAGATGGTGCTGCACTGAGGAATGCTGCTGCCCAAGGAAAGAGGGTCTGGAAAGTGTCTGCAGATGTCAGGCGTTGGATGAAGATTTGGAAAGAGTGTAAGGTTCAAGGCAAATATAATAGAAAGCACTGACCTTCAAATGGCCTAGGCATCTCTTCAGCTGCTTCTAGAGAAATTTTTCAAAGACAAGTGGGAGGGGTGACTGACTAAGGGCCAGACAATTTAGCATAAAAAGACAAAAAAGAATAACTGCGTATGTACTTGCATGATGGATGGTGGTGAGGGGGCAGGGAGCCTATGTGTGCCAAGGCACAAGATCAGAAAGAGAACCTGGAGAGCTCAGGGCAGGGTAGTGACACTTCACCATGCTTGGATAGCAAAGAGGGGAGGTGGAGACTGCTCATCGTTTGGTGATGTCTGCCCTGTGGGTAACACAGTAAAGTTTACAGAAACAAAACAAAACAAAACAAAAATACAAACTTGAGGTGCTTGATTGCTCCTGAAAGAAGTCCTTAAGCGCATTAGTTAAAATGGAGCTCAGCCTAATCAAAGGTAAGAGAAAGGCTGGGGTAGGTGTTTTGGAACCTGACTGACATTGGGGAGTTCATGAACAAAGTTTGCCCAGGACAAGTCCATCATTAAAAAGTCATCAATTCTGGCAACAAAGTTCAGGGAGGCTGTCTTTGGTGGGTAGAGGGAAAATCACCAGCTACCAAGGCAAGGGTCTGCCCTGGTGTTCTGCATTGGGAGGTACCTCCTCTCTGATTAATTGCAGGATGAGAGCATCAAAAAGGCACAGCTGAAGAAGCAGAAGAACTTTCCTGGTTTTCTTTACATTCATTTAGTTATACAGGTGTCAGCTTTGCAAGCAGAATGTCTTATTGAAGTTTCAGACAGATTTGTATTGATTTGAAGTCAGAACATTGTCCAGCTAAGTGAACCTGCAATAAACTAATTTTATGCCAAGTTAAGCCTGT
Organism: Regulus satrapa; assembly: GCA_013396955.1. NCBI lineage: Eukaryota > Metazoa > Chordata > Aves > Passeriformes > Regulidae > Regulus > Regulus satrapa. Next base: position 183,548 of record VWZN01011795.1, on the reverse strand, counting down.
ACAAAAACATCTTGCTGTGGTTAAAATGAATTGGAATTTAAACAAAATAAACATAATTTGATAAAACTTCAGTGAGAAGATGAGACTACTCATATTGTGGCTATGCAAGAGTATTTGAGAGAGTTATTCATATAATTCCTGCTGCACAGAAAAAAAATGCCTGGATTTTAATCTATACAGCAACATCAACCAGAAAGAATTTTATGAACTTTTTTTTTTTTTTGGTAAAAACCATCCTGATTAAAATTTAAAGATACAGTTCTAATTATTTGACCAAAATTATTTTCTATTATAGTATAATTCACTACTTAAAAAGAGTAAGGTGGCAGATAGTGTCTAAAGCCAAGACAAAACTACAAGATGGCATGTAAAATAACTGTAATTAAACAATCAAATGTAGCAATTAAACATGAATGATTCTTTATTAGGCTGAATGAGGATGCCAAACAAGACTCCACAGGTGGCAAGTTTATTCCCCCATGTTCGTTGGTATTTTCATTAGCAGCTCTTGGCATAGTCAGACATGCAAATCTGCCTGTGTTTTTTAAGAGCAAGCCCCTATTTAGGTATCCTTCAAACCAATGAGGGTATGCAAATATCAAGGAGGACAGGATTAAAGTATAACAATGGTGTTTAGGAGATAAATTGAAGAAATATGCTGAGAGTCAACAAAATCAATGCTCTGCGTAGGGAATTCTGAAATGCACCACTGTAGCGTGGCAATAGAAAATTCTGCTGAGAGCGTCGTTTCGCTGTGATATCCAGTGCCAGCAGCACTGCTCTTTGATAGACACAACAGCCAGGCAGCTGCGATGGGCTCTGCTGGCCACCGCGGCCGCGACTGGGTGGCAGTGCTTTGTGAAGCATGGGAACTCTCCTTTCAGGCGGTGCTTTCTTTGGAGCCAACTTCCCTGCCAACAGCCATAGGCCAAAAGTTTTGTCATGCCTTGCAGCCCTGCCACCCTGGAGACACACCAGGGAGGCATCGGCACAGCTGCCAGGTTTGCCTGGGCTGGCATCCAGCATGGCCAGCGTCCTCCCTGCAGAAGCAGGGCCACCATCTCTTGGAGCCACCTGCTGCCTTGAGCCTCTTTGGGGCAGCGTTGCAATACTTTCCCCGGTGCTCGTTAAAGCCTGAAGGGAGGGATTTGGTTCTGCCTGCAAAGCAGTATCTGCCTTGCAGGAACTCATAAATATGACTCCTGGCTGAACACCCAGCCAGTCAAACCGTACATGAACCTGCATGTGGGCAAAGTTGCCAGCTGGACAAACTGCCCCAGCAAAAAAATGGTTAATAGCAGAGCTGTGGGGAAACCAGGCGAGATGGTAATGCTGCTTGTGCAGCTCTCCTTCAGCAACAGAAGCAATGACACGCAGCAATAGAGCACTGCCTTTGCTGTGGGGAACGTTTTATTTTTAAAGAATAATCCAAAAGAGCTCACAGGGAAGTAACAGAGGTGATAAAGAATTTGGAAAATAAGACCTGTGGGAGAAAGGCATGTTCAGGATGCAGAAGAGAGGACTGAGGGGATACCTAACTGTCCAGAATAACATTAATGGGCATTATAAAGAAGACTGGGACCAATTCTCATTAGTCAGAGAGGACAGAATAGTAATGAATGGATTTTAAGTCCAGCAGGCAAAAATTAGATCAAATATTAAGGAAAACTCACTATGATAAAACAGCAAATGGAGCAATCTGCCAAAGAAGCACAGACAGTGGCCACCACTGCAGCAATGCCAGGAGTGACCAGGCCCCCAGAGACAGTTTGGAAATCACCCAAGAAATCCTCTGGTAGTGGGGCTAGAGACCATGGATAACCCACTGGGAATCTTCTGTCTCCTGAAAGGTTCATGGGTACAACAGGGCACCCCAGAAATAACAGACTACATGGGAGGGCTGGAAATCATTCAGGTAGGAGTGTCCCAGTGACAGGGCAGAGTTTTTGCTGTAGCAGGGTCAGTATTGATGGGTATTGCCAAGCGCTCTGTCCTTGGTTCCCAAGTGCATTTTCTCAGCAGGGGTGTAAAGTGACAGCTTGGCAGCTGGTCCCCTCATGCCTGGCTGTGACATGCTCTTGGGGACTGCTGCCAGACCCGGGCAGCTTCTGGTCTTTCTGTCCAGTCCTCAGATGACACATGGAAGTAATATGGCTGCTGTTCATCCCAAATTAGTCTCTGAGGGTGTGCATGGACATTTTGGACAAGGCTTGACGTGCACCAGCTGTGGGCAACAGGGAAGTAGGCTTGGGGCTGTAAACCAGATAGATCAGAAGAAATCTGACTCCTCTGGAGCTAGCACACAACACGGCAGGATTCATCTTGACCATAGGCAACCAATGCAATGGTGTTTAGTGAGCCCTCCCTGTTTATTGAAGTAAGTTATCACAGGATGCAATTTTCTTCATAGGCAGACAAACTCCATCTTTTACCTTTACTACACTCCTGCTACAGTATTAGGACAGGAGCTTGCCGAAGGAAGGAGCTTGCGTACACGATGTGTAAGGAGTTCCTCTCTCCTTCAGCCAGAGCTGGTGTTCAGATCACCTATGATGATTTTTCCTTTTCAGTGGCACATGTGCATAAGGTTGCAAACTGTTGTCACTTGATTAACACTAGCAGATATTGTCCACCAGTGCAGTTTTTGTTTCATATCCCAGGGAAAAGATGAAATTACTTTACTAATTCAGAGATCAATTATGAATTCACTTTTAAAAACCCTTTATTGTTAGCTGAAATCTATGCTTTATGAAGCAGAAATAATAAAAAATAGTAATAACAACTAGATAAAAAGAGCACATTGCACTATTTCTATCAGTGTGCACAGCCAGTATTCTCAACTTTTGTGTAATGGATGAGGCTTGGGCTTGAATTGAACCTTGCTGAAGTCAGTATGTGTGCCTTCTTCCACTTCTCTGGACTTTGGATGGAGGTGGAGTTTTCCACAGTCACATATAGCCTGGCTGGCAGGAAGAGCAGTGGGGATAGGGGTCTGTATGCACACAGGAGTCCTAAAGCTGGGGCCATCCAGCCTGCTAAAAACAGGTTAATGTCCTTGGGAGATGGAGAGAAAGGAGTTTGGCTACCAGTTTGACACCATCAGGTGCCAGCCCACAATGAGGCAGAGACCCAGTACCAGGTGAGGATCTAAATTCAGTTTTATTGCTACCTTCAAGCAATAAATGATTCATGACTCAAACCTAAATCAGCAGAATTGTTTAAAACCCAGGAAATACTGTAATAATAAAATGTGCTTTCTTTCTGTGACCTTTTTATTTTTGAACCTCTATGAGTAACTGATGTCACCATTTGAAGAATTTACTTTTCCTTTTGAAGAAGGTAATGTTTATTTACTTAGGTAAGATGTGAAATTCACTGGCTTCCAGGAGCTGGAGTTTTAATAAACACTAGAGATATGAGCCTATGGAAAAACTGCAAGAGTCGATCAAACTGCAGCTACACAAAAGAATAGTTTGTTCTGCTTCCAATATGACAATATTTACCTGCCATGGTAAGAGATCCAAAAGTCAGGTTTTCCTTTGCATTTCTGCCCAAATCTGTATTTACAAAGCTTGCTTTTGTGGTAACCTCTCCAGCATCTAAATCAGAGAGCTCTCTCATACGTGATGATATTTCTGCAGAAGACAGATTAATTTTATTTTTTTCCCATTGATGTGGGACTTGAAATGGCTTTGGGAAGGGAGACAGATAGGAAACAAGAGGGGATTTAAGCCTTTTGCCTCACCTTTAAAAAAACCCGTGCAGCATTGCTGTCCCAGGAGTGGGCCCACATTATTACTACAGCCACAGCCACATCATCAGAGCTACAGCACTTGGAGTTGTAGATCATCAGTCTGCTGTCACAGCCATGATGTATGATGGAAAAAACCATCCATCTGCAAATGCAGAACACAAAGAGCCCTGGCTGCAAGGATGCAGCATAGCATGTGCAACATACACAGCAGCAAGCATTTTCCAAATAGAAAGGGCATAAACGTGGTAAATTGAGGCTCATCAGAAAGAAGGGGGAGCACATGTGAAGCCTCTCACCCCCAGGCCTCCAAAATTGCTAGTATGTTCTCAAATCCAAAAATGACACCTATGAATCCAGCTAATGCTTCTTTCACACGCATACAGCTTTCTTTTAAAGCTTACTTTTTTTTTTTCCCCTTCCAGTGTAAAACCTCAATCATATTTACCCCCGCTTTAGGTTCTTTACAGACAAAAGACATTTAAGGCTGTGAAATCTTGGGAGAAGGTAAAATGACGTGGCAGATCAATCAGCTGATGCTTCTTCCCTGCACAGCAGGAGACTCCAGCAAACCTCTTGTATTTTGTGTGGAGATCAGCTCTGACTGAATTTTTCTTTTGGCACTGTAAGAGAAGAAAGATATTTAAATTTTAAAAAGAGGAATTGAGAGAGAGCATAAGCTTATGCGTGGCTGCAGGTTTCTCAACCAGAAGGAACTGTTGATTGTCCAGGAGAGAAGCTATTTCTTGTGTTACTCTGCTGTGCAATACTCCAAGTGTGGGTGCAGACAAGGTTTGTAGCTAAATAAAGTTAATTTTTTTTTTTAAATTACCATGCATTGGTCATAGAGTCAGAGATGTGGATGAATCCTGGGATGCTGATCATCCTAAATTATTCTCCTGAGTTTTTAGCAGTTGCCACTGGTGACAAGTAAAGAAAATGCTTTACCAAAGCAGACATTCAATGAAAAGTTTTATTTTTTCTCTCTCCATGCAAGAACTGTCTCAGCTAAAAGTCATAAGCCCAAATAAGTGGGTGTCACTGTAAAGGAATACAGGAGCAAGCAGTTCAGTTACTCTACCTTGTTCAGGGGGGACAGCCATCTGCTTTTGAACAGCTACAATACAATTTTATAAACATGTCTGTAACGTAATACATTTTAAATATCACATTCTTGCTCATTAATAGTAAGTTATAGTATATGCATAAACTGTTCTTGAGAATAAAAATTTAAAGGCCTTTGAAAACCCCATCCTCTGTTTCTGGGGAATGTGTTAGGATATCATAATACTAAAAATGCATTTCTTTCCGCACATTTCACATACTTTTCCATATCATCTTTTCATTTAGGAAAAATTACTAATTCCTAATACTAACTTGCCACTTCAATTTTTGCCATTACATTTTTTAATCTGTTAATGTCAATCTGCCAGGAAAACAGTTTAGTTTAGCTTCATTTAGCACTTAACTATAATTAATAATTTTTAATTAATGCATTTCCCTCAATAAATATTGAGGGAAATCACAGAATTTAGCCAGTCACAGATTTTTGCTGCTAACAGTTTATTTAAGGAAATTGGACCTTTTTGTTGGCCAAATCATCACTTGTGGCAGCTATTAATTTCTTCGTAACTGCAAAACATGTTTTGTAAAGCCACAATGCCTCTAAATCAACATACTCCTCCTCTGAACTTTCCTAGGCAAATGATGAGTTTTGCTGAAGGTGACAGTCATTTGAGTATTTCTAAAAAAGGGCAATGAATTGTTAGAACTCAGCTGCACAGAGGCGAGTTGCTTTTGAAGAATGGTGGAAAAACAGGGAATTGCAGAATGACCAAGGAGGCATCCCAGGAGAGCAGCCCAGACAGATGATCCTGGAGATTCTGTCTGTGAAGTACCAACGCACTTTTGGCAGCACAGCAATGCCTTTCCAGCCCTACACCAACTAACCCATTTCCTTTGGGAATGCCTGGCATAGAAAAAGAGTAGGAGGGTATGAAAGAAAACTGGCAACCGAAGTGATACCAGATCTAGAAATCATTCTTCAGGGGTCTACTAATGAATGCATCGATATTGTCTAAAATAAAGAAAACATCCACAGCAAAGCAAGGCAGCACACTTGGCAGGGGCAGGATCCCAGGACAGCTGAGAGTGTCCAACTGTGTGTGGCCACAGCTCAAGAGGGCTTTTCGGTTTTTCCGCTTGAAACTCTGCCCCATTTTGGTTTGTTTTCTTTCTTAAACTACTTTATTCAATGCCAGCTCCTAAAAAGAAAGGTGTGAGAGAAAACTCTAAAGGAAAGATTTATTTTTAGCTTAAGTGGCTAGGCCAGCAGTTTACAAAGCCAACAAAGGCGCAAGTTGCACTCTCTAGGACACTCCAACTACTGTGAGCAGAGTTCCCTCATTTAATTCAGGAACTGAGTTTTGGCTTGAACATTTCCCCTGTTTATCCATATCCAAGTAAGGGATTTCTCGAGTGATGCCTGAGGGGATGGGTCCCCTTTCTGACAGGCAATGGGAAGGAGAGGACGAAACTGCCAAAGTAATTTTTGCCAGCCAAATTACGATGGACAGCTGATAGGCTGCCATTCCTACCCCCATGGCAAAACCTCCAAAGTGCCCTCATTCCTGCCTCCTCAGCCCCATGTGAGGTGCTCCTGCTCCACTGGGACTGCTGAACTCAGACCTCAGTTAGCAGGTGTTGCCCTCATTTGCAGATCCTTGGAAAGGGCTGATAATTAGGAGATTTCCAGAACAGGTTACCACCCTTGACAGCAACATGGGAAGAACTGGCTTGGGTAACTGGCTCATATGCAAAAAAAAAGACCAACCAAAAGCAATTTTAATTTACAAGCATTGAAAAGGCAAGAAAAACCAGAAAGCAGTATTTTAAAAGGATAATGGTTTCAATAAACTGTTAGCCTTACATACATGCATAGATAATTAAATATCAGAGGTAAGTCTTGGTAATTATCTAGGAGCTGAACTTTCCATTTGCATCTTCAGTAACAAGACTTATGTAGCTTAAATGGGGCCCACCTCTATACTTGAGGTTTTGGGATTTTAAGGCTTGAGCAACTATAATTAAAGAGCCTTTTTTTGGAGCAAGTGTAGCACTGTGCAGTGCAATGTGACATTCAGAATATATCAGCGTCACTTTACACAGGAGTTCTGATTATTTTCATTTGTGTGCTTCAGCCTGTCATTTATCGCCAGCATAGCTCACCTACCTCCAACCCTGGTGTCTCACTTAGTTCATGCAGTTTTCCCCATTCCTATAAACCTCTGTCATTTTAATCACGTGTTTTATGTGCTTAATTCTTAAGGTAAAGACCTACTTTTATTTGCACGCTAATGATTTTACTAGCCTATTGCATAATGCAAGCAGTCTTAAAATAGGGCAGCTAATCAACACGAACGTGAGACACGAAGATTGAGGCAGCATCATCCATTCACACAGCAATGTATGTCTGCAACAGAAGAGACTTTTATTTTTCTGTTAAATAGGATGCCAGCAGGAACTGAGACTGCTCTTTGATTCAGTGATAATGAGTGAACGTTGCACCAATGAAATTTACATTTTGCCAGTGGTATGAAAAGCACAAAATTATTCATCTTAGTTCAGATTTAGGCTCCCCAAATACACAAATTGATTTGCTGAAGTCTGACTGCTCCTATTTTCATGAATGAAGATTTTTGCAATCTAGTAAAAGATAGGATCCAACATGAAAGGTAAAAGTAGGGCAGGTGACTACCCATCAACATTCCTCCTGGACGATCTTCTTCTCTGCAGCACATTAACCCATCTTCCTCTTCTTGTTCCCCTGCTGCAAGTGAAATCAAATTTTCATTAGTTTTTGCCATATCTGCTTCATCTTGGAAAGTTTCTGAAAATATCTTGGAGAACCTGTATAAGGCTCTGTATTGAGGCAGAAGCACATTTCTCTGCGCTGACACCTACCATGTCAAACTATTATCCAGGCTTCCTGCTGGCTGATGCTGCGGGAGAAAGCTGAACTTTGACTTCAGGGTAGGCAGCGAAAGGTAATTTGGTCTATGTATCACATCTCAGGCAGGAAGAAGGCTGCAGGTCTCATATAAAGCAGACCTGTGAGGCCATGAACAATGGCTGTGGTGCTTCAGGCAGTGACTGTGAGGCACAAGCAGTCCCACGAGGCTGGAAGTCACCTGGAGGTAGTGACCTCCTGCCCTACTGTGAAGGAGCACAAAGGGCAAGTGCCACATTGCCACCCAGCACATTGCACTACTCAGGTGGACATGGTGCATTAGAACTATAAGAAAAGAGTGTGTAGAAGTGCGTGTGCGTGTGCGTGTGTGTGTGTGTGTGTGTACAGGTCTTGACACACCACATTAAAACTGAAACAATTTTACAAGCACCTAAAAACATGTGGTCTTCTTCATTGGCTAGTTTGGTAGCATGGACAGTAGTGGTATTTTTTCTGATATTACTTCTGGTCTACAGCAGAAACCCTACACGATTGACCAGTGCCTAAGGGCCATTCCCTGGGCATTTCAGTGATTGTGTGTTCTATCCTGAATACAAACACTATCGGTTTATTTCTCTTACTTTGGGTAGTACCAACCCTGAGTTCCATGTTTTCTGCAAAGTAAACAATGCAGTCTATATCCAAATGGACTAGTTAGTACCCTGAAGATGGAAACACAACCATCCTACAACAACTAGAGCTGCTGGTATCCTGTAATCAAGATAAAATTCCTGGCAACAGAAGTCCCACAATAATTCCTGAGTGCTTTCAGAATGCTGCTAGGAGAGTCTCATATTGAAAGTCGGTCTTTTGCTTATGGGTGGCTTTTAACAAACTGATAGAGATTTGCTCAGAATCTTGTTAACTACATTGCTGTTATTCAAGCTATTACAGGTCAGTCAGTCCTTCTGAAGATGTCCTTCCCCCAGCCAGAGGATAGGGGGGAGGTGACTACTCTTTGTTGCATTGTAGTGGTTAACAGGGAAGAACCTGGGCTGCCAGCACTACTAACTTTATAGCCTTGAATTTAATAAAATGACTGTCCACTTTTTTTTTCTTCCATAAAGGAGGCACTTATGTTAATTTTGGTATATTTTTCCTTTTGTGTTTGATGTGAAAAAGCAGTATCCTCAATCTCCCATTATCCCATTTATGAATAGTGAAAGCAAGTACATCAGTAAACATTTGCAAGCCAAGTCTGTAACTGCAGAAACAACAAATTACTTTTTAAATTAATGACCAAAATTTAGGTCCCCTTTCAATTCCTGACACTGGAAATGCAAAGCTACTCCTCAGTCTTACATAGTTTCTCTACTGTTGAGCAACTTGGTCTCCTTGGTGGTGAGCTGAGGGAAGGCTCTGCTCAGGGGCTCAGGACCATGCCCTCCTGGTAGGAATAAATAGTTACTACCTTTAAGAAGTGGCAAACCTATGTTGGTACCAGCCTAATTCTCTTTCCCTCTCCTTCTACTCCACAACTGTTTATATCACTTGTTACATATAAAGGCACTCCTGCTTTTGTTAATTTATTATATGGAGAGAGCAAAACGTGGCAGATGAAAATGATGGAAGCAAGGCTCATTAGGATTCCATGTGCTTTGAGTGATATGTAAAAAAATGTCATGTGAAATGTCATGAAAGTAGATTTTGAAGAAGTTTTGAAGATGTGAGAAATGGAGAAATGTTTGCCATTTTTCTTAATGAACTTTAGTATGTTTGGAGAGCCTAGGAAAAAAAAAAAAAAACCCAAACCAATACCAAGTGACAATTCTACAGGGATGTGAACTGTTCCCAGAACTGGCGCTGGGGCTGAGACCAGGCCCACAGCACATCAACAGACCTGGTTCTGGGCATGGGCTGCCAAAAGAGAATAGCAAATAGGATAAAAGTTAGCAAAAATTCATAGTCCTTCATGACTTAAGCTTGACCTTTGAATAAGAACTGGCTAGTCTATTCCTCTCCACAATACTGCAGCCCTAAGGTCTCTTTGAACACAGCCAGCAGTGCAAACAGAGACATGCAAATATTGTAGGAGCATGAGAGAATGCATTTATATGCAATTACTAACCCAGCCAAGACAATTATTGTCAGTGTTATATCTAAACATAATGTTCCTTGACTAAAATCCAGTTCAACAGAAGTCAGACAGTACGTTGCCATCAAGCTGAAATTGTCCAAAGGGGTTTGAAGTTTTGACATTATATGAAAAAAATGATGTGTCATGGACATACCATCCATGTTTTGATTCCTGAACTTGGAAGCTGAATCTGTGACTTTGTGACTCTCCTAGATGCACAAATATATGGCTTCAGTGGCTGAACCTTTTGTCCCCTTCAGGCTGTAAATGCTCATTTCTCTCCACTGAAGGGAAGAGCATTACTGGCAAGAATAATTCTTCACACTTTTGACCAAACCAACCACATTTCCCCAAACCAGGCTTTCACCTTGAGCAAATATTACTGAACTGTCCTCCAATAAATCATCTTACTCCTTGAAGCTTCAAGGCAAAACTGCCTGCTGAGCAGAAAAACCCAATGAGTTCAGTGTGGTGCAAGACAGCACGAACTAGGTGAGTGACACCACACATGGAACCACGTCTGCACAACCCATCTGTCCTTACAGACTTGGGAGACAATGAACTCAGAGTAAGTGTGGGGTTAATCTATTACCACTTGGGTGCCAACAGTGGTACAGCAGGGTTCAATGTGCATGTAGGGCAAAAATTCAACCCCCCCAACCCAGTCTTCTCAGAGTAATCAGCATTTGAAAAAATAATTTCATCATAGGATTAAAGCAAGTGACCCACAATGAATGTCAGCATTTGCCTCATTGGCAAGAAGTCCAAGTGGAACAGGACATAATTTCAATTATTATGAGCTCACCTAGTTTTGCCCCTTTCCAAGGAAAAGTGTGGCACCCTGAAAGAGCAGTAAACAAGGGTGTCCAGGTGATGCATAACTCTTTGTTTGCACATGCATAAGATTTTATACAATCTCAATTTTATGATTCAATGTTTATTAAGTCAAACTTTCTGGTGATAAACAATGCAATAGCACACTGGCACATTTATTTGAGTCAGAAATGAGAAATGCTCAGAACCTTTTTTTGAAGAACTAGTTTGGGTCAGGCTGTTTGCAGCAAAGAATCAATTTGTTGAATTTAGTCTTTTTGCCTGCTTGTAAATTGTCCTGAAACAGATCACAGCTTCCATTAATATATCCACAGTTCAAAATTATCTAAAAAGCAATGCAAACATATTCCAGACTGAGTTGCTGGTATGCTATTCATTTACTGCTTCAAGTATTTGATATTAAATATTGAACTGCATTTCCTTGGGCCCATAGCTCACCTTGTTTGTCAGTTCCCTGACTGGGTGAGCACAGCTTTTTCAGGTACAGATATTTACAAGAGTTAATTGCTAAGATTTTCTTCTCTGTCCTTCACTTGCCTCTATCTGCTCTTCTTTCTAGACTGTGATCTACAGAGGCAGAATTTCCTAGCCTCTCAAAACAAAACACCATCCTCAATTAGGACTATCAGGCCAGCCTGGGATATTGGCTTGTGATATGAGGGCAAAGAATTCCACAAAACAACTGCTTCCTATCTGCTTTTATTTTGCTACAAAGTCAACACCATGTACAGCTGATGTGAAGTTTACATAATTATGGCTGCATCTTTTGAGATCAGTATATTAATAATGCACATTTTGAGGTGTTTTCTGAGTGGAATGAGAACTGGAGCTAGGTAAGGCAGAAAATGTTGTGTTGTCATGTCTACTGCTTGATTAGAAATGAGCAGGCAGACAGTGGTGAGGCTCTCACCATGACGGAAACAAAGTCCCAGTGTTTTCCTGCTCAGCTGTCTCAGCAGTGGCTGCAGTGTTAGAGATGGATCTACATAGCTGTGATGCAGAGAACAGCTCAGCCATACTTTGCAGCAAGGACTTAAAAAAAATTCCAAAACCCAGCAGAGACTTAGGAAAACACAAGAGATATGACCACCCACAAGCCTCTAGTTACTGCCACAATCCGTGCAACTGCTCTGGCACAAAATAGCCAGCTGAGATGTCAGGTCTGGTAGCCCAGCACTGACTGTGATATCAAAATCTTTCACTGCAGGTAGCTGGGAAACACGGAGATTGGAATGGGCATGGATTTTTCCTCAGCCTCACTTGGCTTCCCTGCTGCCCTTCTCTCCATGCCACACAAATGAGCTCATCGGTGCCATGGCCCACACATCTGCCCAAACTCTTTTACACCACAGCTACTGAGCATTACAGTAACTGCTGACAGGAAAGAGCTTAAATAATGCTCTCCAACAATATCATTTTGATCATCTGTGGACTCAGGAAAAAATTCTGTGCAGGCTTACACAGGTTGCTATTTTATTTGCAGCTCTGTAAGCTTTGGATTATTATTTTGAAAGGAAGGTGACTGCATATAAAGCCAGCTCTGCAAAGCACTGAGAACAGGATAGGCTCTCATTTAAGGAGATGCATGGCTAAAATCTAGTTGCCACAGGAAGCCATCACACATGCAAAAACTTCTCTTGCAGTAAGTGTAACTAATTTCCTCACAGATCCTCCACTGGTGTTTTCAATTGAGATAAATAAAAGAGAGCCAAATATCTAGTGCTTAGTGTTTTTCTTTGCACCCTCAATACTTATTTTTATTCATTTATCATATGCAGATTGGCTATTATTATGCAAGTACTTGCATGGCAGATAAGTAAATCCAGACCCTGTGAAAAGCAAGCCCTTTCCATTTCAAGAAGTCAGCTATCTGCTAATTCATTTTACAGTGTACAGTCTTGACTGGTTACTTTTGCTTTTCACAGCTTTCCCATTTTAAAGAGAAGAACATGTTATGGGGAAGTGTGTCCATTCACAGTCTGCAGCTTTACCCCTGCTTGCAGCAGCCCTTTGCAGCAGAAAATTAGAGGGGTTTCTTAGTATTCCTGCAAGAAAAGTCTACATTCTTGAAAACAGTGTGAATAGGAAGGCTCTTCCTCCACAAAATGTGAGTGATACTGAATTCTGTCCTTCTGGGGGTGCAGTGATGTGAAAAATAGAAAACCTGTGCTGCCTGACCCCATGGGTCTGTTTTACATCTGGAGAACCAAACACAAATAAGACATGTCTGAAAATGGAGACCTATGCCATTTGGGAGAAAGTAAAAATAAAAGACATCTTTTTCACATTAAAATTTTTACATTTTAAAATAAATTATTCATTGGGTTCATGGAAAACAAAGAATGGCCATGCTAAGGGCCAGGTTCTCCCTGCTCCTTGATGAGATGTCCAAGAGAGGGGAACACAAAGCAGGATGTGTGGCTCCTGCATTCTCCTGGGGAGAATGAGGGTATGAGAATGCTGCTGGCACTGGCCAGGTACCCAGTGCCCTGCAAAGAATGTAGACTTGCTGAAGATGACAGGATAGGGATTTTCCAGTGGACACTTGGATAAAATTTTGGGAAAACCCAGCTGTTCCTTGCTGACTCTATACCCATCTCTGAAGAGCCAAACTGAGAACTGCATAGCACAAGCACATTAGTACCATCCTCCTCCAGAGCCCTGCTAGGTCCTCTCACCATAGGGGGTTAGGGGTGAAAGAAACAGCAGCTGCTCCAGCATTTGGTGTACACCACACTTTAATCAGACTCTGCCTCCAAGTATTAATAGCATAAAGAGACTTATGGGCTACACAGTACTTCAAGAGGTCATCCAGCCCATTTCCTTGATTTAAGGCTGGATTAGTTACAGTATATCATTCCTGTCAAAACTCGATCTAATCTGCTCTTCAAGATCTTCAGCAATGGAGATTTGACAGCCTCTGAAGCCTGCTGCCTCGCCATCATTACCATTACAAAGTCTCTCCTTGACGCCTAACTCGATTCTTCCTGGCAGCGATTGAAGACCGGTGCTCCTCTCCTAGCCACCAGAGACGAGGAGATTATTCCCAGCTCCCTTGTGGTGGCCTTTCATCTCTGCTTCACGCTTCCTCTCAGTCCTCATCTCTCTGGGCTAAACACAAACTCAGTCCTTTCTTGGTGGCACATTTCCTTCTCTTCTCGCCTCACTCCATAAAGGTGTGTGCAAGCAAACAAGATCAGTACGGTTACAGGAACTGGGGAGAAAGCTTGTGCCTAAGTGAAACTGCCCAAGGAAATTCTGGTGTGCTATCTGGCATTTACACAGAAAGTTGTGTAACTATTTACTGAGCAATCAGTAAACATGGTTTTTAACCATGGCAACCTCTATCATGCATCCCACATTTGTAGACAGCTGCTTCAAATAAATAGGCAACAGACCTGAAATAGCATCACACCACTGCCTTAATTAGTAGCCCATTGATCTTGTATCATGTGTAAATAGATAGCATTTTTGGAGGAAAGAAACATGAATCTTAATCATCCCAGATAAAAAGGGGAGCTGCAGAGAGATCAGGCTAGGGAAAGGCATTGTCTTCCCTAAAAAAATTGCTTTCTCTCTGAAAAAGAATATGACAGTTATCTATAAAATATATCTATCAATCCAAATGCCCAGGAAAAACCAGAAAGTGACTGATGTGACAGGGTATACCAGGTGCCACCTGCTGTTACAACCTGCTTTTGCTATTATTACGTGTCACACGCGTGTGCCAACAGTGATGATAAATATAGCACGCATATGCTGCTTTAATATCCAGGTGCTCGTTTTGGGTAAGTGACCTCTGGATCTGAACATTGTTTCAACGCACAGCTGGTAGTGTCTGTGAACTGGTGACTCAGTCATGTGAATCTCAAACTCAGCACATTACACTTGCAATGTTGGAGGGCAGGTATTAGTGGATACCAAATAGGGACAGTAGCTCCAAAATCTGTGTTGAAGCCTGTCTATGAATACCCATTTAAATACACCATCTGTGAGAGCATCGCATGCATCCTGTTTGGTTCCAAGTCCTGATGTTTATTACAGCTGCCTGTCCTAAGCTACTGCCCAAAAGCTCACCATTTCATGGCTGGATACATCAATTGGTGGTGGTGACAAGGACTACTCTACCTGTGGCAACATCTGCCCTCAGGTGACACAAGGCTGCCCTGCTCTAAATTTTAAGCACCTATACCCTCAGCCTTAAGGTTTATTGGTCCCTGGGCTGGCAGTGTGTCACAGCAGAGCCATCTGAGCATCTTTAAGGATGGCTTCTGAGCTTGTATGAGCCTCATTAAAAAGCCAAGCTGCGGTATTTTCTCTGTGTTGTGGCTCAAGGTTAACCTACACAGACTCAGTGGTTTGCTAGTCACAAAGCTCTTCCTCGCTATCTTTCTGAAGCAACTGAATGGAAGGAGCGCAAAAAAGATGGGATGTTTTTCCAAAAATATTATTTTTGGAAATTATGTAGTGAGAAGGTAGAGCAGGACTTGTGCTCCTTGATGACCTTGGAGAGCCTCGGCTGCTGATGGAAGGCTGTGCTCAACTGAAAAATGATAGATACTGGCAGAAGGACAATTGCAAATGACATCAAAACCTACATTTTTCTTGAGATTAACATTCTCAAAATTTATCATAAAACCCCCTTAAAATTCATGTCTTTTTAGAAAAATGAAAGATTTAGGGTTTTTGTAATTAAGAAAGCTTTCAGTAGCAATATATATTAAATCAATGAGCCCACTTCATTAATTCAGATAAAACATGAACTATTCTGTATGCTTTCACAAAATACCAAATTACCTTCAGGAGAAACAAAGTAGATTCTGCCCCCAAAATTACAGGGTTTCACTTTGCAGCCAGTTAGTTGGGAAACACACGGCTTTCTGCCCAGCTCAGCCCTAGCAATACAAGAACCACAAAAGCAAAATACATGTAAGCTCCATTTGGCAGTTGTTTGGGGGTTTGCCCCCAAAAGCCAGGTGAGAAGAGGGATGGATGTGTCACGTCCCACAGAACAGCAGTATCTAAGCAGGCTGAGACACCAGAGTCAGAGCCGGCACTCAGCGGGAGCAGGCACAAAGCCAGCGTGTTCACCTCGGTTTGCACAGTGCCAGGCACCTGGCTTCTGTCCCAAAAGAAAAGTGACACTGCAGTCTAGGATTACGGCCCTGGGACACCAGGGAGGGCTGCATCGTTCCAACAGGCTCCCTCCCCGCAGTCCTAACCCCGCCAGCTCCTTCAACCACCTGCGGAAATTGAGATAACCTGGCAAATGAGCAGCATCCGCCTTGGACTCAGGGCTGAAGCATCCTAACTGAGCTGGTCCTCACAGTGTTGAGCGCCTCTCAGAGAGCTAGCCAGCAAATCCTTCATTATAAAAATGTGTCCTTGGCTGCTTCCTCTGTTTTTTCAGTGTAGATTTCTTTCCCTTAACCATGCATGCCTGCATCATCCACTCTCAGTGTCTTCAGTTGCAGCAGCTTGCTTTAATATACTTCTACAGAACAGAAGGCTAAGACAACTCACAGCCAAATCCTACCTGAGGCACCACTCACTTCACCTCAACATGTGCTACATACTTAACATTGTTAACATAATGTCTAACAAGTCTCCTCTTGATTACATTGGCAAGAAGAGGGAAAAAAAGAGAGCAAAACACTGAGTTTCTGAATAGATTATTTGGAGAAAAAATGAAACAAGCTCAAATCTAACTTTTTCAGTGCAAAAAGGTCCAGTGTGTGGAAGCTGAGTGCTGAACTGCAAGATGATCCCAGCAAAGTGCCCCAAAGGAATGGGTCAGGGCAGACACAGGCAACACAAGGACAGGGCAAAGGAGCAAGGCAGGCACACAGAGCTCTGAAATTTATTTCATTCTGATGGTGGAAGAATTCAGGTTTTATGGTTGGCAGATCACACTGTACCCTGCTTAGACCAAGTCAGGGGAAAACACAAGCAAATATCACCCATAAAGGAGGTTCAGATCAGCCTTTGCCCACTGCAGATAAATATATAAGATAAATGCAGAAGGAAATTTGGCTCCCTCTGGACAAATGCAGACCATGGAATAAATGTCATGCCTAGCAAATTGCTGCACAAGTGCAGAATGCATTTAACCATTTCCAACCCCCCAGAAAAGCCTTATATAAAATCTTTTACTTTTCCTAGACTCCTCCACTGGCACATATCTGCATGTGGTGTTTGGCCTTGTATAAATGAAGTAGGCAACCAGACCAAGGTGCCTACATGGCCATAGCCCACCCAGCAGCAGAGTTCCTGGGGCCATCCAGCCTCATGGCCCATCTGGGAGGCATTTCCTCTCCACAGCAGTATACGTGAAATTCAGATGATGTGTCTGAATTACAGCCACGAAGGTTTGGTCTCTTAGAGTCCCAGTGACAGGAAAGTTATTTGCGGCTTCACACAATTATCCTTTCTGCTAAAAATTTTCAGCCTTCATAATAATTTTACCACCCACTTAAATCAACTCCTGTCTATCTTTCCTCCCTATCAACAAGTAGGTTGTGTCTAGTTTTGCTTTTTTAAAAGTTACTTTAAAAAAGCCAGCACAGTAATTCCCTTTGACCAGCCAGACCACGTGGGCTCAAGCTTGAGAGTTTGAACAGCAGCTGTTGCAGAAAATAACCTATTCATTAGGCTTCCAAGGAGAGCTAGTCAAATTACTCAATACAAATAATTTATCTAACAATTTTCTCTTTGCAAATAATCTACATGCACTATACCTTCATTGGGGCAAAACTAATTTTGAAAATTATTTTTTACCATACATTTGTTAAAAGTTTTGCTGTTTCTGTACACGGTTGCTAGGAGCATTCATTATTCGTCGGTCAGTATTTGTGCTGTGAGATTGGCACGTGCTATTGTTTCCACACTCTGCTGAGATGACCTACACTGTGAAACAGCCCTGAATAAAATTGCTGAAGCTTTGTCTTTCCTCTATAGGTAGCATTCTGAGAGGTGGATGTGGAAAAGCTGTCATGGGGAATATTGATATTGCAAGGCTGTTTCTCCCCCCCAGTATGGGGCAAGAAAGGGGGAAGCACTTGATGTTATAAGTAGATCCCAAATTTAACCCATGCTTGCTTTGGTCTGAGACAGAAGAATGTATACGTACATGCATCTGTGTGTGTGTGTGTGTGTCTGTACACATATATAAATAAAAGCCAGTATATGTTGGCTGTTTAGCAAGTTTACATTCCATTTTCTCTTGTCATGCTGACACAAATTATTTGCTCTTGTGTCTGGACTGCTATTTGCAAAGGGTGCAGTGACTACCCTCAGCCGTTCTCATTTGATTAACTGTCTAAAAGCCAGTTCTTTGGGGGGGCAGGTAGGAAATTCCTTACTGGGTGGCCCAGAGTCCTTAAATAACAGAAATTCGCTTTTTCTGCACGTGATTGGGATCCACCCATCTCCATTTCATAGCACGCTATCAGGCCCACTGGTGGGGGTCCCTGAGGGGGTCTCTGGTCCCCACGGTGCCACTTTCCTGCACGGGACCCTTGGTTACAGCCCTCAGCTGTCTTTAGAAGAAAAAAAAAAAAAAATAAAAAAAAAATTTAAAAAAATAAAATTCCCTCGCTGCGAATGCCGCGTGTGTGTCAGCCCACGGCGCGTTGATTGATGACACAGCTGCTTCTGCAACCCCTGTCGGAGAGCTCTAATTTAATTAATGGCTTTCGGCATGTGCGCGACATCACTCCTGCAGCACCTCCGTGCCCCGGGGGAGCGCGGGCACGGCGGGGTGGCTGCTCCAGGGGCCGGCAGGGTGGCCAGGCAGATGTGCGCACACAAGGGCCAGATGCCACCGGGCACCTCGCGGGTTCGCTCTAACCATCAAGGCACGGGGCTCCTGGGCTTCTTCCCTCGGCAGGGCGACAGCAGCGACAGCAGCAGCTTCCCGAGCTGCCGGGCATCTGCCACCTGTCTGCCATGTCCTCGGGAAAGCTGCCAGGAGCAGGTGAGGACCGCCCCACCTGGCGCCTGCTCAGCTTTCTGCCTGCGATGCTCTAGTGGAAACACCTGGACCCAGAAGCAGGCGGGAAGGAATCATTTGTTTTCCCCTTCATTGGCAGCGCGGGGAGATCTCAAAGGGGTAATGATGTCTTC